>JBBBDQ010000512.1:2500-577500 GCA_037127315.1 Ascarosepion bandense
TTTCAAGGATATTGTTACTAACGCACTTCTTATTTACACAATTTATACTAGAATTACATGAAATGAATAAAAAATAAAAATAATGGAATCTATTCTGTAATTTGCCAAACTTTAACTCTACTTAAAATTTACAGTTAGCTTCATGTGTACTTTTACTTACAAGCAGGAGTCTAGTGTTAAATGATATTTAGACATACATGTCTAAGTGAAAAACAGCTCTGAAGTTATAATCTACGCTGGAACGGGTTGTTCCAATATTAATGGCTAAAACGGAAAATTCTGGGACTCGTAAGTAGGGCTCGGAGAATTTAAAACTCACAGGACGAATAGAAGCAAAGCTAGACAGGGGAAAGCAGCGTGAGGACTACTTGATAGGTTTGAGCAGATGAATGGCGGAGCGGGGTTTGGAATAGGTACCAAGAGAAAATGTATTAAGAGCGACAAGAGACAAAGCCAAGTGAAAGTCCATGATCTCCTACGTCCCGAAGAGACACGGCACTCATTTGTTCCTGATATAAATTCATTTCTATATTAAAAACTATTAACACTGAATTTACATTATTATTTTGCCTCTAATGCCTGCATTTATTCATGATAATTATCTGGATCAATGGCGCCGAATAAGTGTTCGACAGTCTGCTTGATTTAGTAATAACATGTATTGAATCTTAGAACAAGATTTATACATAGGAAATACTACCCAAAAGGTCACAGAATTTATGCATGCAAATCTACCTTATTAGATACTGCACAATGGGCCAAGAAAGGTATATACTAAAGTCCGTAATACGTTCAATTTTCTACGAATGTTTGGTAGCACTATGGATAATGGTAATATTATGTTAATAACAATTTAATTAAATTTTTAAACGCGTTTACAGGATACAGAAAACAGCTTTATTTTACCACTTAAGCTTGTATTCATTCCTGATCACTGACAATCCCTTTCTTCCTGATATCAATTCATTTCTATATTAAAACAACTATTAACAATGAATATACATCATTATTCTAGCTCTAATGTCTGCATTTATTCGTGATCATTTACAGTCAAATTCTTCCTGATATCAATTCATTTCTATAGTAAAAACCATTAACAATGTATTTACATCATTATTCTGTCTATAATGTCTGCATTTATTCCTGATCACTGACAATAATTTCAATACATTACTATGGTAAAACCATTAAAAAACGCATTTATAGCATTATACTACGAATAATGTTTAACTTAATTCCTAATCACTGGCAGTCCTTTTCTCTCTGATTTCAATGTCGTTTATTGTAAAGTAATTAGCAATGACACATACAATAACTATTTTGTCACTCACGCTCGAATTAATTTTTGATCACTGAAAGCCCGTTTCGTTTTGACTTTCAATTCATTTCTACAGTAACGCCCATTAAAAAACGCATTTATAGCATTATACTACGAATAATGTTTAACTTAATTCCTAATCACTGGCAGTCCTTTTCTCTCTGATTTCAATGTCGTTTATTGTAAAGTAATTAGCAATGACACATACAATAACTATTTTGTCACTCACGCTCGAATTAATTTTTGATCACTGAAAGCCCGTTTCGTTTTGACTTTCAATTCATTTCTACAGTAACGCCCATTAAAAAACGCATTTATAGCATTATACTACGAATAATGTTTAACTTAATTCCTAATCACTGGCAGTCCTTTTCTCTCTGATTTCAATGTCGTTTATTGTAAAGTAATTAGCAATGACACATATAATAACTATTTTGTCACTCACGCTCGAATTAATTTTTGATCACTGAAAGCCCGTTTCGTCTTGACTTTCAATTCATTTCTACAGTAACGTCCATTAAAAAACGCATTTATAGCATTATTCTAGCAATAATTTTTGCGTGCATTCATAATTTGTGTAAGTCTCTTTCTCACTGATTTACAATGCATGTTTATAGTAAAATCATTAGTAATGCATTTAAAACATCACTTAATAAATCCTTGACCTAACTAATGAAACAACAACGTTTAGGCAAAATTCAACTTTATTCATCAACATAGTGTATCATCCTAGAAGGAGACTGATTCCAACGCTTCTCTAACAATTCAATGCCTTTTTTGTAGAACGAGTTGTCTTTGGCCTCAAAATACGCCTCAGTTTCCGATATCAATTCTTCACTGGAGCCAGATCTCTTTCCTTGCAGCATTCTTTTGAGGTCTGCAAACAGCCAGTCGTCGCTGGGGACCAAATCTGGAGAATAGGGTGATGCAGAAGCAATTCAAAGTGCAGTTTGTAGTTTGACATGGTATGTTGTTTAAGTGAAAGATCACTTTTTTCTTATTCATTTGTAGCTGTTTTTTGGCGATTTCTTCCTTCAAACGCACCAATAATGCTATATAATATTCACTATTGATGGTTCTTCCTTTCTCAAGGTAATCGATGAAGAAAATACCTTGCGCATCTCAAAATACGGACACCAAAACTGATGTTTGCCTCTTTGGTCACTTTGGACGGCTTTCACCTGCTGATGTCTACTCAGTTGACTGCTGATTTGACTCTGGAGTGAAGTGATGGATCTATATTTACGCAAAAATTCCTTTTTGTTGCGTTGAAACTGTTGCAACACGTTGTTGTTTTGATCGTCTGTGAGAAAACGCGATACCCACTTGGAACACAGCTTTCTCACTGACAAGTTTGCGTGCAAAATAGTGAATACACTGCCTTCTGATATGTTGAACTCCTCTGCTATCTCACGCATTTTGAATTTACGATCGACCAAAATGAGTTTGTAGATCTTTTGGTAGTTTCCGGGACAACTACCGATTTTGGGCGATTTGATCGTTCAGCATCTGACTTTAAACGTGGTCTGTACGACCACGTTTAAAGTCAGCATACCACCTCTTAACCGTTGTTCCCGACGAAGTCCGAATAACACATATCAAGCCATTGCTTTGCATGAACAGCATTCTTTCGCATCAGAAAGCAATGCTTTATCAACACACTAAATTCCGATTTTTTCATTGTTTTGAAAATTTGCAGCATTTACTTCACTTTAATAACTGTAATTTGTAAACTAATAAAAATCCGATTGGGCCCAATTTTTGTCGCTCGTTATTTGAAGGTTAATACTTCAGAAAAATATGAATTTTTTATTAGTGGTGCCATCTATATGTCAGGCCCGGGACATATTAAATGATGTTACAGTATGATTTTGTCTGCATTCATACATACTCACTGAGAATCTATTTTTTTCTGATTTTCTATGCATTTTTTGTTTGTAAGTTATTAGCCAAGCGTGTACAAAGTGTAAATAATAGCTCTATTCTATAAGGTTTGCTTGATTTTAATGCAGAGTAAGTGTTGAAACTTAAGCTAATGTTTGACAAATAATTATAACTTAGATTTTGGTCTTCATTTTATCCCCCAACTGTCAAAAATATTTTTGTCTATATATCTGATATGAAGTGTTGTACCTATTTTCACTATTTAAATTGTTTGGAATGTTGTCCATATCTTTAGTGACATATTCACGACGTTACGGCCGTTGTACGTTTTGGCCTTCTTCAGATGATATACATTGGAATTTCGAACCAAACCCTTTATCTAGACCACGGGGACAGATTGATCCAGTTCCACGTGTTATGCCTTTCCTGGGTATCTCAGTTTACATATAATTCTCTTTAATAAGTCAACTCTCCAATTTTTTTTGTTCACATCTGCTTTGGTCAGATATTGAACTTCAAACTTCAAACTGTTTGGATCAAGTCAAGTCTGCAATTTTTTGTTTGTAAGCAAACGAACGGTGGAGTATTGGTAACGTCAGTGGATAGCGATGAACTGAATATTTTTGGGCGTCCAAAATTTTGTCAGTATTAAAATAAAACTTTAAATATTGTCTTAATTTTATTGTATTACGCAGATATTTTTAAGAGTCAAACGTTGATATTTGTTTCATAAATCGTAATTGCTATATCAGTGTTCGAATCAACAGCTAGAGTTAATATTTGATTATACCATAAACGTTTTTCCACTTAATTCTTGTTTCGTGATATAACATTTGATCTTAAAATGTAATGCTGCCCACTTTAGAAAAAAGTGGACCACAAATAACACTCATGTTTTTCATGGTTGCCATGTTTTTTTAAGGTTTTACGCCGTTATGGAAAAAATCTATCCAACACTTGGAATATCTAGTCCAGCGCTTTTACACACCATAAAGTAATCCTCGTGATCATCACCATCAGCCCCATGATCAGATGTGGCCATATGTTCACTAAGCTCCCCTAAAGTGTCTCGCTTGCGTGCAAATGTCAGAGTCTCTGTGAATAGATATTTTCAAAGCGTGGATCAGATATGGAACAGGACCGAATATATGGTATACGCAGTAAGGATCAAACTCACTATTCAGTCATAACTGATGTAGCAAAACAAGCATTACAACCCATCAAATTGGTTAAATGATTCTCTAAGCTTAGCTTGGATATGACACAAAGCTGAAATATGATCCAAACCGCCCCTGATCCCACGCTTCACAGCATGTATGTTGCGTGCATTAACTGGCTGTAAGTGAGTCGTACCTGAGCCTGCAGCTTTTCGCTTTCGTTCCGCCCCCAGGTGATCAAAGATGTTAAATGATCGGTCGAAATCTTTCACTTCCTCTGCCACGTTGTGATTTCTGATCTCAGAGAACGCTACGGACCAGAGAAAAAGGGGCGGTCTTCTTCGTACTTCACTCCTCGGCAACTGAAAATCAAGAGGCGGTTGGGTGCATAATGCAGAAATAAGGGAAACAGACAACAACAACAACAACAACAACAACAACAACAAGACAGTAGCTACTGTCACTTTATGTCGACTAATGATTATATTGTATCTCTTTGTACAGCAAGAAAGAGAGAGAGAGAGAGAGAGAGAAAGAGAGAGAGAGAGAGAGAGAGAGAGAGAAAGTAAGAAAAAAAGAATTAAAAGAAAATACAATCCAACTTTTTTCAGAGTCCACAAATTACTGCTGTTACTATGTCTGTTGTTGTTAGAAGTAATACAGTCTTTATGCTCCCCTTCCCTTGGGTTCAGCTTAGAGGCAGTTTACGTGTCTACTAGCGTGGCGGGCGAGAAAATATTCCGCGTCTTCACACTAAAAGGTTCCGTGCAGGTCTGTTCTTCTGACGTCTCTCTCTGACGTATCTCTCTGTCGTCTCTGTTATGTTCTGTGACGTTCTGACTTGATTTTCAAATCCGTTGTCTTTTTGTTGAAACCGTTTCAATATGGTGTGGAGTGGTAAGTGATCGGAACGTTATTCCATTAAAAATCTAACGTTATCCTCGTGCATCTGGCTTAAATCAGCCGATTACGGTTTTCGCCATTCTGGGAGTTTGGAAACACGTTTCTGTTGACTTTATACAATTACCTCTCAGCGTTAATTACAATTCCATCCTTACGAGTGTGATATTTTCCCAAAATCAACCGATAATTCCATCTCAGCCGCACCTTATCGATTCACTGAGAGAGTAAGGGAGAGAAACAGACAAACAAAGAAGAAAGAAACAGAATTCTCTCCCTTAGGCAAGGCCACCTTTGGCATCTGGTCATTGTTCAATTATTATCATATCAGTCAATGTCATTTTCGTGAATGCCTTGTGTTTCGCCTTTCTCTATCTCCTGGCCACCCCAGCGCTTATTTCTCTTTTCCTTTCTTTCTCAGCCCTTTCTAAGAAAAGAAAAATATATACACACAGAAGTATTCTCCAAATATCTATTGCGGGGTTTGAATCCGGTGTCCATCGATACTTGGTTTAACCAG
This sequence comes from Ascarosepion bandense, assembly GCA_037127315.1. NCBI lineage: Eukaryota > Metazoa > Mollusca > Cephalopoda > Sepiida > Sepiidae > Ascarosepion > Ascarosepion bandense. The sequence goes on from JBBBDQ010000512.1 coordinate 8,280, forward strand.
TGTGCATAAGGATAACTTACAGTGTTAGGAAAGTATGGGCCACCATTGAAGATCGAACACACTATTCAGTCACAGTTGTTCTTGTTAACCATTACACTCTGTCAAATTGATCAAATTATTTTCTAAACGTAGCTTAGATGTGGAACAAGGCTGAATGTATAGGCCATCCAGTGAGAGTCGAACTCACTATTCAATCGTAATTGATCTAGCGAAACAAGATTGTTGAACATTGCAACCCATCAAAGTGCCCAGTGTCTCTGGGAATGATTCTTGCAATTCACTCAGTGACGTTGTCGGCCCATTTTATCCTCTTTGTCTGTCTTTTCTTCTTTGGACTTGGGGGAAACTTGAAGGATTCTAGTGGGTAAAGATTATTGGCTCTTATGACTTGTTCATAGGATTTGAACATTCTCGTCATGACGGTGAATATGTGGTCTTCTAACGGGACCTTTTTTGTTTGATGTCATGCACTACGTCATTTGTGATGTGGTCTACGTAAGAGATGTTGTGGATCCTTCTGTGGCATCTCATTTCTAATGATTGGATTATTAGCTGTAATTCTGCTTTAAATCACCAAGATTCGCAGACCTAGACTGAGAAGGCCAGTGCAGGAAAAGTTTGATCTTTGATTTTAGGCAGATTTTCTTGTCTTCAAATGGCTTTTAGTTTTGCAACAGTTGCCATTGCGTGTGCTGTCCCTGAAATTATTTTTATTCTGGAGCCCTGTTTACGAATAATCCAGGCAAGATATTTGAATTGAACCACTACATTAAGTTTCTGACCACAGGCTTGCACCTTGGTTGAAAGACATTTGTCATTGTTCATCATAAGTTTAGTATTTTTGGAACTTATCTCTATGTCATATCTGTAACTGCTCTGACAATTTTTTTTCTTGTGCCCCGACTACTTGATTTTAAGCGTGCTATTAAATTGGTATTTAGGTCCCATACGTGTACTGTTTAAATAGCTAAATATAACCGCCACTTCTACCTCCAAATTTTCATTTCTTGCACTTACCGCCTGTAGAACTCCCTTCCTTGATAACTACAAAATCAAGAATTTAAATGAAACGTCAATCGCCATCTTCTGTCTTCTTGAATCTGGTTCATCTTTTGTCTTTTTCTCAATCCTCGTTATACTCAGTCTTTTCTCCCACTTTCACTCCCTGTAACACCGTTCGTACTAGTGGCATTCCCGCCTAGCATGAAGTTAAATTATTAAAAAATATCTGGAGTATGTGTCATCTAGGTTCTTCACTAGACCGACAAGTTTCTCATAGCCAACTAGACAATCTATGACGTCCGCAAAGCTAAGGATTGTGGCGTTGTGGCTTCTGTACCATTACAGCGATTATTTCTTAGGTTGATTATCAAGTGGCTCATAAGTAAGAACTTTTTTTTAAAAATTTTTTTCCCAAGGTGCGAAGTGTCAACTTAGTTCATTTTTATGATGTTAATTCGATTCTGCAAGTCTTGTAATCTCCAGTCTCTCAAAGTGTAGACCTTTCAGTCTCTGACGCCCAGCTATTCTGCTTTCCTTTTTCTTTTCGCTTTCCTTTACGGCATATAAACAGGAGCAACACACTTGAGTAAACTTATCTGGTCTGAATCAGACAAGCTCCAACCAGACAGATTGGCTTGTCGATCTCCTCCTGAGTCTTGCATGTGCGATTTCCCTTGTGTATAATTTCACAAGAAACACGAGGCAACACGCCGTGAATAGCAAATGTGTATAAGATCAACAATAACAATACTAATGTTAATCCTAATAAATTCACGATCATAAATAGCTGTAAAAGCAGTCACTATTACTGCCACACCAATATTAATAATATGTGTAAATAATAAAAAGAATAGGAATATTTAAAATAACAATGAAAAAAACTCCAATAATAACCAAAATAAAAGTAAGATAATGATTTACACTATTAATTTTCATCATAGATATAATAAACAGTACAGTCTTAATTTTTACATTGATGTTGAAACTGTTAGTTCCTGGATGTGTAACCACTTAAGAATGCTAGGTGCCGTAAGGTGGTTTGGTTAAGTTTAAATAATGACACCATCCCTGTCTTTTGAACAGGAGTGGTGGTTTATCCCTTGTTTCCTGTTTAGGATTCAGTTTCCAGTTTCTTCTAAAGTATATTTCACCTCTAGATTTCTTAAGTCTCCGTCTAAAACAGTGAAATTTTATTTATTATTCATTTACATTTTTTCTTCAATAGGAATAGGTAGGCTCGTCTATCGTCTGGTTCACACTTCTTCCTAGACTTTTGAACAGGAGTAGGGCGTTATCCTTTATTTCCTGTTTAGGATTGTGTTTCCGGTTCCTTCTAAAATCCTTTCTTTCTTTTTCTCTTTCGGTGCTTCCTTCCGTCTTGGTAATATTGTAATAAAGTTGTTTGCAGATGCACCTTTCATGCTCTAACCTTCTACAACGAGTAGCTCTTGAGCATCGTATAGGGTAAAGATCATTGTAAAAAATCACGCGCAAAATACTGTTGTGACTACACAAGACTTCATCGTAGAAATTTAATAAAAGTACGAATGCACGATCGGTGACTGTGATTTGATATTTTGAACTATTAGAGCCTAAAATTGATAGTTGCAAAAGGGCTTGCGTTGCCGGATGATCTCATGTGAAAAAGAGTGCTAGAAACTCGCTACCACTCCATGAATAACGCTGAAGTCTTTTTGGTATCGGCATTAGATTGAAGGAGGCGATGCCAAAGATGGTGAAAATGCCAAAAATATACATAAAAGGCAGATATTTACTCTATATTCACCCCTATTTACGCATTGTTCTTCAGCAAAAAAATTGAACCCTCTTGACTGCTGGCGTTTGTTTACAATGTGTATATAAAACACTAAAAACTGCCTTCCTCGCCGTGCGATAATAGCTTAGAGGTAGATTGATGTCAAATCGGACGAGTTTCAATTCCATTTGGAAGCAATCGGAGGTTTAGCCGTACTGATGAGCTATGATGCAGATATATATTTTTAAAAGCTACAATCCTTGTTGAAAAAAAAATCACCGTTATTTCAGAAAAATTAATTAAGAAAGAAACATACCATTTAAATGCATCATCTAAAAGCAAGTATGATTATATGTGGTGTTTAAATAATGTGTCTTTCTTTGTGTGTGTGTGTGTGTGTTTGTATTCGTGTGTACACGTGTCAGGAAATGATAGCGTATACTTATATATATGTAAGTGCTATTATATACTCTCGTATGTATATATTTGTGCTCGTAAGTGCTAGTAAATATTTGGATATGTGAGCGTGTAATCGGTAATATGTATTTGCGTATCTTTGTATGTAACTGCGAATGTATGCTTGGGTGTAAGTGCTAGTAGATACCTATGTATGAGTATTGAATATGTGTATTTTTGTGGAAGTGTGATGTGTATTTCTGTGTATGTAAGCACGAGTATATATTCGCGTTTTTGTGCGTACTTGTGTGTGGGTGGATAAGTGAATTTGTGTGCTTGTAAATGTTAGCGCGTTCTTGTAGGTGTGTGTGTGTGTATAAGTGTAAAGGATAGTGCGTAATTGAGTATTGTGTGTGTGAGTGTGTGTGTGTGCGAATGAGAGATTATGTGTGAGAGGAAGTGTGTGTATCAGAGAGAAAGAGAGAGAGAGAGAGAGAGAGAGTGTGTGTGTAAGTGGTAGTGGGCACTTATGATTTTATGTGTTGCATTCGCCGAAAAGAATTTTTTTTCGCAGTCGGTTGGAAACATCGAAGATTTCCCAAGAGCGAAGTAAACAGAGATCGAATATATCACCGGCACTCAGCGGAGCCAAATGCCCTTGCCAATGGGCCGGTAGGCGTCTGGCTCACTGGGTCGATCAGTTGGCTAGTCGTTCGCCTGGCCGAACTCCAGATTCTCTCAATTGGAGACTTCTGACAATCAACCGAGAAAACGACACGTGTGTCCGGCTGGATTCAACTGGCCCAGCCCAATCCATATCCAACTGGGAAGGGCCAACTCTTCATCTGGAAAAAAATGGGGTTCAGACTTGATTGTATAGCGACTTGGAAGTCGAGAAAAATAATAACCGAACATTCGGCATCAACTATAGCGATAATGTAGTAATCTTGCCTCAATCTTTTATGGGTAGAAATAACAAAATACTCGTTTGTCATTGATGTTATTACAGAATTATTCTTTTGAACTTGCACCATCATATTGAGAGGAGCAGGTAAGGCGGAACGGGTCATTATGTAATAAAAATGTCTAATTGAAAAAAAAAAAAATTGCTCAAAGATGCACACAAAGATATCATGATAGACATACACCTAGTCTAGGTGCACCTAATTGAAGGCGGATAACTTGACATTGAGATATCGAGGGCGCTTTGAAATAGCAAAATATGTCTTCCAAAAACTAAGCAATGTATTAAGAAAGAGAAAAATTCGTTTGAACAAATAAACATATTGTTGAACTATTATGCAATATAAATCCTATTATATGGCAGTTAATGCTAGAAAAATTCCTTATAGAGAAGGAAAAAGCTTGAGAGAGCTGTTTCTACAGAAGGCTGCTGAGAATACTAGTAGTAATCTCTATGTTCAAGTCACTATTTACCAGATATTTGGTATTAGGAAGGATAATTAATCTTGTCCTACTCACCAGGTCCTTATATTAGCATTAGTGTATTCATTGATACATATGAGTATATAATTGCACTTACACTACCGGCCATAATTATTAGGTCGCCCCATTTTAAAAAAATGATGTATTTCATACCATTTTTTAGTATTTATTGCCAAGTAAATAATTGTAAATAAAATAGAATGGTTCTTTTGTTATTATTGCACAATAACATGTGCATCAAATTTTTTTTTTAATCATCTCACCCCAAGCAAGGCATTCCACTGCCACTACTGCGCATGGGGCTACATAGGGGAAGGTAAAGAAAAGGAGTGGTTAGACATACGGAATGTCAGGAGGAATGAATCTTAGACATAGGGAATGTCAGGAGGAATGGGAGCAGGTTAGTGTGTTAGGAGGTGTCTATTGACCTTACATTTAAACTCCTGGAGATTGTATCCGTCGGGGAAGCAATGGTGTGGAAGGGAATTTCACAGTCGGGAAGTGCGAGGAAAGAAACTGTTGGAGAAGAAGATGCGGTTGAATTTTATCGGTTTCACTGTAAAAGTGTGGGATCTAGTTGCTAATCTAGTATCTCGTGCAAATTCGTATTTAGGGGGCACTAGTGATCTAAGTTCATCGGAGCAGAAGCCGTGAAAGTATTTATAGATTTTTAACATGAATTTATAAATGTTTAATAATTACCTATGTTGCAGTTTTATCAATGAAAGATTGAAAAAAATTTAGGGTGATTCAGACGAGTTCATTTTTGCTTCCTTGCCTTGTAAAATGTTGCAAAGTAATAATAACAAAAGAACCATTCAATTTTCATTTGGCAATAAATACTAAGAATAGTGTGAAATACATCATTCTTAAAAAAAAACAAAACTGGCTTGGCCTAATAATTATGGCCGGTAGTATACATACATATACGGAAAGATGAGACAAACACCCGTAAACAATTAAAATATGTAATAAGTATGTATTAATCATAAAAAAAAAGGTCATAATATCCCAAAACAAATAAATGTAGGCATTGCTCCAAGAACAAACATGTCTGCCTGAGGTACAAAAAGAAAATGAACATAAAAGTTTTACTTTTTACGACTATCCTAAAAAGGTGAAATAAAGTGTCGCACCGAAGTTGAAAACTAAGATTTCTTTTCAGTTCAACAAAAAGCAGAGACCATAATGTTTGTTCTCCATATGCGTGGACAACCGAAAATTCTCAAGAAAATTCTCAAGAAAATTCTCAAGAAATTCTCAAGGTGTTAACCGCTTAACGAACGAAGGAAAAAAGAAAAGAGAGTTTTCTATTTTAAAGGAACTGAACTCACACACTACCAACGGACACGTGATGTCGGAAGCAACGCCCCCCAGACTTTTTTTTTTTTTTTTTTTTTTTTTAATCATTTCACCCCGAGCAAGGCAGAAACGCCACTGATGTGCAGGGGGTTACATAAATGTAAAGAGATTAATTACAAAAGAGTGAGGAGTACAAGCTAGTTAGAAAGGAACAATAGAAAGCTGAGAAAGCAGGTGCAATGACAGATACATAGGCGGAGAGAAAGTGAAGGTTATACAGGGGAGGGGAGAGAGCTAGAGGCCAGTGGTTAGTAGGTGAGTATTAACTTTGCTTTTATATTTCTGGAGGTCATAGCCGTCAGGAAAGCAAGAATACGGGAGTGAGTTCCACAGGCGGGAAGTGCGAGAGAGGAAGCTGCAGGAGTAGAATTGTCGTCTGCGTTTGGCTAACCTGACTGTGAATGGGTGGGACCCAGTTGCCAGTCTGGTTGAACGGGTAAACACCTGTTGAGGAGGCATCAATGACTTAAGCTCATCCGAGCAGAAGCCATGAAAGTATTTATAGAAAAGACAGAGGGAGGCCACATTTCGACGATGGGAAAGTGGCTGCAGACGAGAACAACTGTTGCCACACTCCAAAAACATGTACGAAACATGTAAGCAACGAGAAAGTTTTAGAGGAAATGAAAATTAAAAAGTGACTGTTGAAATCTCTAACACAAATAATAAGGACAGAAGGCTTGGAGATTTAGACATTCACATGATATATTTCAGACACGAGGTACAGAAGGGAAACATCCGGTAACATCCCAAACGTAGTTGGGTAAATGATTGATTGATGGATTGATTTGTTTATTGCGTTTTATCAACTTTTTACAGGTTATTTAAAGCCAGAAGATATTTTTAGATTGTAAAAATATTTTTGATGACAATAATGGTTTAGTGAAAAATGTCTTACTAATAAACCCAGAGCCGGGGGAGAAAAGGTGGATTTATATCTTTTCGAATGTGTAAGCTCCACCTTGTAAAAACTAGGATTTCAAAAGCCCCACCTTGTAAAAACCGGCATGTCAAAAGCCCCACCTTGTAAAGAGCGGGATTTCAAAATCTTCACCAAGTAAACAGCGGGATTTCAAAAGCCCGACCTTGTAAAGTACGGGATATCAAAAGCCACACCTTGTCTGATCAGGATTCAAAAGCCCCAACTTGTAAAGAGCTGGATTTCAAAAGCACCACCTTGTAAAAACCAAGATTTCAAAATCTCCACATTGTAAAGACCGGGATGTCAAAAGCCCTATTTTGTAAAAACTAGGATTCCAAAGGTTCCACCTTGTAAAAACCGGAATTTCAGAAGCCCCACCTTTAAAGACCGTGCTATCAAAAGCTCTACCTTGTAAAGACTGGGATGTCAAAAGCCCCACCTTTAAAGATTTTTAAAATTTCCACCTTGTAAAGACCGGGATGTCAAAAGCCCTACCTTGTAAGATCGAAATTTCAAAATTTCCACCTTGTAAAGCCTGGGATGTGAAAGGCCCCACCTTGTAAAGAGCTGAATTTCAAAATCTCCACCTTGTAAAGAGCGAGATTTCGAAAGCCTCTACCTTGCAAAGAGATTTCAAAAGCTACTACCTTGCAAAGAGCGGGATTTCAAATGCTTCTACCTTGCAAAGAGCAGGATTTCAAAAGCTACTACCTTGCAAAGACCAGAATTTGAAAAGTTCCACCTTGTACAGACTGGTATTGCAAAATCTACACATTGTAAAGACTAGGATTTCAAGAGCTCCGCCTCGTAAATACAGATAACCACAGTTTCAACAAATTTGCAACATGAAGGGTATATTTTGCTTCGTATTTTTCTAGCTGATCTGTTTTCTATAACAATAACTAAGTTAATCGCAGATTTTAAGGAGCTCGTTTTTAATCGCTACGAAAATACTTCTGACTTTACGCCAGTTGTTGCTATTGTGGTTTTCGAAGCAACTAAGTATTTACAAGGTGGAGTAGCTATCTCTATATCAAACCAGTTTTGAATTTAGAGTTGTTCTCTTAAGGTGCTTGAAAACTAAGACTGAATATCACAGTTTATTTTTCTGGGTAAAAGAAAAGACGGATCCATACGTTTTCCAAGATTATTTATGTGAAAGGGAACGCAACGAGCTCGAACGAGATTTCAACTCGTTAAGCCAATTCCACTTTCCGTACTGATAACTGCAACGAATGGATATTAAATGATGACAGCCTTGACGAGATAACAAATAACTAGTTACAGCTATACCTTGAGTTATGTCGTTATCGATTATACGTCGTTTGTCAAAAAAAAAAAAAAAAAAAAGAAAGAAAAAATATGAAAAAATAAAAATCAAGTTTAAGTCATTTTCTTCGAATTTCCATCTGTTCGCCACAAATATTGAAGTCATAATATTACTAGAAAAGCGTTAAAAGCACATAAAATCATGTTACTGTACAATAAATAAGAATAAAACATATAAAATCATGTTACTGTGCAATAAATAAGAATAAAAGCACATAAAATCATGTTACTGTACAATAAATAAGAATAAAAGCACATAAAATCAGGTTACTGTACAATAAATAAGAATAAAAGAATATAAAATCATGTTACTGTGCAATAAATAAGAATAAAAGCACATAAAATCAGGTTACTGTACAATAAATAAGAATAAAAGAATATAAAATCATGTTACTGTGCAATAAATAAGAATAAAAGCACATAAAATCATGTTGCTGTACAATAAATAAGAATAAAAGAATATAAAATCATGTTACTGTGCAATAAATAAGAATAAAAGCACATAAAATCATGTTACTGTACAATAAATAAGAATAAAAGAATATAAAATCATGTTACTGTGCAATAAATAAGAATAAAAGCACATAAAATCATGTTACTGTACAATAAATAAGAATAAAAGAATATAAAATCATGTTACTGTGCAATAAATAAGAATAAAAGCACATAAAATCATGTTACTGTACAATAAATAAGAATAAAAGAATATAAAATCATGTTACTGTGCAATAAATAAGAATAAAAGCACATAAAATCATGTTACTGTACAATAAATAAGAATAAAAGAATATAAAATCATGTTACTGTACAATAAATAAGAATAAAAGTATATAAAATCATGTTACTGTACAATAAATAAGAATAAAAGCATATAAAATCATGTTACTGTACAATAAATAAGAATAAAAGCACATAAAATCATGTTACTGTACAATAAATAAGAATAAAAGCCATCTACTTCCGCGATGTAAATAAACAGACTGTATGTAAATATTAGTAAATTTAACATAAATTTGTTTGTTTTCTACGATTGCAAAATAGTTTTAATAACTGTATTTGTTATTTAACCTTACAGAATCATTCTATTTTATAATGTCTTAGAAGAAACCATATTCACAAATAAAGAGTCCGCGATGTACTGTAAAGATCGCCAAGTTGTAAACATCTACATTTACAAGTATTTACGTACATGCATCCGTAAATTTAGATTATGTTTTTGATGTACTATATTAAAAATTAAAATTTATTTGTTTGCAAGTTTAAAATAGATTCTTATTGACCATATATAATTAAAAATGCATTTATAAATAAAATACAACACCGGGAATGTTTATCTGTAATTTAGCCTATTGACAAATAAATTCGGAGACAATTAAATTCGACTTAAGTCGTTTAACGACTTTAGTCGTCTCTCCTGGAACAAATTACTGGAGTAAGATGAGTTACACTTGTATTATGAAAATAAAAGGCAATTATGACATTTTTAACAAAGGCACATCACTACAATAAATAGAACCGTACAGTATCAAAAGCATTAATACATATTTATGTTATTGATTCCAAGTATAATATGGGATTATGGTCATATAGCGTTGAAACATCGGTTCTCGTATGATCACCCAGGCAAACGTTGTTCCTAGTCAGTAATTGGATGGGCGGCTACTTGGAAATACCAGATATATAATATATAATTACTTGGAATTACTTGTAATTGTTAATCAGAGAGCAGAGCTCCAATTCCTTTTGGGCTCGTTATATGCAAATATTCATGGAAAAGGTAAGGATCGACCTGTTCTCTCTATCTATTGGTCAGTGGCTTGTCAACTTCAATTCATCTAAGACCAAGCTGTTGTCTGTCAACCATTACAGGCAACCTCTCCTGCCTCCCATAAGCATAGACCAAGTGATTCTCCCTGAGAGTAATACACTACGCCTCCTCGGACTTACACTGTCCTCAGACCTCAAATGGAACCACTATATTGAATCCATAGCAAAATCTACTGCTAAGAAGGTTGGGTCACTATGTCGATCCAGGATGCTTTTTCCACCTGAAACCATCCTGCATATATACAAGTCAACCATCCGTCCGTGCATGGAGTACTGCTGCCATTTATGGTCAGGTGCCCCTGCCGTTCTCATCAGTGTTCTTGACAAGCTCCAAAGGGGAGTCTGTAATGTGATAGGTACTGATCTGGCTGTGGAGGATGTGCGTTGTGGTCCAGTGGATATCGGCTCGGAACGAGTAACCGGGGAGCCGAGTTCGGATTCCATTCGAATCCATTGTATTCACTTACGCGCAAATGCCCTTGGGAAAGGTATTAATCCGTCTCTTCCTTCCAGTTATGGATTAAATAGCAGGACGGACTGGGTTCTATAGCCTTGGTCGGCAACTAGTCTACCGCAGAAAGCAATGGCAACCTACTGCGGGATAATCTTCTGCCCAGTCAGTCATGTCTCTTTCGAGACATGATCGCCCAAGCGTGTATCTGATCTGGCGACTCGACTGCAGCCACTTCCCCATCGTCGAAATGTGGCCTTCCTTTGTCTGTTCTATAAATACTTTCATGGCTTCTGCTCGGACGAGCTTAAGTCACTGATGCCTCCTCAACAGGTGTTTACTCGTACAACCAGACTGGCAACTGGGTCCCACCCATTCACAGTCAGGTTAGCCAAATGCAGACGACAATTCTACTCCTGCAGCTTCTTCTCTCGCACTTCCCGCCTGTGGAACTCGCTCCCGTATTCTTGCTTTCCTGACGGCTACAACCCCCAGAAATTTAAATGCAAAGTCAATACTCATCTACTAACCACTGGACTCTAGCTCTCTCCTCTCCCCTGTATAACCTTTCCTTTCTCTCCACCTATGTATCTGTCATCGCACCTGCTTTCTATTGTTCCTTTCTAACTAGTTTGTACTCCTCACTCTTTTCTAATTAATCTTTTTACATTTATGTAACCCCCTGCACATCAGTGGCGTTTCCGCCTTGCTCGGGGTGAAATGATTAAAAAAAAAAAGATTTAGTAAGACTTGTATCGCTAAATAATTAATAACTATAAAAAAATCCTTACAATCTAAAAATATTTTCAAGCTTTAAATAACATGTAAAATATTGATTAAACGCAGAAGACAAATCAATTAACAAAAAAAAAAATTAAATTAAAGAAGAGAAATAAAATACATCATCACCATCAATACCACGGTCAGGTGAGGTCGTAGGGTCATTTCGTAACTGATCCCATGATCAGTTGATCAGGTTACTCCACATATTTGGGATTGAAAGCATAGTAGATATTCATTCATGCGTAGTTTATTTTGGGCAAGTAGACAACACCAGGCACAACTGATCATCTCGAAATACATAGAATGTTAGCAATGATCATAAACATGTAGACATTGATTCCGTCGGGGAAACCCTTTTTCTAACCGTTGACTTCAATGTAGAAATCTCTCAGCCTAGTGATGCCTTAACATCAACTGCTACCTGTATACAATAGCTATGGACCCCAGTTTCTCCATTGTACTATATGGCGGTTGACCCTACAAAAAAGTTAATATATCTTTGGATAGATATTGCAGCACCAGCCGACAAAAAGCACATTTTTGAAAACGTTTGAGAAGTTAGGCAAATACGTGGACCTCAAGATATAAATCAGTAAAATTTGCCTTTCTCATGACAATAACATTACTTGTTGTTATTGGGCATCTAGGAATTATATGAAAAGGAGCAACCAAATACGTTGATAGAATGCTTGGCAGCCCTAAAATATGACAATTTCCCAAGATCATACTTATGGGCACTCCTCACGTCTTATGTCGATTTCTTTCATTGCTATGAACAAAATTACTTTCTTTTTCTAATTGTATGGCACATCAGATTTTTGCATTATTTCATGAAAAAAGGGTACTGTATCCTGAAGTCTAAGTTTGAGAAAAAAATAGTTAAAGAAAAGTAACGTAAAAAAACCCCAAAGAACAAAAAACAAAAACAAAAGTAGCATTAGTAAAGAAGAAGAAGAAGATGTATTGTTGTTTTAGTTGTTATCAAATGAGTTTATTTTTTTGTTAAAGTCAGCGAATCTGGCAAGAAAGTCAAGTCACCTTTCATTTTTGACACATATTTCCTCTTTTTCTTTTCTTTTTGATTTGTTCATTTTCTCTATCACGTTTTAAGCTATACTGACATGTTTAAAGTAGAAAAAATATATGTCTGATTTGTCTTTTCAGTAATGATAAGAGACGAGATACGCTGTGGTTTGGCAATGTTTTTGAAGATGAGAACAAAGCAACATTTATGGTTGATGATTAGGTAAAAAAATAAAAAATAAAAAATAAACGAAGAAAAACATTATGGCAAAAAACAAAAAATAAAATAAAATAAAAAAGATGGCGGAATAACAATGACTTGCAGATAGCTGCCGGTACCGGAAGCTCTTCCTCCATTAAATGGAGGGCGACTCATTGATCGGAGTTACTGCCGTTTTCTTTCAACGGTTGTCGCTTACATCACAAACACCAGAAATAAGTGTCGTTACTCAGCCAAACACATCCCCGATGCTGTTTTTTTTCCCGCTCTTTATATTTGACTCTGTATCTAAAATATCTTTGTGTTTTTCTTTTGTTTTTATATCTGATATTCTTTCATCTCTTTTTTTTTTTGCATTTTTAGGTTCTCTTCTCTTTTTTTTTGTTGCTTACTCTTATTTTTTAAAACCCTTTGCTTTTCGTTCCCTTGTCAGTTAATGTTTTCGTTTTTTTTTTTGTTGTTGATAAGATTGGATTTTTGTGTTTCCATTGGTTACGTTAGGAGAAACAGAACACATATTTATTTACTCATCCGTGGAGGCATAAATAGTTACATTGACGTAGGTGCAAATACATACATTCGTGCAAATGCACGCTGAAATTCAGATGTGCAAGGTAATTAGCATACACACTAACAACAAAGTTACACATGCTCAGATATGCCAAAAGCAGCCATATATATATATATATATATATATATATATATATATATATATATATATATATATATATATAACGGAAGACAAAGTACAGCGGTTAAGTTTTTATTTAATTTTGCTTACGTTTTTATAATTTTATTCTTTTCTAGATAAATTTAATTCTGTAGAAATTGTCGGAATAATCTGTATGTCTGACCACTTTCGACTATACTTTTAGCCATTTTATTTTTACTTTTAACTGATATATGAATTATGCATGCGTCTAGAGTTATAGGAATGTTTTATTGTCATTTTTAATGAAACTTTTATAAAAGGATGATTGCTGCCAGTATATATATATATGTGGTGTGTTGAAGCAGCAGATAATTTTCTAAACATATATTGTTAAACATAACAGACAACCAATATCTATTATGCTTAATCATGAGCCGTTCTAAACATCGTATTATGGCTTTAATTTCAGGTGAAAATAAAGACAAAATTGTCTAACATTTGAATATTTTTTATTATGTTGGTTCTAAGCTTTCGGCTTACATGAGCCATCTTCAGAGAAATTACAGGGACGTTAATATAAAGACATCCACCATCAAAGTCAATCTAGTCACAACATATTACATTGCATTTAGACATATGTTTATGTTGCTAACATTTCGGTTTCTCAAGCGGGGTGATGTCATAGCACCGCATTACAAATTTACAACCGGCGTTTGCTTTTCGGTGACTGTTATCGTCGCTTAGGAATGCTTTATGTCAACACAAAATAATATCATCTTTGATGGTCGATATCTTTATGTTAACGTCTTTGTAGCCTCTCTGAAGATGGCTCATGTTTAGAACCAACATAATAAAAAAATACCCAAATGTTGGACAATCTTTGTCTTTATTTTCACCTGAAATTAAAGCCAAAATATTATAGCGGCTCATGATTAACACTGCTAACACACGGTATCAAAAATCTCCCGAACAAATCTCATGGTCAGAAATAAAATCTCGGCCACGTTCTCACACACACACACACACACACACACACACACACACACACACACACACACACACACACACACACACACACACTTTTTTCTACATACATCGAGTGAAAGCACGTACGATGTCCTACTCTTGTCGGCCACCAACTAGCGGAGGTAACACTATTTGGGTGGCCAAGGTGGCACTGCATTCCCTGGCATCACCAGCTGCTCTTGCCACCGGAGATGGTATAATATTTTTTGTAGCAGTGTCTGTCTCTTGCAAATTTTTCCCAACTGCAAGTCAGATTTTTAACGTTGTGTTAAAAAGAGATATTGCATCACCAGCTGACAAAAAGCACATTTTTGAAAACGTTTGAGAAGTTAGGCAAATACGTGGACCTCAAGATATAAATCAGTAAAATTTGCCTTTCTCATGACAATAACATTACTTGTTGTTATTGGGCCTCTATGAATTATATGAAAAGGAGCAACCAAATACGTGGATGAAATTCTTGGCATCCCTAAAATATGACAATTGTCAAAGATCATACTTATGGGCAGCCTTTGAGATTTCACTCACCCGATCGACTCAGTCGATTAAAAACTTAATTGGGCGATTAAAATTTATTGCTTTACTTGCCCGCAGTCAATTAAAAAATCTCGCAATGAAACGTGTCCCTTCAAATATAGCAAAAGGAAATCTGACCCCTTTTAAAACCCCAAAGTAAGCCATTGAAGATTCACAAGTTACTTAGAATGACCTACAATGACATTATTGAACTCTATCTTGCTTTTATCGTCCCGGTCAGTGTAAACATTCGTTTAATTAACGCATCCAGAGTGGAACCAAAATGTCTCTGTCGCCCAGATTAAAGACGCTCACAAATTTTTAGAAACTCATTTGGAAAAATATTCTCCTTGACAACATCTATATTTCCTCCCCACTTACGAAAAGTAATAACGAACATTTGAACGAAAGAAAAAAATCCGCATAGTTCTTTCAACCACGCACCGAAAAGCAAATTATAGAAGTAAGTAATGTTTTTATAGAAAATCGTTGAGAAAATTAGATTTGTTATTTTTTTATCATCAATGAGATGGAGGTTGTAGTCAAACCGAAGAAAGAAACTACGAATTTAAGTACCTCCACTCATTCCCTCCACAAAAAAACAAAACAAATAAAAAATAAAGAATAAAAATAAAACAACAACAACAACAACAAAAGACCCCAGCATACTGAATAAAAACAAAGTTTTAGCATCAAAATGTTTATGCTATTATTAAGAGGAAAGATCAAATTTTGTTGTTATTATTTGAAAAAAAATTTTTTTCTAAGACGTTCGAATATTTAATTAAAATTTCATTTTTTGTTTTCCATCAGCGATTCACGCTATGTTTACGTAAGGCGACTATTAAGAAAATGGAGCAAAATGATTTTGGGGGGAGTAAAGTTTCCCTCGCTCTTGACCGCCGATCGAGGGATTTGTTTTTCAAATCTCAAAGGCTGCTTATGGGTACTTCTCACATCTTACGTAAATTTCTTTCATCGCAATGAACAAAATTACTTTTTTCTAATTGTATGGCACATCAGATTTTTGCATTATTTCATGTAAAATCTTACTGTATAAAAATTAAATTTATTTAAAGCGTTTGCTTTTGATACTGAACGCTCTCGTAGCTACCGTTATCAACGACGTAGAATAGAAGATAAACAGATGTGTTTCACGTAGCATTTCTTCAATCAACTTTGTTTAATTGGGTTTTTGACCAGATCCAACTCAATGCCGGTTGAGCTGTAGTCTGGAGACGATGTGAACCACGCTTGAAGTTCCGGCCAGTGATGCCCAACCTTCAAAAGGAATGAAACAGTTGACCGCTCAAGGAATCCACGGCACACGACCTCAATAGATAACATATGTCCACACCTTTTTCACGTAGTCGGTTCACATTGAATCGTACCGAATTTTCTTTCGCTCGTGTGCCCCTTTCATGTTCTTCTCCATGGAACCGTTAAGTTTACTAGAAGGACACATCTCTTTGAATCAGACCACGCCATTATATATAAACCACGCCAGTATATATATATATATATATATATATATATATATATTTAGTATATCGAGGCAGCAAGTAATTTTCTAAACATATTCTATTAAATATAAGAGACAATGAATGTCTATTATGTTTAATCATGATCCGTTCTAAACGTCGTATTTTTGCTTTAATTTCAGTTGAAAATAAAGACAAAAATTCTCCAACATTTGGATAATTATTTATTGGTTTTCTTCTAAGCTTTTTAAGTTTAAACTACCTCTCTGAAGATGGTTCATGTGAGCCGAAAGCTTTGTCTTTATTTTCAACTGAAACTAAAGCAAAAATATGACGTTTAGAACGGCTCTTGATTAAACATAATAGACATTCATTGTCTCTTATATTTAATAGAATATATATATATATATATATATATATATATATATATATAAAGATTAAGGAAATGGTTATAAACGACCGACAATTTGAAATTATTTGTTTGAACATTATTTTTGGTCGATACCCGTATTTAAGTAGATATTTTGTTTATAATCAAACAGTATATATATTTATTTCTACCGACCTGATTACTTATGATGAATTTTTGTGTCATTTGGCAAGATTCGAACCTGCGACCCCTATCAACATAGGGGAAGCTATAAATTGATCTGGTCTTGACCACGAACCCTGCCGAATGACACATTTTCGTAACAAAAATTTATCGTAAATAATCAGGCCGAAATATATATATATATATATATATATATATACTATTTAATTATAAACGGAATATCTACTTAAATACGAGTATCGATCAAAAATAATGTTCAAACAAATAAGAGAGAGAGAGAGAGAGAGAGAGAGAGAGAGAGAGAGAGAGAGAGAGAGAGAGAAAATCTGAGCAAGAGCCAACAACCTACCACGGTTTCGCCTCTTACCCCTTTAGTTAATTATAATTACCGTAAACTTAAACAGTTACGATGCTGTGTACGCTTACTTTCACTAACATTTATCTATAAAATTAAGTAATTCTGCTTGCACAGATTTTTTGTCTTTGTTTGCTCTACTTTCGTATTGAGCGCTTTAGTGTTAGGGTTTTCGTCTCGTTTTTTTTTCTTTCTTACGAGTGCTTGACTTTTTGTTCATGTACTTAGTTTGTTTCTTTTTTTCTTCCCCCTTTTTTCCCTCCGAGTTCGTTCTCGGTGGGTTGTACAAGACGACTTAAATTATTGCTTAATTAATACTAGTTTCGGCAGAGTTAGTTCGGTTACTATTGCTATTGTTGTTGCTCTAGTTAATATTTTATATATATATATATATATATATATATATATATATATGATTCCTAGAGTAAAATAGAAGATATTAATAAAAGCTAGAACATGTAAATCATTACATGAAAAATGTTTTCTTTGCTTACAAGAAAAATCCATATAATTAGAATCCCCAAAACTAACTTATTAAACCAACGTATTGAAATTACTACGTACTGCCATCATAAGATAATTCGCACTCTCAAATATATCTAAAATTATCTCAAACTGTTTACTATTTGTTACAACCTATATTCTTACCCCTTTAGTTAATTATAATTACCGTAAACCTAAACTGTTACGATGCTGTGTACGCTTACTTTCACTAACATTTATCTATAAAATTAAGTAATTCTGCTTGTAACAATTAATCTTGGTCTTATGTCTATTTTTTGCATTAAGATCTTGTTTTTATGTTAACAAAACCCATTAAGACAAATATGTTACTTTTCTATTGTCTAACTTCAATCACATCACATCCAGAATAAGATATTAGTTACATCTTTATTACATTCCTGTCTTAAAAATATTACACTAACGCCTATGTATACATACATCGCTACATTATTGTCTAAATATTCATTGATCTATATTCAAAATTATTTTATGCTATAATAACTACCCACCTCAATGCATTCAAATAACATGGCAAACTTTTTTATATTTTTATTTTTAATATTATTTTAAAATTTTATTGATGATTTTAAATTTTCTTATCAATATATATATATATATATATATATATACTGTTATGGTTGTTACAATGTATATATATATATATATATATATATATATATATATATACTGTTATGGTTGTTACAATGTATATATATATATATATATATATATATATATATATATATACTGTTATGGTTGTTACAATGTATATATATATATATATATATATATATATATATATATATACTGTTATGGTTGTTACAATGTATATATATATATATATTATATATATATATATATATATATATATATATATATATATATATATATATATATATATATATATATATATATATATATATATATATATATATATATATATATATATATATATATATATATATATATATATATATATATATATATATATATATATATATATATATATATATATATATATATATATACTGTTATGGTTGTTACAATGTTTTTAAATTCATAGTATCACTACACAAAAATTTTTCATGTTTCGAAGCCAGCCCATTATGTTTTTGGCTTCTTCCTCAGGTGATTTTTTAGAAATGAGAATTATCTAGTTGAAAAGCCAGTTTATTTGTGTTGGATTTGTTATTTTTGGGTGTTAGAGAGGTTGGTCTGTATTTTGAGTTCTGTTGACCTTTTTAAGGTCTTAAGGTTAAGTGTTTGGTTTTGGCAGAGTTCAGGATAGGTTAATCAATTAATCTTGAGAGGGCTGATGTTGCTGGCGCCTTGCGTGTTGTTATTTGGTTTAGGGATTGGTAGGTGTTGTTTTGTTTTGGGGTTGGTTTCTCCTTAATTCAATGTATGTTATTTTGTATTGGGGTGTGTGCTTTTTTGCTTTTTTATTTTTTGTTTTTTATAAAATATATTTTTCATAAAATATATCTTTCATAAAAGAATATAACAGAACTCAAAATACAGACCAACCTCTCTAACACCCAAAAATAACAAATCCAACACAAATAAACTGGCTTTTCAACTAGATAAATCGCATTTCTAAAAAATCAGCTGAGGAAGAAGCCAAAAACCTAATGGGCTGGTTTCGAAACATGAAAAATGTTTGTGTAGTGATACTATGAATTGAAAAACATTGTAACAACCATTACAGTATAACGCTCTACATTTGTATCGAGCACTCTTTATAAAAGTAAATGCATGAATAAAAGGTTAATAAACTTACGAGTTCAACAACTTAGTTACAATACACTATATATATATATATATATATATATATATATATATATATATATATGACTTCATAACTGAACCACATTTCACCTGATGAAACTTGATAGCTATTGAATTTCAGTATGCTATTATTATAACAGTATATCTATCTATCTATCTATCTATAGATATATATATAAATATATATATACATATACATATATATATATATATATATATATATATATATATATAATCATCTGCAGACAAGCCTGTTTCGCTGTATCACATCTCTTCAGTGCAGCCAATTATCCATTTAGCTTCAAGCCGGTATCGAAATCCGACTAATTTGTCATTAAACGAACATCTTACTACGAAGATATCTGCATAACGTCAGAGATCGGCAGCTTTCACAACAGGTTATTCACAGGATGTAAAGAAACCCTGAGGGCATTCAGTTTGATAACCTAAACGAACTGCGTTCATTTCATTAATCAAAGAACGTAGCGTGACGCCTAATGTGCATTGTGGTACAATTCCAGTTGAATCCATTGTATTCACTTACGCGCAAATACACTTGGGAAAGGTATTAATCCGTCTCTTCCTTCCAGTTTTGGGTTAAATAGCAGGACAGACTGGGTTCTATAGCCTTGGTCGGCAACCTGTCTACCGCAGAAAGCAATGGCAATCTACTGCGGAATAATCTTCTTCCCATTCAGTCATGTCTCTTTCGAGACATGATCGCCCAAGCGTGTATGACGTATTGCACTTAACTGACTGACCCCTCTCTAAATTGCTCTACAACTAATATATATATATATATATATATATATATATACACTACCGGCCATAATTATTATGCAGTTACAGTCTTTTAAAAAATGACGTATTTCATACTATTTTTTAGTATTTATTGCCAAGGGAGTAATTGTAAATTAAAATTGAATGGTTCTTTTGTAAATGCTGCACAACAACATGTGTATCAAATAAATTTATAAATACTTAATAATTACCTATATTGCAGTTTCATAAAGGAAAGAATGAAGAAAATTTAGGGCGATTCGGACGAATTCATTTTTGTTTCCTTGACTTGTAAAATTTTGCAAATAATAATAACAAAAGAACCATTCTATTTTCATTTAGAATTATCCACTTAGCAATAAATACTAAAAATAGTACGAAATGCATCATTTCTTTTAAAAAACTGGGGTTGCCTAATAATTATGCTCGGTAGTGTATACACAAAACATACAGATATATATATATATATATATATATATATATATATATATATATATGTATACATATATATATACATATGTATATACTTATATATATAAACATATATATGTATATATATAACTCTATATACATATATATATGCATATGTAAACCTATACATATACTTATATGAACTATATATATATAAATCTCTCTATATTTATATGCACCTATATATATATATACATATGTGTATATACATATATGTATATATGCATATATATATATATATATATATATATATACCTATATATATATATATGCATAAAAATATACATATATATAATCGTTAAAAATTGTGTATTTAGGCAACAATCTTTCTTTGATACAAGTTTCATAAAAAATGACAGACAAGGTATTACCATTAAGTTTTTTATATAATTTTTTAATGTGTTTGTATAATGCTTTTCTTTTCAGAACTGAAATTATATAAGAATTGTCCAAAGCTTTTGTACTTTTGAGCGCTTTCGGCTACACTTTTAGCCATTATCAAGAATTATTTTTTTGTTACTTGTAAATAAACATGTGGAAAGTTTATGCATATAGAGTCTTGTGTATGTTACGTTCCGAACACAGTAAGCACATTGTTACCGTGTTCATAATTGATGTTATTAAGTGTAGGATTTCTATTTTTTATTAGTAAATTATTTTTAATCTTCTTTTGCATGTGGATGATGTTATTATGTATGTATTATCAACGAGGATATCATGTATAGAGATATTATGTCTATTTATTTTTGTAATAATCAGTTCTAGTTGTCTAATTATCTTCTTGATTTTAAGTTGAAACCCATCGACGAAGAAAACAGATAATTCTTTTTTGTTGTGTTATGTAAATCCGATTATAATCCGAAATTACAGAAAATACTTGATGCTCATACCAAATTTAAAATTCAACAAAATTTCTACTAACCAACTGAAATTAAAATTTTAATATATTTGTTGGGGATCACCCCTATTTGGATACGAGATGGGACTCGCCTGATGTGTACATATTATCCTGCCTATACAGAGAACAGTAGCTGTAAAGAGTAGTTGTACTGTTGTAGAGTCGCTTAGTTGGTCAGTAAGTTGGTGCATAGTAAGTTGGAGATGTTTGGATATAGACTCATTACCCGGACATACTTTTTCACTACAAGACTGTATATATTGATTCTACTAATAATATTCCTAGTATTCATGAATTGACTAACCCGTGTTCCAGTTTGTATATTTTTGTTCAATATAACTTACATTTTCTATCTCCATATCTGATTTTGTTATTTACTATTTTGTGTGGTTTCTCAACCAGAATCCGCAACATTATTGATCACAACCAACAAGCCAGAAAAGAACAATTTAAATGTTCTCAAAATATTACAAACCAGATTACAAAATACTACAAACCAGATTTAATTCATGGAACTACTAGCAGCATAGCCCGGCGTTGCTCGGGTGTAATGAAAGCTTTAAAATTAATCCATGGCCCTGGAGCTCAGACTCAACCTAAAGAATATTTGTGTGAAGTTTGGTGAGAATCGGATAAAAATTGTGGATTTGTATAAAGGACATACAGACAGATAAACAGACACACATGCATAAACATCTTGCCTTTTATATATAAATATATATTATCGATTTTCTGCACTATTGTAAGAACTGCAACCTTGAAACTTCTGAATATCGTTTCTTATGTCTTTGTCTATGAGTGTATCAAATTTGATTAAAATCGGACCACTTTATCTATAACCCGATTTATTCGATTATCGATTTTCGATATTTATCGGGGGTACCTCGAAACAAAACCTAGTTAAAAACACTCGCAGACGCTTATAGTACAACTGTGTAAATTTTTAAGAAAATTGGTTCAGTCGTTTCGGAGTCTATAGGTAACGGACACATACACACAGACACACACACAGACAAAGTTCCATTTATAAATAAGTTTAGATAAAAATGCATAAACTTACCATCCCTTTCCGTTCCATCATAGCCTAAATTCCCGTTTCGATTCACCAGTTAACTAAAATCATCAACTAACTAATTACTCCATGCATACTGAGTAAATACAGTATTAAATCAACCCTTGAACTCCAATAGCATACTTGATGTTGAGCGTTTATTCACCAGTGTCCCAGTTAAAGTAATGATTGGTATAATTATAAAGAATATTTACAACATTCCATCTCTCCCTCCACAAAAACTAAAACATAATATATTACGGAAACAAGTTTTGACTTGTCTCTCTGAGGTCCCCTTCTCTGACCACCTAAATAACATCTACCTTCAATGTGATGATATTTTCATGGGTTTAGTTCTTGAACCAACATTTAGTAACTTCTCTATAGGTAACCTTAAAAATAAGATATTTAACACCACTGAAGAATCCATCTACCCGAGATATGTAGATGATATTCTCATCTTAGTTAAAAACGTGGATAAAATACACGAAAGAAAAAACTCCTTTGATCAAACATCACATATGAACTTAAGAATAACAATAAAATTATTTTTCTTTATGTATTGATAAACACTAATAATAATACATTTACTATTTCTCTTTGTAAAAACCAGCTAGCATAAACACGTGCATGCTTAAGTATAAACGTGAATGTCCTGACTATTACAAAGTAGCTGTTATAAAAATTTAATAAATCATGCAAAAGTTAATTCTCCCCACAAAAAATTCTACACTGAATTAAAAACAGTAAATACATATTAAAATGACTTTCCTAATTACATCGTTGATGAATAAATTAGACAAGCCAAAAATAGTAACATTAAAAAAAGAACATTATACTTGCTCAAATAAACCTGAAGATATCATTCTTTTATATCGTAATCAAATGCATTCAAATTATAAACATGATGAAGAAGTCCTAAAAATTCTCATGAGTACTAATATATTTCCTAGTGATTCCAGTATACAATAAAACTAATTTTGCGCTATACTAAATTCAACACAACCAACTTAATCTTATGCAATAGCTCTTCTCCTTTAATTAGTGTTTTCAAAACGACCAACATTGTATATCAATTTAAATATTCTTTGGGAGATTGTATCTCTAACATAAAAAGTAAATATTTATATTGATCTTACTACAACATCATTATAATGGAGACTTACATTACATATGTCGCTATCACATTCTTGTCCACGTTCACAATTCAGAAGAATATTGATTGAAAATACAAGTATATTCCGTCATGAAAATAAAAAACAAAAGAAACTTCAACTTCTCTAGACTCTCTATATAAGAGACATACAACCAACACTAAATTAGGTTAGTTATGAGCATAGCAACAATGTTTTAATATATAATAGCAATGTTTTTACGATTATAATTATATAAAAATTATAAATATATGAATTAAAGTTAGATAAAATAAAAATATATATATATATTTTAGAATGAAAAAAGAAAATCAACCGTTTTCTTTGAAATTCACACTATGCATTTTAGTTTGTTTCAATATAGTTTCCACAAGCAATGGTGAGATTGCGAAAAATCCGGGGTGCAAATTGATGTTTTGGTAATAGCGGCGCTCTCGAGAATCCTCCTTCTGAATAAATTGTCCACTCTTTTTATTAGTGTGGCATTTTTGAAATCGAAATTGTGGTTGAACTTATTTCTATGAATCACTAATGCATTGGTTAGATTATTATTAGTGATGTCTCTTTTGTGTTCATATATACTTTTTTTTAGATTTCTACTTGTTTCTCCGATGTAGATGGAGGAACAGTCCCGGCCATTTATTCGGTATACACCTGCTTGTTCGTCATTTTGATTTTTGTTATTTTTAGATCTCACAATGTCCATAATAGTTTTTGTAGTAGTTGTTAGTATGTGTGTGTTTTTTTTATATGTGATAGATTGTTTTGGATATTGGATGTAATGGAATTGGTTGGTAGTATGATGTATTTGTTATTGTTTAGATTATTATTGTTAACAGTGTTTCTTTTGTTGTAGTTGTATATATTATGTGCCTTTCTTTTTGCATTTTGAATGAAATGATATGGGTAATGTAAATTTCTAAATGTGCTTTCTATGTATTTTTCTTCTTTTGTTAAATATTGGGGGCTGCATATTTCGATTTCAAAAATGCCACACTAATAAAAAGAGTGGACAATTTATTCAGAAGGAATATTCTCGAGAGCGCCGCTATCCAATCCTACCAAAACATCTATTTGCGCCCCGGATTTTTCCCAATCTCACCATTGCTTGTGGAAACTATATTGAAACAAACTAAAATGCATGGTGGGAATTTCAAAGAAAACGGTTGATTTCCTTTTTTCATTCTAAAATCTCGTGCTTTTGCACTGCACGTGGGGGAGTTCTGGAACATACTAAACACACAGAATGGACAATTTTCAAAGAGAACTAATAAATTCCCTTCATCTTAACGTCACGTGACTTTGCAATTACACATGAAGATATATATATATATATATATATGTGTGTGTGTGTGTGTGTGTGTGTGTGTGTTTGTGTGTGCGTGTGCGTGTTAAATTGTAATTATGTCTAGTGACAAAATTGTTGTTTTTCAGTAGTTTATTAATAGAAAGGTATGTTTAGGCTAGAAGTTTTGTGTAATAAACTGCTCGATATCAAGAGAAGGATAAAGTGTTAATTTTGCTGAAAAAACAAATGACCCTGAAGAGTGAATAATTCCTTCACGAAATTTCGAAGTCAGCATGACTGACGTAACACGGCACAGCTTAGAAACAAAATTCTCCACATTAATTTTCACTCTCACTCTCTCTCTCTCTCTATATATATATATATATATAATATACCTTATTATAATATATATTATAATAAGGTACATTTAGGTATCACCTATTCACCTAAACAAGTTTTATTTAACTGAACCGACAAGGTCTATCTGTCTAATTTTTTACTGTATTTTTCTAATTAAATGTATTTCAGAATCGAAATGGTGGATTAATTGTCCAAATTTGCACTGCTTTTTTTGTGTCCTTTCGACCGTCTCAGTCATTATCAAGAAACATGTGATGAAAAAAGGCTCAAAACGAATTCGGCTAGATATTAAAATAGAAATCTAAAATTCCCAGCAATCCTAGTTTGTGCGCATGTGTAGTCGTACCAAACAAAAAAATTAGTCCGATGAATTCCTGAAGGAGGAAACGCATCGAAACTAAGCCTTTTCTACTTTTGTCATACAATTTCCCCAATACTATTCTTATATCTATCTATCTATCTATCTATCTATTGATTTCTAAAAAAATCATAGTTATTTTGCTTTGATCAATATATACCATTAACTTACTGCTCAAGTGAACTTAAGTCGACGTTTTCTCAAATTTTAGGGTATATATATATATATATATATATATATATATATATATATGCACCAACCATAAAATATATTTATATATATACACTAAAGTTCTCGTATGAAGTAAATTCTAAACCTTTCCTGTCAAGCTGTTCAAAATTGACGAAATGACAGTTGCATTTTTTCTATTATAATGAGAATGCATAAAGCCATAAACATGTACAAAGTCATGCGTACAAACGCTCACTCACTCAATCAATCAATCACTCTCTCACTCACTCTTTGTCTATTCTCATTTACTTGTCTACCCCCATGAAATCAGTAGAGTGAGAAATTATGATAAACTAATATGAAAGTCATCAGTCACTTTAGATCATACTTCCCTGTCTCCCTGTTTCTCTCTGTCTCTCTCTATCGATCCAATGATTTGTTCCTGTTTCCTTTTCCTTACTTTCATGCAAACGTTGCTTTCTTTTTGTTTTTCTCTCTTCATAACACACACACGTATATATATATATTTATTAGAGGATATAATTCTTGTTATCGAAGGAAAAATACAGAAGCAGAGGAAGAGAGAAGGGAAAACAATGTCATTAAGTCTTAGGCATTTTCAGACAGCATAAAATGAAATATCTTGTTTAGAAATATAAAAAAAGTATATATATATATATATATATATATATATATAAAGATTGTGGAAATCACTATTAAGAGACGCATTCATTTCATAAGGGTAACAATGACATCAAGAAACGGCCATGGCATCTTCATCATCAACTACAACAACAAAAAACAAACAAACAAAAAAAACTTAAATTAACGGTAGCCAGAGCAACGAGAGAAGGTAAGCTTATGAAACAAAAGAAACTTGCAAAAATGAAATAACTTCTCCCGAGAAATATATCGAATTAAATGACAGGAGAAGAAAATATATATAGCGAACAAAATGACAGTTACGACGTATCAAAAAATGAATCAACTAAAAACAATCTAATAAAGAATTAGACGAAAAAACGTACCCACAAAAAAGAACAAAAACAAAAGCAATAAAGAAAAAATTGAATAACTGAATTGAAATGAAATTCCTCCACTCAAAATTAAAAAAAATATGTTCAGCAAAAAAAAAAAAAAAAAAAATACAAAATAAAAATAAACAAAATAGAGTTAAACACAAAAGCAATGACGATCAAACAATGTATATAATCACTTCACATACTATTGCTTCATCATTCAAGGTTAGATAACTTTCTTTAGATTCTAGTCAGTCAGTAAAGTACCATACGTGATACACGCTTGGGCGATCATGTCTCGAAAGAGACATGACTGACTGGGCAGAAGATTATCCCGCACTTGGTTGTCATTTCTGTCTGCGGTAGATTGGTTGTCGGCAAAGGCTATAGAACCCAATCTGTCCTGTTATTTCACCCATAACTGGAGGGAAGAAGCGGATTAGTACCTTTCCCAAGGGTATTTGCGCGTAAGTGAATGCAAGGAATTCAACTGAAATTTGAACTAGGCTCCCGGTTTTCTCGTTCCGAGCCGATATCCATTGCACCACAACGCACATCGAGATTCTAGTCAGATAATATTATTAGAATAATGTATATAAACAATTAAGTGGTGTGGATTACACGATTTTGTCAGCCAGGGTGGCGTTGCATTCATCAGCATAAAACAAGGGACTCATACAATCTTCTTCTATTATGTACTATTATCCAAAGTATGCGATAATGACAAAATGGACATATCCTCAACGGGAAATATCGTTCTTGAGTAAAACCAACTACTTAATTTCATCAAAACCACGTAGCACATCAGCGCGCACGCGCGCGCACACACACACACACACACACGCTACATTTTTTTTAGCATAAATGCATTTCTTACTTTTTGCAAGACAATGTTGTTCTCTATGTATATGTATATGTATAAAAACAGATATGTATTGAATTTATTTATTTTGAAAGTTTCAGCCGCAGCCATGACAAGTGGTTATGCCCTTCCATTAGAGCGAAAAATAATCGCCATGTACGTGTATTTATGTGCGTTGTGGTACAATGGATATCGGCTCGGAACGAGAAACCGGGGAGCCGAGTTCGAATTCCAGTTGAATCCATTGTATTCACTTACGCGCAAATACCCTTGGGAAAGGTATTAATCCGTCTCTTCCTTCCAGTTATGGATTAAATAACAGGACAGATTGGGTTCTATAGCCTTGGTCGGCAACCAGTCTACCGCAGAAAGCAATGGCAACCTACTGCGGGATGATATTCTGCCCAGTCAGTCATGTCTCTTTCGAGACATGATCGCCCAAGCGTGTATCACGTATGGCACTTTAACTGACTGACTGACGTGTATTTATAACAAATAGAATAATTATTTATAATAAACAAACTCAGTGATCTGAACTGAAGAAGATTTTTAAATATCCTAACCTTTCTCGTCAGATTGTAACAGTTGGTTTCAGAACGATATGGCGCCGATTGCATTTTTGAAATTATATAATTTATAACTACAAATGATAACTGCAGTAAAGGAAATATCACTTCAAGATATTAGAAAACATTGTGGAGAAAACAATCGACAAGTCTTTGGAATTGAGTCACTGTGCAGTAGAATATTTTATACTTGCGGAAGAAAAAACAATTTACTAAGACGACAATATATCGAAAGTGTTTAATCGCTAGCTCATTCACCGTAAATTAAAGATTTTAGCAGTTTTTACAGATCATTTTTTTTTTAATCATATCACCTCAAGCAAGGTGAAAACGCCACTGATGCGCAGGGGGCTACGGAAGAGAGAAAAGATTGGAAAAGAGAAAACCCGGAAACCACATCCTAAACAGGAAACAAGGGATGAACCTCTTCACCTGTTCAATAGACGTGGGTGGAGTGTGAACCGGGCGATAGTTTAGTCTATCTACTCCAATTGAAAAAATAAAATAAAATAAAACAAAAAAAAAAAGAGCGAAAAGATTGGAAAAGAGAAAAACCGGAAACCACAACCTAAACAGGAAGCAAGGGATGAGCCTCTTCACCTGTTCAATAGACGTGGGTGGAGTGTGAACCGGGCGATAGTTTAGTCTATCTACTCCAACTGAAAAAAAATAAAATAAAATAAAAAAAAAGAGTGAAAAGATTGGAAAAGAGAAAACCCGGAAACCACATCCTAAACAGGAAACAAGGAATGAGCCTCTTCACCTGTTCAATAGGCGTGGGTGGAGTGTGAACCGGGCGATAGTTTAGTCTATCTACTCCAATTTCTATTATCACAATGTGAGATATTAAATAATAAAAATAATAAAGCCCTAAACAAAAAGAAAAAGTTTTATAGATATCCTAACAAAGGCGAATTGACATGGCGAAAGAAAGCATTCCAGAAGTTGAGTAAAGTATTAAGAAACAAGACAATTTCTCTAGAAACAAAGAGAGTACTGGATTACTATGTGATGTCGGTTCTTCAATATGGCAATAAATGTTGGACAATATCTTCGAAGATGAAGGAAAAACTTGAATCAGCTGAAATATAGTTCTACAGAAAGATGCTGCGGATATCTTGGGCCGAGCATGTGAGCAATGATGAGGTTTTGGAAAGGATGGATGACGAAAAGGAAATTAATACTGAGCATTAGGAAAAGACAACTAAAGTTCCTGGGACATGCAATGAGGAAGGAGGGATTGGAGAACGTGTTACTAACAGGCCAGACAGAGGGGAAAAGAGACAGGAGGAAAGCAGCGGATAACATATTTGAAGGACCTGATCAGGTGGATGACAGAACGGAGGTTGCATGGTGCAGCAGAAGAAAGCGTGCTAAGAGTCACCAGGGACAGGGAGATGTGGAAAGCCATGATCGCCTACGTTTTGAAAGGACATGGCACAAGAATATTTACAGGCAGTTCGCAACAGTTGATTTCAGAAAGAAAAAGGCGCTGATTGTATTTTTTTTTTTTTAATTATATAATTTATAACTGCAAGAGAAAGAAATATCACTTCAAGATATGAGAAGACATATTGAGAAAACAAAAAGGACACGTCTTTGGAATTTAGATACTGTACAATACGATATTTTATATTAGCTGGAGAAGTCAGATAAATGTTGTAAATGTACACATAAGTTCCCGCGAAGTTCAACTTTTAAGCTAGTAAGAAATAAAAGCAATTTTTTTATGTGTGTGGAAATCTCAGTATTTTAATATAAGGTATATAGTTTTACAATTTCATTAAAAGAATACTTTTGCGCTTATAATAGCAATGTGCTTATGCATGAAGAAGGTTTAACAGATAAGAGTCGAAACAATAAAAACGTAAACAAATCAAACGGAATTCAGCATTTTTATTTAATTATTTTTTATATACGAACAATTTTACACATAAAATCTATTCGAAAAAAAAAAACAACAAAAAAACAAAACAAAACCAAAAAAAATAAAACAACAGTTGATTGAACGAGAAATAAAATCTATTGCATTTAGATAGAATACGTTAACGGCGAGAGATATTTAATTTATCATAACGCATGAAAGGCGAGAAGCAAGAGAATAAATTAACGCCTGAAAAGAAGGGAGAATATTCATAATGAAAAAAAAAAAAGAAAAAAAGAAAAAAAAATACCAAGCGCTTTGGTTCAATATAAGACGCGGTGACATATTCTGCATACACACTAAGCCTCTTAAAATAGAAATAGAATGAAAAAAAAAAAAAAAAAGAAAAAAAAAGAACGGTTCCCAAAATGCATCAGCGGAACCTACCGAAATGCAAGGAAAAATGTATGAACTTAAAAGGGATTAGCATTTAATGACACACTCATTGCACTTGTATACCGCCGAAATCACCGAAAGTGTGTAATGGTTAGCAAGCTCGTCTCACTAGACTCATTATAACTGAGTAGTGAGTTCGATCCTCACTGGGTACCCACTACTTTCGGCCGTGTGTCACGTCTAAGCTACACTTGGAAAATCACCTTCGTCCAGGGTTGGGCGCAGGGCTAACAATCTTGCCCATAAAAAACAGTTTCTTACGAAACAGCAAAAACGATGCCCTACACACCATTGGGTGTAACGTTTATTTTTTTTTTTATATTGTTAAATATAAATACGATGAATGTCTATCATGTTTAATCATGAGCCGTTCTAAATAACGTATTTTAGTTTTTTTAATTTCTGGTGAAAAGAAAGACAAAAATTGTTCAACATTTGGATAATTTTTTTATTTCACGAGTCCTTGATCTAAGCTTTCGGTTCACATGAGCTATCTTCAGAGTGTTTGTATAAACATTAACATAAAGATATTCACCATCAAAGATGACATTTTCTTATGTTGACATAAACGATTGCTAGTAACAACATCGTTTATGTCACCATAAGAAAAGTCGTAAATTAGTGATGCAGTTCTATGACGTCATACCACGTGAGTGACCGAAATATTAACAACAGAATCATATGTCTAGACGGAATGTGAGTTGTTACTAGTTTGAAATGTGATTTTATTGAGTGTAGATTGCTTTGCTTTAATATAGATGACCTTCAATATATAATGTTTGTTTTACTGTGTGTATGTGTGAGTATTGTTATGTTATCGACTAATATCTCTTTCACCCTGGCCTCCTATGCAAACTACGCGGTTATGGTATTACCGGTCGCCTGCTTGACCTAATCCAACCTTTCTTAAATAACCGCAAAATGAAGGTCGTTCTGAATGGGCGTGCCTCTTCGTCCTACAGCACGAATGCTGGTGTCCCACAAGGCTCTATCCTGGGCCCAACGCTCTTCCTTATTTTAATCAACGACCTCCCAGATGAGATCAAGTCCCAAGTAGGCATCTCCCGCTCCAGTAAGAAAGCTTTCGTGGCGGACAGACATAATCTCGCTCCTGACCTTGAGCATGGACCAGATGATTCTCCCGGAGAGTAATACACTACGCCTCCTCGGACTTACCCTGTCCTCAGACCTCAAATGGAACCACTATATTGAATCCATAGCAAATCTACTGCTAAGAAGATTGGGTCACTATGTCGATCCAGGATGTTTTTTCCACCTGAATCCATCCTGCATATATACAAGTCAACCATCCGTCCGTGCATGGAGTACTGCTGCCATTTATGGTCAGGTGCCCCTGCCGTTCTCCTCAGTGTTCTTGACAAGCTCCAAAGGAGAGTCTGTAATGTGATAGGTACTGATCTGGCGACTCGTCTGCAGCCACTTTCCCATCGTCGAAATGTGGCCTCCCTCTGTCTCTTCTATAAATACTTTCATGGCTTCTGCTCGGATGAGCTTAAGTCACTGATGCCGCCTCAACAGGTGTTTACCCGTGCAACCAGACTGGCAACTGGGTCCCACCCATTCACAGTCAGGTTAGCCAAACGCAGACGACAATTCTACTCCTGCAGCTTCCTCTCTCGCACTTCCCGCCTGTGGAACTCACTCCCGTATTCTTGCTTTCCTGACGGCTACGACCTCCAGAAATTTAAAAGCAAAGTTAATACTCACCTACTAACCACTGGACTCTAGCTCTCTCCCCTCCCCTGTATAATCTTCACGTTCTCTCCGCCCATGTATCTGTCATTGCACCTGCTTTCTCAGCTTTCTATTGTTCCTTTCTAACTAGCTTGTACTCCTCACTCTTTTCTAATTAATCTTTCTACATTTATGTAACCCCCTGCACATCAGTGGCGTTTCTGCCTTGCTCGGGGTGAAATGATTAAAAAAAAAAAATTATGTTTATGGCTATGCTTTTATAAGAAAAGCTGTTTAATATAACTAAGATAAAAAAGGTGACAGGTAAATCTACGGTAGAGCGTAGTTGTAGTAAAACCAATATATGTAGTGGGTTTATTATTAGTATCAGATATACAATCTCTGAATGGGCAGATACACTACATTGGTTTTCTGTACAGGATTTAGATGAGTGATTGTAGTTTTATCCTCTGACATATATTTACCAAACTTACACATAAATACTCACCAAAAAGACACACAAATACCTTGAAATAGTAAAGAGTAAATTTATTCAATAAAATCGCCATTGTCTTCAACCACAGCCTCCAGACGACTTCGGAATCTCCTGCAACTCTTTAAGACGTTCTCCTTGTTTAAGTTAGTGAATGTTGCCATAATCCTTGCTTTCAGTTCCTCTTTGATGTAACAAGAAGTTATGTTGGTCTCTCAGGATGGACCAGGGAACAACAGCAATTAAGAGGTGGTTCCACTCTCCTCAAAGCCTGCCGGATGTAGTTTATTATCATATCTAGGACGCTTTTTTTGAGGTAATAACGGTTTAGTTATACAGGTAGATTCATACCTTTCCGCACGTAAGGGTATATAATGACCCTAACGGAAATTCGAACTCGGTTCTCTGATTAAGGATACCGGAACGTTATACATTACACCTTTTGGCTTTTCAATTAAAACTTCAAGAAAACGTTCTTTTATTTAAAATTCAATTTAAATTTAGGTATCCAAAATGAGAGAAGATACCTAAATAAATGTAAGTAGACAATTTTCCCTATTCTGAGTAAAGTGAGAAAATAGATTCTCAACAAAGTTAGACAACTCTTTTCTATAAGAAACTGCCAAGACCTTGTAAAAATGCAATACTTTAACGGAATATCGATTATCAAAAGGAGATGGAATAAACGCAAAGAAGAACGTAAAATACGTAAAAAATCACTTACTGTAATTTTTATTGTCCAAAACAATTTAAAAAAAAAAGAAAAGTGAATTACTTCCCTTTGAAATAATAAACAGTGAATTACTTCCCTTATATTTCTTTACCTAACCTCATATTACCGAACGTTTTTGAGCATTGCATCCTTTCATGACGATACGTATACAAGCTTTTTTATTCTCTTTCTTATTTGTGCCGCATACTTTCAATGCGTGGAGAGTCATGGTTCTCCACAAGTTCACATTCTCTGTAGTTCCAGGCAACTTTTTTACTTTAGTATCTCTCCAGTACCTGTTCAGCCATCTATTTACATAAACTTGTTTAATAGGTTACTCAATATTTCCCTGTCACTCTTAATCTGCCATGTGAGTGTCAAAATCTCCAAGTCTACTTTCCTCATTATATGTCTCAAAAATTTCAACCGCATCCTTAGCTAAACTTATTTATTAATGGAACTTTGTCTGTGTGTGTGTGTGTGTGTGTGTGTGTGTGTGCATCAGTTACCTATAGACTCCGAAACGGCTGAACCGATTTTCTTGAAAATTTACAGTTGTACTATAAGCGTCTGCGAGTGTTCTTATCTAGGTTTTGTGTCGAGGTACCCCCGATAAATATCGATAATCGATAATCGAAAAAATCGGGTTATAGAAGGATTGGTCCGATTTTAATCAAATTTGATACATTCATAGACAAAGACATAAGAAACGATATTCAGAAGTTTCAAGGTTGCAGTTCTTACAATAGTGTAGAAAATCGATAATATATATATAAGGCAAGATGTTTGTGTATGTGTCTGTTTATCTGTCTGTATGTCCTTTATACAAATCCACAATTTTTATACTCACCAAACTTCACACAAATATTCTTTAGGCTGAGTTTGAGCTCCAGGACCATGGATTAGTTTTAAAGCTTTCAGTACACCCGAGCAACGCCGGGCTATACTGCTAGTTTATATATATATATATATATATATATACGTTCTTTAAAAATTCCTCGTTTCTCACATGCTGTCTTTTTTTTTTAATCATCTCACACCAAGCAAGACCTTCTGTTGCCACTGTTGCGCAGGGGGTCACATAGGGGAAAGTTATGAGAAAGAAGGGTTAGTTATAGGAAATGTCATGAAGAAGGTAATAGACAGAGGAGAATACCGAGGATGTGGGAGTAGATGAAAAAAGAGCTTGAGAGAATGGATGCGAGTTAATGTGATAGGAGATGTCTATTGACCTTACATTTAATTTCCTGGAGATTGTAGCTGTCGGGGAAGCAAGTATATGGAAGGGAATTCCACAGGTGGGAAGTGCGTCAAAAAAAGCTGTTAGAGTAGAAATTGCGGTTACATTTTATCGGTTTCACTGTAAAATGGTGGGACCTAGTTGCTAATCTAGTAGCTCGTGTAAATTCATACCTAGGTGGCACCAGTGATCTACGGTATATTCAGAATTCTCCTGTAAAATATATCCTTCTTACACATTTATAGTCTGTGTTATTAGTCTATGCATCAAATATTATTGTCACATCACATCGGATGCTTCTGCAATATCTATAAATTTGAAAAAAACAACAACAAAAAACCCCAAAAAACAAAAAAAAAAACAAAAAAAAAAACAAGAAAGAAATTGCAATGTTATCGGTTTTAACCTGGTATCTCGGTTTCAGTGACATTCCCAACGCTGTAACATAACTTCCCTGTACTTTTTTCTATAAATATTCTCTTGGTAATTGATCTGACGAGCTTTTTTTTGTTTACAGATTTGGATAGCTGAGAAACAGTTCTTCAAGTGCAATATTTTCATCTTTTGTTTCCTTGAATATTGTTCTTTTATTATTCCCTCTGTTTCTTTCAGTCTCTGTAACATATCTTAGTGTCTTTTATATCTTGCTTGGGAAGAAGTGATTTAAAAACAAAAGAACCAAATCTCACTTGCCTCAAGCCTACTCTTCATCTATGAGAAAAATGTCCAGCATTCATTTATTGCCATGATATTACTTCGTTCTGTTTTTGCCACTATCGAAATTTTTCTGTTCCTTAGAAAAAAATTAAAATAAATGACAATTTTTAGGTAGACATCGTTGTGGTACAGTGGATATCGGCTCGGAACGAGAAACCGGGGAGCCGAGTTCGAATTCCAGTTGAATCCATTGTATTCACTTACGCGCAAATACCCTTGGGAAAGGTATTAATCCATCTCTTCCTTCCAGTTATGGGTTAAATAGCAGGACAGACTGGGTTCTATAGCCTTGGTCGGCAACCAGCTCTTCCTTCCAGTTATGGGTTAAATAGCAGGACAGACTGGATTCTATAGCCTTGGTCGGCAACCAGTCTACCGCAGAAAGCAATGGCAACCTACTGCGGGATAATCTTCTGCCCAGTCAGTCATGTCTCTTTCGAGACATGATCGCCCAAGCGTGTGGCACTTAACTAACTGACTGACCTACTGAAATTAAGAACGGGAAAAGAAAGATAGCCAATCGCTGTCAATTTAAAAACAATATGCAAATGATCCAATAATTATAGCCGCTTCTCATTAAATGCTTTGAGGTTTCTAGAGGAGAGAAATATTCTGATGAGGTTCTTAGTCATAACAACTGACCCATGATATCTTAGAATCAATCGGCTGCCAAGAGTAAATTTTAATTCGGATTATCCAAAGAGTTAAAAAAAAAATGTGAATACTGTTTGCTGGTTGCGATCAGTCCGTTAGTTTTCAGCTTTACATGGCCAAATACTAACTAGCAATGTGATTCTGCATGCGTAGTCCTTCAGCTGAAACACCATGTACAGATGGCTGTCCAGTGATGGAAATGGGAAGGAAGGAGGCTCGCTCGTTCGCTTTCGGAGGCGAGAATGTACGTGACCAAACTCTTTAAAGAACTAAGCCGACAGTGTAGGCTATCGTCACGTGTGTAGCGCCCTCTATCAATAGAGACGTGTTACTAATCAGCATCACCGAGAAACACGGCTTCGCACATTTTAAATCGGCGACTCTTTTTGGATTTTGGTTCGGCCGTAACCATGTGAAAAGGAAAAAAAAAAAAAAAAGACAGTGAATGTGGTCACCAAATTAAGACATTGCTTTGGCCGGACAAAAATGGAAGCACGCTGAAAGATTCTGTAGGGTTCTTGATTGACCATCGCCTATCTCAAATGTAATCAGTCGATCAGGCAGTCTGTGTGCGTCTGCATATTTTGCTGAAATCTGATCTTGCCTACCACGACTGTTTTGCTAAGCTTTTCGGATTTTTGCTGACCTGATCTTCATGGCTGTCCTGTAAGTTTTCCCTTGTTCATTTATTTGGTTTTTAAATTAAAATTTATTCTATTTTTATTCTTCATATTTGATTTATTGTTGAGCAAAGTGGGGCAAGATTGGCGCGTCAGTGTTTTTCATTGTTTCACAAAAGTACAATATGATAATTCTACAGTAATAAGATTGAATCTACGTCTTGAGAACTACATGCGCAAAAGCAAAATAAAAAGTGTTAAAAGCAGCAAGAATGTTTTTCATTGTTTCAACAAAAAGCACAATATGATAATCTATTACAATAAGATTGAATCTTACGTCTGAGAATAACCACATGCAAGGCAAAAAAGCAAAATAAAAGTGTTAAAAGTAGAAGAATGTTTTTCATTGTTTCACGAAAAAGCACAATAAGATAATCATTATAATAAGATTGAATC
Organism: Ascarosepion bandense; assembly: GCA_037127315.1. Taxonomy (NCBI): domain Eukaryota; kingdom Metazoa; phylum Mollusca; class Cephalopoda; order Sepiida; family Sepiidae; genus Ascarosepion; species Ascarosepion bandense. The sequence continues at coordinate 45,557 of JBBBDQ010000512.1, forward strand.
TACGTCTGAGAACTACGTAAAAAGCAAAATGTGTATACAAAGTAGAAGAATGTTTTTCATTGTTTCACGTAAAAAGCACAATATGATAATCTATTATAATAAGATTGAATCTTTACGTCTGAGAACTACATGCGCAAAAAAGAAATAAAAAGTGTTAAAGTTAGAGAAGAATGTTTTTCATTGTTTCACGAAAAAGCACAATATGATAATCTATTATAATAAGATTGAATCTTACGTCTTGAGAAATTACAGCAAAAAAAGCAAAAATAAAAAAAAAGTAAAAAAGCAGGAAGAACGGTTTTTTCATTGCTCTCATTGAAAAGCACAATATGATAATCTATTATAATAAGATTGAATCTACGTCTTGAGAACTACATGTTAAAAGCAAAATAAAAAAAGGTTAAGGTTTAAATAATTGTTTTTCTATTGTTTCACGAAAAGCAATAATATGATAATCTATTATAATAAGATTGAACTGTCTTGATAAACTGGCATGCGCAAAAGCAAAATAAAAAGTGTTAAAAAGCAGAAGAATGTTTTTCATTGTTTTCACTGAAAAGCACAATATGATAATCATTATAATAAGATTGAATCTTACGTCTTGAGAACCAAGCACATGCGCAAAAAAGCAAAATAAAAAGGTTAAAAAGCAGAAGAATGTTTTTCTATTGTTTCACGAAAAAGCACAATAATAGCACCATTACATTTATGATTGAATTCATTGTCTTTGAGAACCGCTGCAAAAAAGGGGAAGAAAAAGTGTTAAAGCAGAAGAATGTTTTCATTGTTTCACGAAAAAGCACACATAGATAATCTATTAGAGAACAAGATTGAATCTTACGTCTTGAGAACTACATGCGCAAAAAAGCAAAATAAAAAGTGTTAAAAAGCAGAAGAATGTTTTTCAATAATATAATAAAAAGCAATAATATGATACTTATTATAATAAGATTGAATCTTACGTCTTGAGAACTACATGCAAAAAGCAAAATAAAAATTGTTAAAAAGCAGAAGAATGTTTTTCATTGTTTCACGAAAAAGCACAATATGATAATGTATTATAATAAGATTGAATCTTACGTCTTGAGAACTACATGCGCAAAAAGCAAAATAAAAAGTGTTAAAAAGCAGAAGAATGTTTTTCATTGTTTCACGAAAAAGCACAATATGATAATCTATTATAATAAGATTGAATCTTACGTCTTGAGAACTACATGCGCAAAAAGCAAAATAAAAAGTGTTAAAAAGCAGAAGAATGTTTTTCATTGTTTCACGAAAAAGCACAATATGATAATGTATTATAATAAGATTGAATCTTACGTCTTGAGAACTACATGCGCAAAAAGCAAAATAAAAAGTGTTAAAAAGCAGAAGAAATTAAAGAAAATTAGAGAATGAGGAAGAGAAAAATAGAAAAGTTGTGAAGAAGGTAATTTATCAGAAAGGGAAAGTATAATTCAAACTTGTGTGAACTATCTATGATATACAAGTTGATTTTATGGGTTTTCAAGATATAAACGAGAGGAAGTATGTGCGGGAAAGAAAGAGTAATATACAACTGAAGTTGAACAAAGTTTTTTTTTTTATTAATCATTTCACCCCAAGCAAGGCATTCCACTGCCACTATTGCGCTTGGGGCTACATAGGGGGAGGTAAATAGGAAGAGTGGTTAGATATAGGAAATGTCAGAAGGGGGGTGATAGATAGTTGGGTGGGTGGGAAGAGTGTTTGAAAGAATGGAAGTTAGTTTGTTAGGAGGTGTCTATTGACCTTACATTTAAACTCCTGGAGATTGTAGCCGTCGGGGAAGCAGTCATGTGGAAGAGAATTTTTTTAATCATTTCACCCCAAGCAAGGCATTCCACTGCCACTATTGCGCTTGGGGCTACATAGGGGGAGGTAAATAGGAAGAGTGGTTAGATATAAGAAATGTCAGAAGGGGGGTGATAGATAGTTGGGTGGGTGGGAAGAGTGTTTGAAAGAATGGAAGTTAGTTTGTTAGGAGGTGTCTATTGACTTTACATTTACACTCCTGGAGATTGTAGCCGTTGGGGAAGCAGTCTTGTGGAAGGGAATTCCACAGTCGGGAAGTGCGAGAAAAGAAACTATTGGAGTAGAAGTTGCGGTTGCATTTTATCGGTTTCACTGTAAAAGGGTGGACCTAGTTGCTAGTCTAGTATCTCGTGCAAATTCGAACCTAGGGGGCACCAGTGATCTAAGTTCATCGGAGCAGAAGCCGTGAAAGTATTTATAGAAGAGACACAGGGAAGCCACGTCGCGCCGGTGAGAGAGAGAGACTGCAGGCGGTCTGCTAAGTCGGTATCGATCACATTACAGACCCTCCACTGTACCTTGTCTAGAAGCCCAAGGAGAATAGGGAAATATTTAAATATTGAATGAATTAGATAACGGAACGCGAAATTTTTCTGTTTAAGGAATTCAGAAGAAATAAAAGAAATTAAGCGGGAAAATCAAAAGTGGAAGTGCTGGGAAAAAATTTGTATCTTTACTACTTTCCAATAATTGATTCGAGATAGATAGGCAATTGATTCGGGATAGATAGGCAATTGATTCGAGATAGATAGATAGATAGATAGATAGATAGATAGATAGATAGATAGATAGTTTTGAAGATATGAACAGGCGGATATATAACCGATAAAAAGATAAAACATACATTCCAACAGATAATACCATTAATCAACAATTTCACACTTACACACCAAATTCCTTAAAAGTTTAACGATCAAAACGAGATATTCACTTAATTACCAATAACCCCAACCAACCCCCACGACAACAACGAACCAAATATAAACAGAGAATGATTCCAAACCTTTATTTCCCCCGAAGAAGTGTTTAAATCCAAACACTGAAACAACCATATGATTGTAGGGAAGTGGACATATATGGAAGAAATTATGTACATGTAAAACATAATTTATAATATATATATACGAAAAACGAAACACGAACATTTTCGTGTTCTTGCTCTACTTCGTACGTTCCGACTTTCGTACTTTCGTATCGAGCACTTTTTCTGGAGTTTAGGTTCCGTCTTGGGGTTTTTTTTTTCGTTCCTGCGGATGCTTGACTGTTTGTTCTTGTTCCGTTGGTTTCATTTTTTTCATCCCCAATATCCGACGACATATTTCGCGTCGGATTTTGACGGATTTAGGTTCTGTTTGTTGAAATTTTTATCGAATATTTATGTTTATTTTGATTAGTGTAAACTTACGGATTCTAGTTTATCTGTATTATATATATATATATATATATATATATATAGTGTATCGCGCAACAGATAATTTTATAAACATATATTGTTAAATATAACAGACAATGAATGTCTATTATGCTTAATCATAAGCCGTTCTAAACATCGTATTTTGGCTTTAATTTCAGGTGAAAATAGAAACAAAAATTGTCCATCATTTGGATAATTTTTATTATGCTAGCTCTAAGCTTTCGGCTCACACGAGCCATCTTCTGTTATCATTGCATAGCAATATTTTATGTCAACACAAATCATCTTCGATGGTGGATGACTTTATGTTAACGTCCCTGTAACCTTTCTGAAGATGGCTCTTGTGAGCCGAAAGCTTAGAACCAACATAATAAAAATTATCCAGATGTTGGACAATTTTTGTCTTTATTTTTACTTGAAATTAAAACCAAAATACGATGTTTAGAACGGCTGATGATTAAACATATTGGCCATAATGCCTGCTATATTTAGCAGTATATATATATTGTGTGTTTGGGCAACAATCTCTCTTTTATACAGGTTTCATTAAGTTTTTTATATAATTTTTCATGTGTTCGTATAATTATTTTCTTTTCGGAACTCAAATTATGTAAGAATTGTCCAAAGCTTTTGTACTTTCGAGCGCTTTCGGCTATACTTTTAGCCATTATCAAGAATTAATTTTTGTTTTACTTATAAATAAACATGTGGAAAGTTTGTGCATATAGAGTCTTTTATTTGTTAAGTTACGAACACAGTCAGCACATTGTTACCGTGTTCATAACTGATGTTATTAAGTGTAGGATTTCTCTTATTTATTAGTAATGCATACATTATTTTTAATATTCTTTTGCATGTGGAGGATGCTATTATGTATGTATTATCAACGAGGATATCGTGGATAGGTCCTGGAAGATCCCGATGTGTGTTTAAGATTTGATGGAACTGTTGTGAACTTCTCGTGAATTTTATGGTGGTATAGCCAATGTAATTGTTTACAGATTTGGATAGCTGAGAAACAGTTCTTCAAGGGACATGTAAATTCGTAAATGACACTGGTTCTCTGCAGTTTAGATCTTGAGGGTGTATTATTATTATTGAGAATGAGGTTGGCAGTTTTGAATTTTTTATAATAGATAATTTAATTTTCTAATTAATACTTTTTTTTATATCGGCATTGTAGGCACTTGTGTTGATATGGCATAGTGCTTCATTGTATCCAGGTTCAGTCGGGGTATTTTTTACTATCGTATCATAGTTTTCAATCTCATTATTAAAATGTTGAATTGCGTTTTTTTTTGCTATTGTCATTTGTCGTAAAACAAGTTTTTTTTCCAAAATGCTGTCGTATTGCTTTCCTTGTTGGTTGCTTGGTCATGTAATTTAAAAATTGGGTATTTTTTACAAAAATCATATGCACAGACAGGATGAATCTTTACTTCGCAATATCATCCAAGATTATGTAACATCGACCACTTCAAACAAGAAAATTATATATACATATCTGTATATATAAATATTTAAAAATTATCTGCAGACAGTCCTGTTTCGCTGTATCACAGCTCATCAGTACGGTTAGACATCCGATTGCTTTTATCCGGGATTGAAACCCGACTGGTGATTCTACCACTAAGCTATGTTTGACTAGACGATCATTTATTTATTAAACAGTATATTTATTTACACTCTTTACGTTTTGGCCGTTGTACGCCCCGGCCTTCTTTAAGTGCTAGGAATTTCAAACCAAACCTTTTATTACGATAACTGTGGTATATCATTTTTATTCTATGCGCAATGGCACTTCTAGTAGCCATGCAGTTATCTCCCTTCATCTTAACTCTCTAAGTTATTTGTTCACCGTTGCTGTAGCTTGTCATTGAACTTACAAAACTTTGGGTCAAGTCATTGGAACTAACCAACGTCCTTATCCACTGGCCATGTATATTTATTTTATTTTTGTCTACCAGCTTGAATATTCGAGAATGGTGGCGGTGGGTTGCAACATCAAAGGCAGAAACACAGGCGACAACCGGCTTGAAAGGCTATAGCCGGCGAAGATGATTGACAGATGTATCTGGCCGTAGATGACGCCAGTTAAGTGGGGTTATATATATATATGCCAGGACGCTCAAACCTTCGGTTACTATGACTTTTGACTTCGAGCTAGCAAGTACATCGACGACTCCCCAGGGAGAGACGTCTACCTAATTTAAATCAGAAAGTTTGGGTCAACACGTGGTATAATGTATATAGTATAGTATAGCATATATTCACTCATATAAATATATTCATATATGTAATGTGTGTGTATATATATATATATATATATATATATATATATACGCGCTCTCTCCCAGAAACTGTAACTAAGGCCCGCTCTCCATAGTTGCAGTATAAACCACACTGTGGGTGTTGAAGAAACACAAATTTGCCTGAGCAGTCGTCTATAATGAGGATTAGCTAGCTGCCCGCGTATTCTCGATTTCGATTGGCCAGCAATTATATATATACATTAATGAATATTTTGGCAGCGATCTTTCATTTAAAAATATTTCGTTAAAAACGGCTGACAAGAAAGATTTTATTAATTTTTTATTTAATTTTTCTGGTATTCTTACATGTTTCCTTTTCGCTGGAGATAAGAAATGTAAAAATGTTTCATAATTTAAGACTTCTAAGCGCTTTCAGCCACTTTACTGGCCATTTTCAAGGAAGTTAGTTTTTCGAATGTTGTTTGTCCTTGTTGCTCCTTTGTCCATATCAGTATTAATTTTTATGAATCTTTTTTATATTTCTGCAGAATATTTTCTTTCGTGAAATTTATTTTGCATACAGCCTTTTTTGAAAAATTCTTTAAAAATTTTTTTTGAAAAATTTAGAAAATTATTTTCTAAAAGTTTTTGTGATTTAAAGTGTATTATCTGCCCCTTTTCTCTTTCCATTCTTTTTTCTTTCTCTTTAGAATTTTCCCCCGTTTTTGTGTCTGTTACTTTTGTGTGCTTATATGTTCTTTTAGAAGTTTATGCGTGTGTTCTTATTTTGTGTATGTCTATATCTATGCGCGTTGTGTTGCAGTGGATATCGGCTCGGAACTAGAAATCGGGAGCCGTGTTCGAATTCAAGTTGAATTCATTGCATTCACTTACTCAAAAATACCATTGGAAAAGGTAATAATCCGTCTCTTCCTTCCAGCTATGGGTTAAATAACAGGACAGATTGGGTTCTATAGCTTTGGTCGGCAACCAGTCTACCGCAGAAAGCAATGGCAACCTACTGCGAGATAGTCTTATGCCCAGTCCGTCATGTCTCGACAGAGATATGATCGCCCAAAGCGTGTATCACGTATGGCACTTTACTGTCTGACTATATCTGTACTTCTTTTTGAGTCTGTATATATTTTTGCAAAATTTTTTTGTTCGTTTGTGATTTGACGTGTGTATTCTTTATTCCGTGCGTCTGTATTGTGTATATGTGTGATTTGATGTAGGTATACTTAAATTTGTGACACTTCCGGTTAAAATGATGCAATGTTCATCTCACCTACGCTATTTTCCCTTTGTTAAAAACATTTTTAGAATATTCTCATAGAAATTAACATTTATTTATTTATTTTTTCACGGTCTGAAAGAAGCAGATTGTAATGTTTTTACAACTGCCGAAATAAATTCTGGATTTATAACCTTTTATGTGTTGAGTTTCAGCTAAAGTGCCATACGTGACACACGCTGTGGGCGATCATGTCTCTAAAGACGCATGACTGACTGGACAGTAGATTATTCCGCAGTAGGTTGCCATTGCTTTCTGCGGTAGACTGGTTGCCAGCCAAAGCTATAGAACCCAATCTGTACTATTATTTAACCCATAACTGGAGGAAAGAGACAGATTAATATATTTCCCAAGGGTATTTGCGCGTAAGTAAATGCAGAGAATTCAACTGGAATTCGAACTCGGCTTCCCGATTTGTCCTTCCGATTCGATATCCGCTGCACCACAACGCACATCCCTGTGTTAAGTTTACCTCTCAAAATTTTATAATAGTCTTGATAATATCCATTGAGCTCTCTATTTTACTCTATTTAATATTTTATATTAATTAGATAAAATCAGTTGGATTTTCCTCGTGTTTGCCATTCTCTCCTATATATATATATATATATATATATATATATATATATATATATATATATATTTACTGAAACGAATACATATGTGAATACATCGAGTTAACAATTATATATATATATATATATATATAATCGGAAATAAAGAAAAATAAACCAAAAGGCAATTTTTCCCCTTTGGATCACACACACACACACACACACACACGTGTATATATATATATATATATATATATATATATATATATATATATATATATATATACACAGATACATTTACTGAAACGAATACATATGTGAATGCATCGAGTTAACAATTATATATATATATAATCGGAAATAAAGAAAAATAAACCAAAAGGCAATTTTTCCCCTTTGGATCACACACACACACACACACACACACGTGTATATATATGTATATATATATATATATATATATATATATATATACACAGATACATTTACTGAAACGAATACATATGTGAATGCATCGAGTTAACAATTATATATATATATAATCGGAAATAAAGAAAAATAAACCAAAAGGCAATTTTTCCCCTTTGGATCACACACACACACACACACACACACACACACACACACACACACACACACACACATCTATCTATCTATCTATATATATATAACCCTCTCACCTCCCTAAGTAAACAGTGTTATATTCTCGAAAACAACGCGGGTTGAGTACTGACCTTACGGCCGATATTTAGTGAACGCCACTAAAAATGTTACTGCCGGATGTCCCCACCCCTCTTTTCCCTTCCATTTATTTCCAGCCTTGAAACTATTTCTTTGTCCATATTCCCATTTGCCTGTTCCTTGTGGCACCGGTTCATCAACTTTCGCACTGATCGACTGCTGCGTAAACCAAACCCATATCTTCCCCATCAGGTGGTGAGTGTTACCTTGAGGCCATTAGCTGATGGCAGGCTTTTGGTTCTTAAAAACTATTGCTTCAGGGGAAAAATATTGCCCTTTCTGATACTTTTTTGCTTGTTTATTTCTGAATCTATGCAGGAACGTAGATACGCAATTGAAAGCTAAACACTCTTGCTCGAACACACACTCGCAAATACACTAACAGTGTTCAATGTAAGTGCATGCTGTGTACTACTTAAAAGTTTTGTTGAAATTGAACAATACATGAAAACCAAATGTAGTACGGATTTTTGTCACTGTCCTTTGTAAGCAGTAAGAAAACATTTTTTTTCATGGTCAGATTTTTAAAATTTTAGGCCAAATATTTTGATATGTAATTGAAAGCAAAACGCCCGTGTGAGAACACCTATACAGACATACACAGAGTGCAAGTGAAAACCAAATGTAGCACGGATTTTTGTCACTATCCTTTGTGAGCAGTAACACAAATCTACTGAAGCTATTATCATATCTAATGTTTATAATCTTCGGAATGAACTAACAAACACTAATTCTGACCTCTAAGTTTCGAATTTAAAGTTCTTAATACGTTAGCGCTTCATTCCATTCAGATTTAAATTCAGAAACAGCAAATTATTTTTTATTTGTATATATACAACCCAAATAGTGGTTGGTTGGATCAACAGAACGGTAGTTTGAAAAAAGTGCTCAATGCGCAACCAACACAAATGATCTGAATATGCAGAACTAACAATACGTTAAAGAAAAAAACACACACCTCTTACTTGCGATCCGGGTTTCGACTACGCAGCTTGCCTGAAGAGACCTGCGTGGTTGAAACCTGTGTAGCAAGTAAGTGGTGTGTGTTCTGTTCCTCAATATTTTAATATATATATCTAATTTATTTGTTTGAACATTATTTTTTCGTCCATACTCGTATTTGAGTGGATATTCAGACGGAATTTTATTTTGTTACGAAACTGTGTGTCATTCGTAAGAAAATTTATCGTAAGTCATTAGTAATAAATATACTTATACTTTTTGATTAAAAACAGAATATATACTCAAATACGAGTATCGATTCAAAATAATGTTTAAAACAAAAAAATTAAATGGTTTTTTAAACCATTTTATTAATCTTCGGGATTATCAGTAATATATATATATATATATATATATATATATATATATATATATATATATATATATATATGACAATGTTAATATTAGTATTAGCCGTTACTTTATAAGGAAACATTCAACATCCATAGACAGAGAATTTACACTTGTCGATTGAAATGTATAAAATCTTTCTCTTGCAACAGTTTTCAAGAAAATAAGTTCAACAATCCAGTCGATGTTATTGCTTTTTCCAGTACTGACTGTAGTTTCCTTTCTTGGCTTTTGTTTGGGGTAGAGTGGAAAATCGACGCCTTGATTTCTGTCATAATTTTCTCTTAGTGTTACATGTTCTATACATTTTAGTCGTTGCTCTTGTTGAAATTTCTCAAGTTATGTAGTTTCTGTTATTTGGTATAATTATTTGTAATTCTGTAGCTATGTCCAGCACGCTTTATTCGGTCGAAGCCATTTTTTACCATCGATGTTAAAAAGCGGTTTTATCTCAAAAATATATTAAATTTTATTTGTTATTTTTATTTATTTAATTTTCACGCACGCACGCAGACAGACAGACAGACACACACACACACACACACACACACACACACACACACACACACGTGTATTACCAGCCGCTCGCCACTTTGTCGCTATTTTCACGGAAAGAGTTCATTCGATTTAAACTACATTCCTTAGATCCAGCGGTTCTAACCTTCATGGCTAAGGGCTGCCGTGCCACTCAAAATGTAGCGAACGACTCATTTCCTTCGTATTGCGTTGGTGAGATGAAAGTTCTATAGTTCTTTCCCATGAACCTCTACGTCGTGAATCCGACTTCAAAGCGGATGCTTTTCCGATCACTACCATCTTAACCTGTTCAAGTCTCGGGTCAACAGTCATATAGCCCCCCCCCCATAAATTATGCCCCTTACACTGTACCCCTTTTACTTCTAATGGCTCTTGTGCTTTGTGAACAGCATTAAAATAAAACCGCCGTTGAATATTTTAATTTCATAAAGATTAATATCTTTTCAATTTCTGTTTCTATATTTACATGTTTCAGTTTATGTTGTTTGAAGTCATTGCAAGTTATTTAAAACCACAAAATATCATTAGATTGTAAGAATGTTTTTGTTGGAGAGGATAATAATAGTTTAGTGATACACATTTTACTAATTAACCCATAGCTGAGGAGAAAAGGGGGGAATTCATAACTTTTCCAAGAGTATTTTCGAGTAAGCGAATATAAAGAAACCAAACGAAACTGGAACTCTCCAATTAACAATTCCAAGCCATTGTTCATTACACCACCCGTACATCCAAGCTTCAGTCAGTCAGTTAAGTGCCATGCGTGATACACGCTTGGGCGATCATGTCTCGAAAGAGACATGACTGACTGGGCAGAAGATTATCCCGCAGTAGTTTGCCATTGCTTTCTGCGGTAGACTGGTTGCCGATCAAGGCTATAGAACCCAATCTGTCCTATTATTTAACCCATAACTGGAAGGAAGAGACGGATTAATACCTTTCCCAAGGGTATTTGTGCGTAAGTGAATACAAGGAATTTCAACTGGAATTCGAACTCGGCTCCCCGATTTCTCGTTCCGAGCCGATATCCACTGCGCCACAACGCACATCCAAGCTTACAGCACCTAATTTGTCATCCATTTAGGCACTGACCAGGCTCGATGTTAGCTCTTACCCGATTGTCTGTTTTTATCTGGAGGCAGTGAATAGCAAAAAGTAAGATATCTATATATCTAACTTCGTTTCTCGGCAGACGAAAATATATAAATATACTGTCTAATAAATAAACGAAACTTCTACTCAAACACGCGTATCCACGAAAAATCTCTTGGCTTAATAAATATTTATTAATAAAAACCTTTCCTTAAATTTCTCTGACATATATGTATATATATATTATTTTAAAAACAATGAATTTATTGTTAGTCTCTAAGGCTCTTTCATCCAATATCTCATCAGAAGAAAAATCATGTATAACCAGGTGGATGGAGTCCAGATAGGTAGTCTCCTTGGCCCTGTGTTGGCTGATATTTTTGCGGGCTACTACGAGTCGTTGCTTTTTGGCAAAATGTATGAACCTTTTATTTATTTTGGGTAAGTTGATGACACCTTTGCTACTTTTTCCACGGTAAGTGAGGCCGTAAACAATTTAATAGGCTTAACTACTTAACTTCCTATGGAAGTTGAGAAGGATAATTGCTTGCTTTTTTTGGACGTTGTTATTGAGCGTAGTTAGAGGGGGTTTCCTTACAAGTATCTATTGTAAACCTACTTTACTGGCCTGTATATGAACTGGTGTGCGTTTGCACTTACAAGGAAAATTAGTCTTATTAAAATCTTGGGGCACTAGGCGTTCAAAATTTTTTCTCCTACTAGACTGGACTCTGATTTGGAGGATATCAGGGATATTTTTTTTGTGTAATGGCTATCCGGAAGATCTTATTAATTATATTATTAATAAATTCCTGGGGCCTTCTAAGTGTTCAGTTTATTTGAAGGTACCTTCAAAGTTTAGTTAAACGGATCAATAAGTCGCTTTCTGGTTGTTTTCAGTCTGTTGCTCTGCGTTTAATTTTTTAAATTAGGTCTGCGTTTTTTGTCGTTTGGTAAGGATGATTTGCCCCACATCAAATTATGTAATTTGGTATATGAATTTAATTGTCAGTGTGCTGCTGGTTATGTGAAGCGTACCCCATTACAGTTAGAAACGAGGATTAATCAGCATGTACCTTCTAAAATAAGACTTGACAAAATAGATAACGTGTTGCATTCCCTCTACAAATATGGAGTCGGCTATCGCTCAACATCCAGTCGATACATAATAGTAAAAGAATTAGATAGGAGGAGAGTAAAAAGCAAAACGAACCAGTTAAGGATAAGAATACAGGTGTGATGACAGTTGTAAATATGGAGAGAAAGGAAAATATATACAGGGTGGTGTAGAAAGAACTAGAGTCAAGTGGTCAAGAGATGGGTAGATAGCCAGGGATCGAGAAATCAGAGGAGGGAATTGATGGGTTGAGGTCAGTCTCACAGAGTGCTAAGATGTCAGGAGACTTTTCCTGGAGGAAAGATTCTACACTACAAAAGTTAGTACGAATGCCCCGGATAGTAAAAGAAACGTTAAGGGGTTTTGGTGATTTGAGTTTGACTGGTTTAGAATTTTTTGTGATTTTGTTATTCGTATTAACGTTTTGTTGGTAGGGAGTGACCTTAAGTAGAGGATGCACGCGGTAATTAACCACGATATGCGCTGGGGGGGGGGGGGAAACTGTCTCAGGCTGCATCAAAGTGTGGCCTCGGAGTTGCCCACCGAAAGCACTTGCAGGGACACCTATCCATGCGCGACATGGCACTACAAGAACCCCGATATTATGCAACTGTTGATCAGAGCAGCCGCTCTTGAAGCTACGCAAGAGTTAGGGCTCCTAACTATCAGTTGGAAGCAGCAACCAAAAAACTGCCAACCCGGTATCCTCACAACGAAGAGACGTTGCCACCAACCACACACATCGCAGGAAAATCACGGAAGCACTAATACTGAGGTCTGAGGAGAGAAAAGAGAAAGCCGGAAACCACTTCCTAAACAGGGAAAAAGGGATGAGCCTCTACACCTGTTCAATAGAGGTGGGTGGAGTGTGAACAGGGCGATAGTTTGGTCTATCTACTCCAAAAAAATAGAGTGGAGAATTGCTAAGTTTTAACAACCAGAGAAATGTCTGACAAGTTAAAGAAAAGAAAACCAAACGTTCAATTAAGCATGATATACAACAAAAACAAATTTAAAATTAAACAAAAAATGACTTACTTTTAAGAATATTTGAGCTCCCATATCAACACATAGTTTCTGCTAGTAAGGTAAAAATACAATTCTTTTTAACTTTTTGGCGGAACCAAAGTGATAAGCGGGCGGGGGTGGTAGCCAACTAACTAGCCCGTATGTGACCAGTGAACTGGGAAAGGGCAGAAAGAAAGATAGAATCCAACAGCCGAGGAGGAGAAAAAAAAAGAGAGAAACAAAGAATCTAACACCCATAGAAATTTCTGACAAGTTAAAGATATATATGAATAAGTAAATCATCTGTATACAGGCCTGTTTCGCTGTATCATGGCTCATCAGTGCAGCTAGATTAAATGCCAGCCTGAAGCCAGGACCGAAACCCGACTGATTTATCAGCAGTCGGAAATTCATATATATATATATATATATATATATATATGTGTCATCCGCAGACAGATCTGTTTCGCTGTATCACAGCTCATCAGTACGGTTAGACTCCGATTGCTTTTTACCCAGGATTGAATCCCGACTGAATTGGTGTCAGTCGGCGATTCTACCTCTGGGCTATGGGCGCTCGGTAGAAGAAGGCAGACATTTTAGCGCGTATATTATCACTATACACGGCCAATAAACTCACACACACACCCAACCACCCACCCACACACACACACACACATATATATATCTGCGGATGACGATATATATAACCCATTTATATAACGCATATAAATATATATAGGTGTATATATATAACCCATTTATATAACCTATATATATATATATATATATATATATATATATATAGGTGTATGCGTGGATGTTCATACAAACAACTGTTTAACAAACTTTTGACAAACTCGCGTGCTCATGTCAGTTTGTGTGAATATTTACCATCTTATATATATATATATATATATATATATATATCCGTGAAAGCATGACTTGCAGTGCGGTCATATCAATTATATATAACCGTAGGATATACAAGTGACCACATTTTTACCAACAGCGCAAACAAAATTCCAACTTACTCGATACATCAATTCGGTGTCCCGACCTTTTTCTCAGCACGATATAAAACTACACAGCTCGGACGTTTTACCCAATTATTAACAACATCACGTCTCTCACCATTTACTTAACACACCTTTTTTATTTTCATTTTTATTTTTACCATTTAGCCGAGAGATTTAAAAAAAAAATTCTGTTTCGATACGCTTTGGACATCTTTTCCATAAACTGGTTATGTGGTATTATGAAAATGTTCTCAGAATTCATACACAACATAAACTGAAACGTGTTAATGTAGACACAGAAATAGAAAATATATTAGCCTTTATGAAATTAAAATATTTAATAGCGGGTTTGATAGTTGTTGTTTTTTTTTTACAGTGCTTCTCACTATGCAAGAGCCACTCAAGTTAGTAGGTTACAGCGTAAGAAGCATAGTTTATCGGTATATGTGAGAAAGATGACAGCTCATTCTAGACTTGAACAGGTTAAGATCGAGAAAGCATCTTTTTGGGAGTCGGTTCCACTCGGGTGTAAATTACATCTCACCAAAGGAATACGAAGGGTATGAGGGTGGTTCGTTGCAATGTTTGATCTCAGTCATGTTAAGAACTAAGTAGAGAACGCGAAAGAGAAAGAAAAAGAGGGAGAAAATGAGAAAGAGAGAAAAAGAAAATATATTTACACTATTAACAATGTTCAGACTTGTCCTCATCAGTTATTTTTACCTCTGCTGTAGCAAGGTATTGAAATCTTTGAGATAAATCACTGAACTCATCCAACGGTTTTATTCAACCGATTGTCGAGTTAAAATGAGATAACTGATAGTGACACATATGGAAGTAGCATGACTCGTAGAACTAGAAAAATCTATCTCGGTGAACGAAATAAAGAATACAGTTCGAAATTCCAATCGCCTTAAAAAGGATTTTATAAAAAGAATAAAATGAATTTTAAAATTTTTTTTAATAAATAAATGTTGTTTATAAATCGAAAGTTTTGGAAAATTAGAATAAAATGCATTCTGAATCGAAATAAAATGAGTATAATTATACTCAAAGGTCCCTTTAAGTTAGATCAAAAATATGAAATGTTTTCTTTCTTCTTTTCTATTCTTTTTTCTTTTTTTGTTTTAGAAATTGTTGAGATATAGAGAAAACTAAAGGAAAAGATTTTGTAAAATAATAAATACGTATTGTTTCTTTGTTTAAATGAAAATCATTTTCACAGCAAAAATGTAACATTGCCTGATGACGAGATAGAAATCTCAAAACAGAAACTTCCATGTCGCAATGTAATTTTAATTAAGAAACAAATTTAATTATATATATATATAGTAAATAATTAACCGAGAGAGCCAACGAACCTACCAAGGTTTCACCAAATTGGTGAGACCTTGGTAGGTTCACCAAAGGTTAATTATTTACTTTGTTTGCTCTACTTGTGTATTAAGTGCTTTTTGTGTTAGGTTACTCGTCTCGGGTTTTTTCCTTTGGGCTACGTACTTTGACTGATGTTCAAGTGCTTCGCTCGTTCTTTTTTTATTACCATTTTTTCCTTCCGCGTATGTATTCGGAGGGTTTTTCGAAACGAGTATAACGACAAGATTACGTTTATATATATATATATATATATATATATATATATATATATACGAGAGAGAGAGAGAGAGAGAGAGAGAGAGAGAGAGAGAGAGAGTGATGGAAGATTTAATTAATATGTCGATGGTTAGTTATATCATCACTAGAACAATATGAAACGAAGTCAATTTCCCCGCTAAAACCATAAAAATGTTGCTAACTTGTTAAGATTCATATGGCTTTGGCAACAGCAGGTTTTTTTAAAAAAATATTTTCGTGTATTCATTTTCTCATTTTCAGCGCGGAAATTCGCATCTTTTAAAATTATCCTGATACCAATTGAATAAAATCTGCCGAGAAACGAATTTAGATATATAGATATCTAGCCTTTCGCTATTCACTGCCTCCGGATAAAAACACACAATCAGATAAAACCTAATAGCTAACATCGAGCCTGGTCAGTACCTAGACCAGTAACCAATTAGGAATACCAGGTGTTGTAAGCTTGGATGTGCGGGTGGTGTAATGAACAATGGCTCGGAACTGTTAATCGGAGAACCAAGTTCCAATTTTATTTTTTTCGTTATTTTCAATTACACGAAAGTAGCTTTGGAAAAAATATGAATCCACCTCTTCTCTCCCCAGCTATGGATTAATTAGTAAAATGTGCATCGCTAAACTATTATTAACCTTCTCAACAAAACATTCTTACAATCGAATAATATTTTCTGTCTTTAAATAAGTTGCAATGATCTCAGACTTCATAAAAAACAAGCTGAAACATGTAAGTATAGGCAAGGAAATAGAAAGAGGACAGTATATTTATTTATTTTCGAAATACCAATTCCTTTAATTACTTACAAAAGTGTTCTTTTGAGTTACCGTTTGATATCTGTTATTAAAATTGTCTAATTCAGGTATTTAAAAAGAAAAACATTAAAAACAACGCCCGGAAAATATATTTGTTTATAAGGTCATTCTAAACTTTTGTAAATTTAAAGAAATACTTTCATATAAGTCATCAAAATCATTACTTTAGTTTGATGAAGTCATAAAGGACGAAACTCTGTACACATTTTTTACACTTTGTCATTATTTTTCCTAACATTACATATAACTAGCAGTATAGCCCGGCGTTGATCGGGTGTAATGAAAGCTTTAAAACTAATCCATGGTCTTGGAGCTCAGACTCAGCCTAAAGATTATTTGTGTGAAGTTTGGTGAGAATCGGATAAAAATTGTGGATTTGTATAAAGGACATACAGACAGATAAACAGACACACACACAAAAATCTTATATATATATATATATATATATATATATATATATATTCAAAATAATACCTAAACTGACTCTGTAAGTATCTAAATCCTAAATTTCTACAAAGATAAACTTTAAGAAAAATGAATAACCGACAGAATCTAATTCCGTTAACATCCGTCGCACTAAGGCGTTGGATAAGAGGGGGGAAAAAAAGAAATCCGCGGAATAAAGACAAGACATACGATACTCCGCAGTAAAGAAAAAAAACCCAAACGGAACCAACCACAAAAAAAAGAAGAAAAAGTGCTCGATACAAATCCAAACAAATGCAAAAGTACAAATGAAAAGCAAAAGTAGAGCAAAGACACATAAAGAATCACAAGATAGCCAAAACCTACCGCGGTTTCACACAACGGCTCGTCAGGGCTAGATATCTATATATCTAAATTCGTTTCTCGGCAGATTTTATTCAATTGGTATCAGGATAATTTTAAAAGATGCGAATTTCCGCGCTGAAAATTAGAAAATGAACGAGCCGTTGTGTGAAACCGCGGTAGGTTTTGGCTATCTTGTGATTCTTTATGTATATATATATATATATATATATATATATATATCATCTATTTTCTGCACTATTGTAAGAACTGCAACCTTGAAACTACTGAATATCGTTTCTTATCTCTTTGTCTATGAGTGTATTAAATTTGATTAAAATCGGACCAATCCTTCTATAACCCGATTTTTTCGATTATCAATTTTCGATATTTATTGGGGGTACCACGACACAAAACCTAGCTAAGAACACTTGCAGACGCTTATAGTACAACTGTGTAAATTTTCAAGAAAATCGGTTCAGCCGTTTCGGAGTCTATAGGTAACGGATACACACACACACACACACACACACACACACACACACACACACACACACACACACACACACACAGACAAAGTTCCATTTATAAATAAGTTTAGAATTTTTTCCTTTTTGAAAAGCATACTTGGGCCAAATGGTGAGGTATTGCTAAGTATGTTATGTGTTATTTTCCTCTGTCCATCATGTCTTTAATTTGTCCTGTGAATAATTTAATTTGTTCTAGCGCTCTTATTTCATTATCGTCACTAAGAATTTCAACTGTAAATTCCTGGTGTTAAGTATCAGTCAGTGATAGAGACATGACTGACTGGGCAGATTTTCCTGCAGTAGGTTGCCATTACAGTAAACTGGTTGCTAACAAAGTCTATAGAACCTAATCTCTCCTGCTATTTAACCCTTAGCTGGAGGGAAGAGACGGATTAATACGTTTCTCAGGGGTATTTGCGCGTAAGTGAATGCAAAGAATTCAACTGGAATTTGAACTCGGATCTCTCGTTCCGAGCCGATGTTCACTGCACCACAACGCACATCTGCATACATAACACGCACACCCTGGTTTTAAGTATATTTTCCGGAGGTTGTTTTGAATGTTTTTCTTTTTAAATGCCTGAATTAGACAATTTTAATAACAGATATCTTTTCCTTGTTTCTAGTGAATATTTTAATTTCTTAATACTCATCTTAGCTTTTGGAATACACCTTTAGCTATCCCAGTGCGCTTTCTGATTTCAGTGTCGTACTTATCGTTCTGTTTAAAATAACTTCTTAGATATTTAAATTTGTGTACATGTTTGATTTTGGTGTTTTCGATTTGCAGTTCGCACTTTGGGTCCATCTTTTCCTTAACAAACCTGCATTCTGTCTTCTTACAGTTGACGTTTAATCCATTCTTCTTGATTTTCTTCACTACCTTCTGTAGGCATTATTTAAGTTTTCTTTTCCGCAAGGCTATCTGCATATCTTATTTTGTTCAAATTGTGGCCACCAATAATGAATCCTGGTAGGACTGTTTAGGTTGAATAAGTCTGGTGAGAAGAGACATCCTTGTCTTACTCCCCTTTTCAGTTTTCTATTTTTGTATATCTACTTTTTTTTTAATCATTTCACCCCAAGCAAGGCATTTCACTGCCACTGTTGCGCAGGGGGTTAGATAGGGGAAAGTGATGAGAATGAATATATAGTTAAATATTTGTTGGTTATTTAGAAAAAGAGATTTTTTAAAATCATTTCACCCCAAGCAAGGCATTCCACTGCCACTATTGCGCAGGGGATTACATAGGGGAAGGTGAAGAGAAAGAGTGGTTAGATATAGGAAGTGTCAGAAGGAGGGTGATAGACGGGTAAGGATACCGAGGCTGAGGGTTGGGCAGATGGGAAGAGTGTTTGAGAGAATGGATGCGAGTTAGTGTGTTAGGAGGTGTCCATTGACCTTACATTTAAACTCGTGGAGATTGTAGTTGTCGGGGAAGCAATCATCTGGAAGGGAATTCCACAGTCGGGAAGTGCGAGTAAAGAAGCTATTGGAGGAGAAATTGCGGTTACATTTTATCGGTTTCACTGTAAAATGGTGGGACCTAGTTGCTAATCAAATATCTCGTACAAATTCGTACCTAGGGGGCACCAGTGATCTAAGTTTAGCAGAAGCCGTGAAAGTATTTATAGAAGAGGCACAGGCAAGCCACGTCACGCCGGTGAGAGAGTGACTGCAGGCGGTCTGCCAAGTCGGTATCGATCAATTTACAGACTCTCCGTTGTATTTTGTCAAGAAGCCCGAGGAGAATAGCAGGGTCACCCGACCAGATGTAGCAGCAGTATTCAATACACTGGCAGATGGTAGATTTATATATGTGCAGGATAGATTCAAACGGAAAAAAACTTCCGGGCCCTGCACAGAAAACCGACTTTCATAGCAGCGGATTTAGAGATAGATTCGATATAGTCATTCCACTTGAGGTCCGCTGAGAGTGTGAGACCAAGAAGGCGTAGTGTTTTACTCTCTGGGAAGTAAGCCTGTTCCATGCTAATGGGAGGTACTAGATTCATTTTGTATCTATACAGACGGTGTACTTTTAGTAACTTTTTGAGGAAATTTCCGGATTCTCTTCGCTCATCCGGGCTTATTAAGACCATATTGTTTATTAATTTTGCCCTTTTAAACTCTTTAAATGATTTTCTGATCTTGCTTTCATTAAGAGTCCCTTGTTTTAACATTGATTCATGTAATCGTTTTTATCAGTTTGGATCGAGAATTTCTAACTTTGAACCTTGAAATTTAACGGATACATTTTAAACCATATTTACAATAGGTATAAGATTATTAACGACACACACACACACACACACACACACACACACATATATATATATATGTAAGTAAGACATACTTTTTAGGTGGCTATTAACTAATTTGTTTCCCTACACTTTCTTGTGTTATAGTGTAGTTACAGAGTGATATTTATCTGCTTCTAAAAGAGAAGTTGCAATACAAATAAGAAATGTTCGCAAGTGTTTAAAGACCTTGCGATTCAATGCACGTCGTTTGAGCAGAGAGAGAGAGAGAGAGAGAGAGAGAGAGAGAGAGAGAGAGAGAGAGATTTACTTATATTGTTTACCGGAATATGATTAGTGCTATAACTTTGCACAAGTAAATTTACACACACACACACATATATATATATACATATATGAATATAACTTTGCACAAGTAAATTTACACACACACACACATATATATATACATATATGAATATAACTTTGCACAAGTAAATTTACACACACACACACACACACACATATATATATACATATATGAATATAACTTTGCACAAGTAAATTTACACACACACACACACACATATATATACATATATGAATATAACTTTGCACAAGTAAATTTACACACACACACACACACACACACACACACACATATATATATATATATATTTATAATGTAAATTAATTGGACAAATTTTTACAAATCCATCGGTAATAATTTAATTTGTAAATATAGAAATATTCAACTCTTCAAACCAAATTCTTTATTCATTCATTATAACACTCTGTTAGTTTCTAACATAGAGTTCTCATTGGATTAATACCCTCCGTGGATATTACTTATATATATAAATGTATATATTGTATTTCATTTCTTACATGAATTATTTGAAACTTTTTTATGCGCATGAGGTACAGTGAAAGATTCGTAGTGAAAAATTCGTACATATACGCGATGCTTTGTAGAACCGACTCCCAAGGGAATGTTTTCCTGATAACTACAATCTTAACCTGTTCAAGTCTAGAGTTAATCGTTATTCCCCACCAATCTGAATAAACTGTGCATCTTACACTACCTAAGTAGCTCCCTGGCCTTGTACAGGGTGAAGATCAGTGTAAAAAAGTTATACGGAAACACACATATATATATATATATATATATATATATATATATATATATATATATATATTTTTTTTTACTTTGATTTTAGCCAAAAAGCTGAAGCGATATATATATGACATTTTTTCTATATATCACACACACACACACACACACACACACACACGCATCTGAGATATATAAAAATTTTCATATATAGGCAGGGAAACATTTGTATATATTTGCGTGAGAGACTCAGTGAGAAATTTGTATATATGAGTGAGAGTGACACAATGAGAAATTTACGTATATATGTGGAAGAATATATGAATCATTAATTTGTATACATTCCTAAAAGAGTCAGTGAGAAATTTGTATATATGTACACGAGCGACATACAAGTGAAGATTCTTTTTATATTTGTGTAGGAAAGACACGTAAGTGAGAGAGTGATTGAAAATAGGATAAATATATACACAGATAGATAGATAAACATGCAATATCAATAATAATAATAATAACACAGATCGTTAACGCCTAAGAAAACACGTTGGCGTGAAAAAAAAATTCAGTTTGACGCGTTCAAAGGCGAGTAATGTTTGATCTTACTTTTGTTCTAAAAAGAAAACCAGCCTCCTGTAAACATAACCTACGTCACATAGAAATACTACAAGCTATGTGGTGCGAGAAGAAGAGATGGATTCATACGTATCTCAAAGGGGGGGTGCACGAAACTGAACTTGACTGGGTTTCGAACTCGACCGATTCCTCAGTTCAAGCCACCAAACATTACTCCACCCTGTCTCCAATATTTTGATATGTTTTTTTCATAATCATATCGTCCCAAGCAAGGTAGTCTACTGTCACTGGTGTGCAGGGGGTTACATAGGAGGAAAGTTATGAGAAAGAGTGACAGGTTATAGGGGGTGTCTGGAAGTGGGTAAGAGAAGGATGACTGTGGCCAAAAAGTAAGGGATCAGTTTATATATTGATTGTAACGTAGAATTGATCTCCCACTTTATATCCACATTATAATAGTATAGAATTTTTTTTATAATCATATCGTCCCAAGCAAGGCATTTTACTGCCATTGTTTTGCAGGGAGTTTACATAGAGAAAAGTTATGAGAAAGAGTAACAGGTTACAGCGGGTATGAGGAAGTGGGTAAGAGAAGGATGGATATGGGCATAAAATGGGGGATCCGTTTATATATTGATTGTAATGTAAAATTGATCCCCCACTTTATGTCCACATTATAATAGTATAGAAATTTTTTTTATAATCATATCGTCCCAAGCAAGATAGTTTACTGCCACTGGTGTGCAGGGGGTTACATAAGAGGAAAGTTATGAGAAAGAGGGACAGGTTATTGGGGGTGTCAGGAAGTGGGTAAGAGAAGGGTGAGAATACCGATGAGAATGGAGTGGACGGAGAAAGGCGCATGAGAGAGAGGATGCAGGTTAGTGAAATAGGAGATGGGTATTGACTTTACATTTAAATTCTTGGATATTGTAGCTGCCGGGGAAGCAAGTAAATGGAAGGGAATTTCACAGGCGGGAAGTGTGAGAAAAGAAGCTGTTGGAGTAGAATTTGTGTTTACGTTTTATTGGCTTTACTGTAAAAGGGTGGGACCTAGTTGCTAATCTTGTGGTTCGAGTAAATTCATATATAGGGGGCACCAGTGAGCTAAGTTAATCGGAGTAGAAGCCGTGAAAGTATTTGTAGAAGAGAAACTGGATGCAACATTGCGCCGGTGAGAAAATGACTGTATCTGAGCTGCCAAGTATCTGATCTTACTTTTTTGGTAGTGAGAGATCATAGCATCCTTTAGAAATCAGACCATTGTTTTGATGATGATAAATCATATGAGGCAGAACAGATTTTTTCTTCTATGTGCCGTGTCCTTTCAGAACGTAGGCGATCATAGCCTTCCACATCTTCCTATCCCTAGTAACACGCTTTCTCCTGTTACCCCTCCCAAACCTCGCTCTGCCATCCATTTACTTAAGCCCATCAGGTATGTTACGCGTCGCTTTCTCCTGTCTCTCTTTCCTTCTGTCTAACCCGTGCGTATCAGATTCTCCAAGTCCGCCTTCCTCATTGCATGTCCCAGGAACTCCATGTGTTTTTTTTCTGATGTTATGTATTAGTTTTCTTTTCGTTTCCATTTTCTTCAGAAAATCATCGTTTCTCCCATTTTCGGTCCATGGTATCTTCAGCATCTTTCTGTAGAACCACAATTCTTGTTGCTTGAAGTCTCTCCCTCATCTTTGAGAAGATTGTCCAGTACTCACTGCCATATTGAAGAATAGACATCATATAACAATCTTGTACTCTCTTTGTTTTCGGCGAAATTTTCCCGTTTCTCAATACTCTACTCAGCTTTTGGAATGTGTCCTTGGCCAATGCCAATACGCCTCTCGATCTCAGTGTCACACTTTCCGTTCTCTGTTAGAACACTTCCCAGGTATTTAAATTTTTGTAGCTGCTTGATTTTAGGATACCTAGCCTGTAGTTGGATTTTTGGGCTCCTCTTTTTACTGGTGACTATGCATTCAGTTTTCTTGTAGTTTATATGTAGTCCTTGCTTCCCGCTTTCTTTTGCTACCTTCTGTAGAAGGTCTTGTAGTTTCTTTTCCGTGTCTGCTATCAGCACTATCATCTGCCTATTTTATATTGTTCAGATTGTGGCCTCCGATGACGAATCTTGCCATGACTTCTAAGGATCTCAGAATTGTCTCGCTGCATAAGTTGAATAGATCTGATGAATAGATCTTACACCCCTTTCTATTTTGTATATCGTTTTCTGTCCGTATGCAGATGGTTTGCTGCTAGTAGAGGTTCTTGATTACTCTAATGTCTTTCCCGAATAAACAATTTCTTTATGTACCATGTCTCTTTGAGTCATAGACGCTCCTAGCTCTCCATAATGTTTTATATCCTTGGTTGATCTGAGAACTGTTTATCCTTTTACTAGCCCTTTTAATTTCATGTTCTGTCACACATTTACATAACTATGTTAGATAGCTTACTCAGTGTTTCGCTTTGTTCATCTTGCATTCAGTATGTCCTGTGAGTGTCAAATTCGTCATGCATTCTTTCCTCATTATGTGTCCCAGAAGTATTTTTCTTATTCTAAGTATCCCGTTTCACCCATCTTTCTTAAAACGTTCTCATTGCTCACATTTTCTGTCCATAGCATTCCCATCATCCTTCTGGCAACCGATGAATTATTTTCCACTCTGGAACCCTTTTCTCACAGATGAGACATCGCAACCCTTTCACTGCTCTCTCACTATTTTCATGGTGAGTTTTCAGATTAACTAAATTCCTTAGTTTCAAAGGTCCTAAACTTTGCTGTTAAGACCCGCCATGCCACACACATTATAATCGAACCTGGGTGACTCAGATGCTCAGCCTTGTACCACATCTAAGCTGTGTTTAGAAAATCACCACATTATAAGCGAACCGCCATCATTCCCTTCATATCCCTCTTGTGAGATGTTCTCTAAAACATTTTTCCCTACGAACCACTGTAAAACCGGTTCTTAAGAGACACCTTCCCCAATCATTACAATCGTAACCTGTACAAGTCTAGGGTTAACCGTATCTTCCGCACATATCCTTATAAGCTCTACTTATTCTGTAACTCTCTACCTCGAGTGGCACCAGAGCCTTCTAAAGGATGAACGCCACTGTAAGAAAAAAAAAAGAAAAGATAAACAATCACTGTAACGCTGTTTTCAGATGGCTGGTATTAATTTTAAGTGATTTTTAAGATGAGAAGAGATTTCTCTAAAATTGGAGAATACAATGTTTTTTGTTGGGTAAAGTAGCCAAAATGATAAATAGTGGAAAATACAGATTCAGTACAGAACTACTTTTGTTGAAAGAAGTAAGCGATTTTATGAAAGCTAGTTAGTCAAAATATTTGTCAGTGGGTTTTGACGATATAGGGACCTAGGTCAAAATAATGCCTTGAAGATTTCCTGTGTACTGATTACCAGGACAGCTAATAAGAATAGGCAGAAAATAATAGAGATTTGGCTTTTCTCCCCTTCCGTTGGAAGTCGAAATGTTAAAAGTCATATATGTAAAGATGGAAATAGAAAAACCCATACCTAACTTCAACACCCTCAGTTTTAAGTCTTTTTAATAAAACTGGGATGGAAAAGGGGATTCGTTAGTTCGGGCCCCCGTGTTTGGAATGAGAAAGTAGAAAGAAATTGGTTAGGGCCGGCTGTTAGAGAGGAGACGGGACCGGCGATGGATTGAAGCAGACAAGCTGAAATAGCCAACGTCAAGTGAGATATTGCAAGAGACGGTCAGTCTAAATTCAACCAGCGGAAAGTTGAATAAACCATCGTTCCGTGAGGGTATAGAACAAGAATATTACCATGCTACTGAAATACCAGCCAACTGATATTTCTTTTTCGTCACTTAATTTTGACTTGCTTGGAATCTTGTATTTATTATTATATATCAATCCCTCACTTGTCCGGGTCAAACTCGTCAAATGACAACAAGCAATCCTGCTTTGATTAATCCGAGATTAACAACACAACGTGGACAGAATCGACCAAAGATCAGAAAAGGGCGCTGGACTCAGTGAGGGGTCGTGTTATACCACATCTTTATTGCTGCAAATATCTTCATTTATGAGGAAATTCTTCCACATTTACAGTCATAAAGGAGGGTTGATATTATATAGCAGTTTGGCTCTCTTTTCTTTATTTCTAATGAATTTTCCTGTCACATAATACTTTGCTTAGCTTTTAGAAAATGACATTATCTATTCGGATTTCTATGTCCAATTTTCTGTCTACCTTTATAACATTTAATCTATTAATTTTTTGTCTTTCTTTTTTAGCTCGATGCTCATGTGGAAAGATAGAAGAGATGGAAAGTGACTTCTTTGTTTATTGTTTTCTTATCGCAAAAGTATTAAAGATTCTATCAGCAAAAAAAAAATGGCTGACCAACAAAAGAAATGCTTACCTGATTGCTTCTTTTATCTACCGTGTCCCTTCAGGACGTAGGGCCTTGACATCTTCCTGTCTCCTGTGGCTCTTAATAAACTTTTGTCTTTTTGTTATCTCTCCCAATCCCTCTTATATCATCCATTTGTTCAAGCTAATCAAGTATGTTACGTCCTACTTTCTTCTGTCCCGTTTTCCGTTTTGCTAGAAAAGTTGGTTTATGTATTTATGTACCAGTGTAAATCTACATTCTATTTCAATGTCTGTTTAATTTCTCTTTTTCATTCGACTCATTATTTTCTTTCTTTTTCTATTAGCATTTCCCTGCATAGATATACAAATATCACTATAGATACATAGGCAAAGACACTGTTAGATAAGTAGATTGATAAATCAATTGTCAAAAGTTCTTATTCTTTACGTAAAAATGAAATCTGAAAATCGAATCTCATATTAGCGCTTTATATTCGGTTGCTGTAAACCTGGAAATGTAGTGTTTGTTGTAAAAATCGAAATGGCAAATATTGACAGATTCGTTTCGTTTTAAGCTGCAGAACGCTGCGTCGTCCTTCAGTTATTTAATTAAAAATATTCGCTGCAGATGTCTATGTTCTTTTGTGATCTTTGAGCTTTAAAAGTGAAGTTTCTAAAATTGAAATCTCTTGTCTATTATACACGAAACCGTTGTTTATCGTCTTATTCTAATGCTATATAAAAAAAATGGGCGAACATTCTGAAACTTTTGGAGACAGAGCGTAAATGCTTCACCTATTCTTGAGAAAGTATGCCCCCCCCCCCCACAACGCACACACGTAGTCACGCGCTAAGAGCAGGGATTTTAAAGGTTTTGCCTCACTTCCTGCGAATGGACAAGCATAATCTATAAAGAAATGTGTTACTGAGACGACTAAATCCAAGCTTAAAGAACGATTTTTGATGCATCTCATCAAATATCCTCCTGTGTCATGAGAAAGATATGAAAAGAGGATAGTGAACATTTGAAAAAGACGAATCTAGGGAATGACAAAAAATATCAAGTTAAGAAAGAAAATAACAAAGAAGAAACAAGAAGATTAGAAAGAAGGAAGAAAAAGTAGACGAAGAAAGAGACGTAAAGAAGAAACGATGAAGAAAAGGTGTGAAGACGAAAAAAAAAAGCAATAAACTGAAAAATATTACGAGAACTATAAGGAAATTAAAAAAAAATGTTGAAAGAGAAAACTGAAAAGAGAAGAAAAAAGTAAAAAGAGAAATAAAACAATGCGTAAAGAGAAGAAGGGAGAAAGCGTGAGGAGAAGAAAGAAGAAAACGATTGATGAAGAAATTATGTGAATAGAGAAGAAAGCATAAAAGGAAGAAAACGCGAAAAGAAAGAAAGCAGGGGAAAATAGCAGGACAAAAATAAATGAAAAGTAAAGAAGGAAAGAAGAAAGCGAAAAGCGAAGACGAAAGAAAGAAAGAAAGAAAGCGAATAGAGGGGAAGAAAGAATGCGAAAAAGAAGAAAAAAATGTGATTAAAAAAAGAATAAGTAAAATGAGGAAAAAATAAAAAGAGGGAAAAAACAGAAGTTGGAAAATATGAAAAGAAGAAACTTCGGAAACAAAAACAAGATGGCAGAAATGAATAAAGAAGGAAAGAAGAAAGCGAAGACGAAAGAAAGAAAGAAAGAAAGAAAGAAAGAAACGAATAGAGGGGAAGAAAGAATGCGAAAAAAAGAAAAAATCAAAAGGAGAAGAAAGAAAGAAAGAAAGAAAGAAAGAAAGAAAGAAAGAATGCGAAAAAAAGAAGAAAAAATCAAAATGAGAAGAAAGAAAGAAAGAAAGCGAATAGAGGGGAAGAAAGAATGCGAAAAAGAAGAAAAAAATGTGATTAAAAAAAGAATAAGTAAAATGAGGAAGTTGGAAAGGAAGAAAAGAAGAAACTTCGGAAACAAAAACAAGATGGCAGAAATGAATGGCAGGAAAAAGTGAGAAAATAATAAATAAATGAAATAAATAAAATAAAATGAAATAAACAAATGCAACACTAGCGACGGAAACAAGAGAGACAACCTGACATTATCCTGTCTCCATTCTAAGAGAAGTTTCTTTCACTAAGTGACCTCAAGGAGAGGAGAACGGACGGACGAAAGAACGAAGAAATGGTACTTAACCATTTGCAGATAGATGCATTTGAAGAAAAAAAAAGCACAACTGTTATTCCTTTGTTTTTATGTAACGTGCGCAGATGTATTATACATGTATATTTGCACGGTAATCCATGAGCACTCAAAAACATTTTCGAGCACACTTATTCTCACGCATGCACACACGTGTAAGGCGGGAAAAATAAGTGACGACCTCTAAGTCCTCACGCACAATCGCCGGCGAACGCACGGCCTGAATGTGAAAATAAATAGTAGTGTATTGAAATGCATAAGCGGACAGGGACCCACGCGAAACATTGCCAAACAGTTATTTATGGACTAGGAACATTGCACGTATATTGGTGTTTGTCATACAGAAGTCGAGAGACGGGGATACACGAAGGATGTTTTAATTTCTTTTTTCTTTTTAAATATTGACAACCACAGCACACATAAGAGAGGTTTTACAGGCACACGCGTGAAACTCATATCAATAAACAAACTCACCTCAATAAATTGACATTGACATCTTCATCGTTCATACATTTGCACACTGGTAAAAAAGATCCATTTTTTGGAAGACGTTTAATGGTCTGTCTAAACATTAACGTTAGTTAATCAGTGTGCAAACCTTTGGTTAACTTTATTCTTTCTGTTTCGAACGGGTTGGTTCATTTAATTTCAGGTAAAAACAAAGCGATCCGAATTAAAGGCAGAGCGATCATATAACTTGTAGCTTTGCCAAGAGGCAGGAATATTTCTTCTTCTATGTACCCTGTCCTTTCAGGACGTAAGCGATCATGGTTCTCCACGTCTCTCTATCCCTTGTGGCTCTTAGTATGTTTACTCCTGTTACTTCTGGCAACCCCCGTTCCGTCATCCACCTGATCAGGCCCAGCAAATATGTTATCCGCTGCCTTCCTCTGTCTCTTTTTCCTTCTATCTGGCCAGTCAGTATCAGGTCCTCCAAGCTCTCCTTCCTCATTGCGTGTCCCAGGAACTTCAGTTGTCTCTTCCTTTTTGTTGCCATTCTTTCCAACACCTCATCGTTCCTTGCATGCTCAGTCCACGATATCCGCAGCATCCTTCTGTAGAACCGCATTTCCGCTGCTTCCAGTTTTGTCCTCATTTTCGATGATATTGTCCAGCATTCACTGCCGTATTGAAGAACTGACATCACATAGCAATCCAGCACTCTTTTCTTTGTTTCTAGTGAAATTTTCCTGTGTGTTAGTACTTTACTCAGCTTCTGGAACGCGCCCTTTGCCATGCCAATTCGCCTTCGGATTACTTAAATTGTTTGGATTGCTTTCCACATCTTTATTGCCATATTCACGACTTTTAAGCCGTTGTATGTTCCGGCCTTTTTAAGATGTTTGAAATTTCGAACCGAACCCTTTATTTCGAACACAGGAGTATATTGTTCTCATTCCATGGATATACTACTGTCTTAGTTATTTCCCTTTAACTCAACTCTTTAAGTGTCCTCAAGGACACATGATCTAGTGGATAAAATCACCTGAAGCATGCTGGGGCGTACAACGGCTGAAGCGTCATGAATATGGCAATAAATATGAACACAACAGTCCGAACACTGTAAATAATGTAAATACTACCTCATCTCAGAAGTATAGACAAATAACAAGTATATTTGTTTGACATCTCGAGATTTAAAATTTGTTAGGACCGAAGGTTTACATCATGTACCCCAGGATGTGCGTTGTGGTGCAGTGGATATCGGCTCGGAAAGAGAAATCAGGGGGCCGAGTTCGAATTCCAGCCGAATTCACTGCATTCACTTACGCGCAAGTACCCTTGGGAAAGGTATTAATCCGTCTATTCCTTCCAGTTATGAGTTAAATAACAGGACAAATTGGGTTCTATAGCCTTGGTCGGCAACCAGTCTACCGCAGAAAGCAATGGCAACCTACTGAATCTTCTGCCCAGTCAGTCATGTCTCTTTCGAGACATGATCGCCCAAGCGTGTATCACGTATGGCACTTTAACTGACTGACCCCAGCTGTAGAAACAGCTGATGTGTCTTGGACAAAATAGTCTGACAAAGCATATCCATTTTCAGGCTGGTTTCGATTTCAGAATTTTTCTTCAGTTATACTGGTGGCCCCCATATGGCAAGAGAGCGCAAACTATCTTGTTATTTAACCCGTTGCTGGAGCAGTATGGGTTCATGTCTTTTTCAAAGGCATTAGCGCAAAGTGAACGAAAGAGACTCGACTGAAAATTGAAATCGGTATGTCGATTTCACTTTTGAACTGATATTCATGACAATATTTTTACATCCTTAGTCTGGGACTACTTATCTACAATTACTGACAAACACTGGCTGTGTTACTGATATCCAATAATTGATTAATGAATACTTATGTCCAACACGAGTAATCAATTTTTATTTTGTTCTTATTGATCAGAAAGCAGAGAAAATGTACGCGTAGAAACCAATCAGAAAGCGATTTTATTTTAAAAAAGAAAAAAATCATCAGAGGTGCATAAAAATATTTTAAGAAAAGGTACTGAATGATGAAACTGTTAAAAACGATAATATTCATAATATTCGAAAATTTTATTTCACTATATTTGATCATATTTACAATGCTAGCTTTATGATACCATTCGATAATATTAAAAAGAAAAAAAATTCTAAACTGTAATTGATCTAAACGTTTTTAGAAATGGAACTTTGTCTGTGTGTGTGTGTGTGTGTGTGTGTGTGTGTGTGTGTGTGTGTGTGTGTGTCCGTTACTTATAGATTCTATACTTATACAAACGACTGAACCGATTTTCTTGAAAATTTACACAGTTGTACTATAAGCGTTTGCGAGTGTTCTTAGCTAGGTTTTGTGTCGAGATATCCCCGATATATATCGAAAATTGATAATCGAAAAAATCGGGTTATAGGAGTGGTCCGATTTTAATCAAATTTGATACACTCATAGACAAAGCCATAAGAAACGATATTCAGAAGTTTCAAGGTTGCAGTTCTTACAATAGTGCAGAAAATCGATAATATATATATATATATATATATATATATATATATATATATATGGCAAGATGTTTGTGTGTTGTGTGGCTGTTTATCTGCCTGTATGTCTGTATTTTTTTAAGCCCTTTTATTTTAGTTTTTGCTTCGGGTTTGGCTCTAAGTAGGTATAATTGTAGTTCTTAGTCTCAACCATGATACCATTTACTCAGAGGACTTATTTAGTCTTCAAAATTCAGTTTACGACAAAAAAAATAAAACTTATTTGATATCGATACCAGGAAATCAAAATTTGACTTACATCCATTCATTTTTCTTTCAGTCTACGGTTTCACTTTAACTGGAAACAACTATTGCTTTTTAGTCTTTCGTGCCAACGTCCAAAGAGTCTGAGCTCCAGGACCATGAATTAGTTTTAAAGCTTTCATTACACCCGTGAAACGCCGGGCTATACTGCTAGTTTTATATTTATAATCTTGAATTTAAATTCTTAATGAAGAACGTAAACACTTCTCCGGTTGTCAACCATTAAAAGTTGGCAACTTCTTAATTCAAAATGACTCGAATTTGAATGTAACGATTTCACCGTCGGGATATTTAATGCTTCAGACCTTGCGAAAAAAGAAAAAAAACAGGAATTATTGGTTAGGTATGATGATAGTTATAAAATTAAATCAAAGAACTTTATATTAATATCGGAGAGTTAGTCAACACTAAACAGGAAATCTTTTGGAAATATATATATTAAACGGAAAACAAATACCAGAGTGTTACATGTCATTTTGACTGCCAAGTATTAGACCGGGGTGACTCAACCCAACTCCGAGAGGCATATTCTCCCGGTATTTTTGGAAACAGGAAGTCTTTTGGAAATGGTTTTGTCATCAATACCAAATCATAGAATTAATATTCATAGTCGTTAGAAAAAAATCGAACAAAAATATTGGAAGAACTGTATTTTGCGCTCTCTTGCCATAAGGGGGTAACCAGTATAGCTAAAAAAAAACAAATAACAAAAAACAAAAAACAACAACAAACTCTGAATTCAAGACCAGCCTGTAGATGGATATGCTTCGTCAGACTATCTTGTCCAAGACACATCAACTGTTTCTACAGCTGGGGTATATGAGGTAAACCTTCGGCTCTAACGGATTTTATATCTCGAGATTTTTTTTTTTAATCATATCACCCCAAGCAAGGCGAAAAAGCCACTGATGCGCAGGGGGCTACGTAAGAGTGAAAAGATTGGAAAAGAGAAAAACCGGAAACTACATCCTAAACAGGAAACAATGGATGAGCCACTTCACCTGTTCAATAGACGTGGGTGGAGTGTGAACCGGGCAATAGTTTAGTCTATCTACTCCAATTGAAAAAAAATAAAATAGGATAAAAAAAGTGTGAAAAGATTGGAAAAGAGAAAACCGGAAACCACACCCTAAACAGGAAACGATGGATGAGCCTCTTCACCTGTTCAATAGACGTGGGTGGAGTGTGAACCGGGCGATAGTTTAGTCTATCTACTCCAATTGAAAAAAAATAAAATAGGATAAAAAAAAGAGTGAAAAGATTGGAAAAGAGAAAACCGGAAACCACATCCTAAACAGGAAACAAGGGATGAGCCTCTTCACCTGTTCAATAGACGTGGGTGGAATGTGAACCGGACGATAGTTTAGTCTCAAATAAATATACTTGTTATTTGTCTATACTTCTGAAACGAGAAGTAATGATATTTTACGATTCTTCGTCAAACGTTGAAGAGCTTCGATGACCTGCAACATAAGACATGGGCATTTGAAGAGGACTGACTTATTCGTAATGAAACTACTGAAGAAGAGATATCACACCAAATTGCAGTGTTCCTTGAAGTCGAAACGGCTCGCATGATGATGATGATTGTATAGTTTTACATTTCGCATATGTCCCTAATAGGTCCTGAAGAAAATTCGAACTCGGGAATTAGTGAAATATATATATATTAAACGGAAAACAAATACCAGAGTGTTACATGCCAGTTTGACTGCCAAGTATTAGACCAACTCCGAGAGGCATATTCTCCCGGTATTCATAATAATAGCAAGAGTTCATTATAGTCCAAAAAGGGTAGGTCCCATAACAACATACACATTATTTGCTTTTTTAACTTATATTCCAGCCACAATTAGACTGGCTCTTGGGGTTCAATTTACTAACAATCCTTTTATTTAGTTTTGTATATGATTTTCATTTTAAATACGCAATGGGGAAATTTTAAATATACATGTTAAAATATTCCCCCTACCCTACACTGTGCATATGTGATTAATAGATCGATGTCCTTGAAGCAAATGTGGTATTAGTCTGCCTGTGTATGAATGTATTGATTAAATGTGGTATTGTGGTTGAGGCGAGAATATTCGAGTGGATGGATCAGGGATTAAGGCGAGCTAAGTTAATGTTCGTGGACTGAGCATGCAAGCAACGATGAGGTGTTGGAAAGAATGGCAACAAAGAGGAAATTAATACTGAGCATCAGGAAGAAACAACTGAAGTTCCTGGAACACGTAATGAAGAAGGAGGGCTTGGAGAACCTGATACTGACAGGCCAGATAGAAGGAAAAAGAGACAGAGGAAGGCAGCGGATAACATATTTGCAGGGCCTGATCAGGTGGACGACGGAACGGGGGTTGCGAGGTGTAACAGGATCAAACTTACTAAGAGCCACCAGGGATAAGGAGACGTGGAGAACCATGATCGCCTACGTTCTGAAGGGACAGGGCACATAGAAGAAGAAGAAGAAGTTAATGTTCAAACAAGTGAAGACCTATATTTTCTCTCTTCTCCTCCCACTTGACCGTTACGTCGCATTTGTATGAAATTAATATTTACCTTTATTATATTGAATATGCATGCTAAAATCTTCAAAACCTTCAGCTTCAAAACTTTTATTGCTGATTTTTTGGTTACCTTAGGAGATTCAAACAAACAATGATTCCAGAAGATATGTATTTGACAATTCCAGTCTCTCCTTTTAGAAATATATATTTCTTAAAGAATTTCAACACTCAACAATATTTTTCTTCTTTGTGTTGTGCCACTTTAGAACTTCAGCGTTTATGGCTCCCCACAACATCATATCCTAAGCAATATTTTTCTGCTTACTATTACTTATAGTTCCTGTTCTGTTATCCATTAACACAAGCATTTCCCCTCTGCTGGTTTTGCATTCAGCTTGTCTCTTGAGTGTCAAGTTCACCAAGACCTTTCCTCATAACGTATCTCAAATATTTAAACTGTTTCTGATTCTATGTTTACGCATTTTTTTGCCTCCATTTAATCAAAGTTCCCTTTGTTCACGTGTTCTGATCACGTTATTCTCAGTAGAAATGTAGTTTTAGAGTTGGAGTTTTGTTTAACGGCATATCAACCTCTGTGGGTTATTTAATGCCAAAAAAGTGGGGGTTTAGGGTATTTTTTCAATGTTTGGTTATAGTGAGAAGGTTGATTTAGTCAGAATATAATGAAAATTTTTTGTTTTTATTCTTTTTTATTTTAGAAAACTGAAAATGTCTTGTACTTTTATATTCAAAATGTTTTGCTAAGAATAATTTTTTCCTTCATAAAATGTGTTATGGTAATAATTTTTTCTTCAAAAATGTATGTTTTAAGTTTTTTTATAAAAGTCTATTTTTATGTACATATTTCTATAAAAGTGTAATTTTATACTTTTTTTTAGTGTTTTTGACCACAGTTAACTATTAACTATTTCTCCATAGCTGGGACCCTAACAGGTGCTACCACTCCGGATCAGGGTGGATCTGGAAACAACAGCAATTAAGAGGTGGTTCCATGCTCCTCACAATCTCCCAATCAGAGGCCTTACTGCCGGATTCAGTTTACCGTCATGCTTAGGACCAGTAGTTTTAGAGAAGAACTACATTTCTATGACCTAAAGTCTTGTCTTCATCAGGTAGAAATTTTCCCGAATTCACTGCTACAGGTTGTGATGGGTAAATTCTCGCCGTTTTATATGTTTAATTTCGCGCATGTATGTGGCTTGTTTTGATTTTGTTGACTGCAAAGTATAGTAGACTCAGTTGGAAAAAAGTCAACGAGAATTTACTCCGCTAGAAATTTGAAAACGGCATGTTTTACTGCTTGACATTCAGGCTCCAATAAGAACATTTAAGAGTGCTTGGGTGTCACTATGTGCAAATGATTTGGAAAGAGTTGGAGGTTATATTATCATATTGCTTGGAGGGATCACTAGTGATGGTGACGTTATGCCTCCATTCATCTTCCACTATGATCTCAACATAGAGACCGTCAAGTGCCGTAAGGAGATATTGCTGCCCTGGGTCAAGAAGGTGACTGCTTAAAGGCAATAGAACTCAGCAAAATGCTACACAGGCAGGAGAATCTATTCATGGCTGTCAGACAATCTCTGCGACCACACTACCTCTTATATGTGGGCACCCAACTTCTTAGACTGCGAACTGCTTGATTATTATGTATGGGGCGCAGTTAAACGAGAGACCAACAAAAGTCCTTGTAACATCAAAAATGAACTGATGGCAAAGGTTATAGCAGCACTCACCAACTGAAACAAGAAAACCGCCTAGAAGAGTTGCAAGTGTTTCCGAAGTCGTTTGGAGGACGTGGTTGAAGACACTGGTGATTTTATTTAATAAATTTGTTCTTTAGTATATTAAAATATTTTGTGTAATTTTGGTAAATATATCTGTTAATATGAGATGTCAGTTATTTACATTTTTTTCGTAATTTAGATGGCATTTTATCCATCGCATTTTGTTTGTAGGTGGATTGATTTTGCATTGCAGTTGTGTACTTCTGGCTTTATTTTTAACGGAACTTTCTTGCTTTTTAATGTTTTCTTTAGCTTTTGTAACGTTAAACATCATAGAATAGAAAACATTTATTGAACTGTCGTATATTTTTAATCATATCGCCTCAAGTAAACCCATTATACAACAAGGAGTTACAGAGAGCAAATGAAAACGAGAAAACGTTTAGAGATCGGAAAATAAAAAGACCAAGATTCAAGGAGTCAGAAGATGACGATTGACGTTGTATTTAAATTTTTGAAAATTGTAGTTGACAGGAAAGCAAGAAACTAGAAGAGAATTCCACAGGTGAGAAGTGCGAAAAAAAGAAACTCTTCGAATAGAACTTATGTTTTACTAAGTAATTTCAACGGATCAGACCTCTCTACTAATACAGTCAGTCATTCAGTTAAGTGTCATACGTGATATACGCTCTTTCAATCCATGACTGGCTAGGCAGAATTTTTCCCACACTAGGTTGCCATTTCTTTCTCCCGTAGACTGGTTGCCAACTCAACCTGCCTTGTTATTGAACTCATAGCCGGAGGAAAAAGTGATGGATTTGTTCCTTTTCCAAAGGTATTTGCGCGTAAAAGAATGTAACGAATTCAAGTGAAATTCGAACGCGGCTTTATCGATTTCCCATTTCGAGGCCATATTCATTGCACCACAACACCGCATCCTCAATAACAACTAATATAGTCTTACACTAATTGGTGAAGTCGATGTACAAAAAAAGAAAGCTCGTTAGAAAAATTGACACCAAAATATTTATAGAAAATACACAGGTGGTGCAGTGGATATCGACTCGGAACAAGAGTTTGGGGTGCAGAGTTCGAACTCCAGTTGAATTCCTTGTATTCACTTACGCACAAATACCCTTGGTAAAGGTATTGATCCGTCTCTTCCCTCCAGTTATGGGATAAATAATAGGACCGATTGGGTTCTATAGCTTTGACTGGCAATCAGTCTACCGCAAAAAGCAATGGCAACCTACTGCGGGATAATCTTCTGCCCAGTTAGTCGTGTCTCTTTCGAGACATCATCACCCAAAGCATGTACCATGTATGGCATTTAACTGACTGACAGAGGGAGTGGGGAACTACGTTACAGTGGTTGGAAAATGATTGAAGGTTAGATACCAAGTCAAAACCAATATATGGATTCTTCTTTGAATTTAATCAAGAACCTCTAGATATATAACAGGAACACTAAACCAGATATGGCATCAGTATTCAACGGATAAACGAATGGTCGACTCATAAATATGTAAGATAGATTTTGATAAGGAAAAACTGTCTCGTATTTGTCTATATTTCTGAGATCAGGTTGTATTTACAGTATTTACATTATTCGGACTATTTTTGTTGCAATTTGTATGACGTTTCGGCCGTTATGCACACCGACCTTCTTCAGGTGCTAGGAATTTTGAACGGAACACGCTATTACAATCACTGGGGTATATGATCTTCATTCCTTGCGTAGTAGTGTCTATTCTGGTAGTCATGAGTAATCTCCCCCTAACCATGTAAGTTACTTGTTCCTCACTGCTGTAGCCTGGTACTGAACTTACAACTCTTTGGGTCAAGTCATAGGAACTAACCAAGGTCTATATCCACTGGGCCATGTGTCCTTAAGAACTACTACGCAAGGAATGAAGATCATATACCCCA
This sequence comes from Ascarosepion bandense, assembly GCA_037127315.1. Taxonomy (NCBI): domain Eukaryota; kingdom Metazoa; phylum Mollusca; class Cephalopoda; order Sepiida; family Sepiidae; genus Ascarosepion; species Ascarosepion bandense. The sequence continues at coordinate 83,462 of JBBBDQ010000512.1, forward strand.
GTGATTGTAATAAAGGGTTCGGTTCGAAATTCCTAGCACCTGAAGAAGGCCAGAGCGTACGAAAAGTCGTACAAATGGCAACAAAGATGAGGACAGTAGTGCGAATAATGTAAATACTGTAAAAATTGTCCAGCACCACACTAAATTTCTTAGTAGCAGACTTAGAATCTGACTTGATATAATCGTCACAATTTACATTAGTGGAAAACGTTACGCCGAGAATTATCCAGAGGAACTTTCATAAATTTTTTTTACCTGGAATTTGACGTCTAAGAGGTTTGTTCTAAACTTGCGTTTTCATATTTTCCACCGAGAAGATTTAAGTTATCAGATCTAAAAAAGTAGTATACAAATTACAATAGGAAATACCAAAGGTCTAAATTGAATTTAATGTTAATAAGGAGCCTTTGTTGTAAAAGAAATTGACCATAATATGTTGTGTGCTCACCCTAAGAGGCACCAAAGTAAGCTTTATTCAGTGTCACAGCAGAACATCAAAGACCTCATTTTCTTACCTTGTGTTTTCTGCCGATTCTTTTTGCATCATTTGTCAGGTGTATAATACGCAAAGTGAAAGAAATATTTCCTAATTTTTTTTATTAAAAAAAAGAATGCCTCAGCTCTCCAGAAATTCTTTTTCTTTATTATCTACGAAATGCAATGAAATTCTTGTCTTCTTCACAGTTTTAGAGGCCAGAGTAGTCGTTCTCTTAGACTGGCTGTTTACTCTGCTATATCATCTACAGATGATGGAAGATGGTATGTACTATGTCCCTTCCAAAGGTCATTTGTGCAAAAGTGACTGTAAAAGTTTCAGTCGGAATTCGAATTGCCGATTCTACTTTCTACGCCGATAACTGTTACACAACTCGTACATAATTTTATGGTCCTTTTTCCAATGAAACCTTAGAATGTTAATAGCTTTTATAAAAGTTCCGGACTAATTATTTAGTCCATTTTTGTCTTTTAAAAACTTATGGATAGGAAATAAATATAACTTTCCAAGTTTGTTTATTTATTTATTTTTTTTGTCGTAAAATGTAAAAACGACCTGTAAAATGTAAAAACGACCTGTAAAATGTAAAAACGACCTGTAAAATGTAAAAACGACCTGAACGTTGGAATAATGGAATAAAAAATAAGAAATAATTAATTAATAATAAAGAATAATGAAAAATAAAAAATAAAGAAATAAAAACATTAAAAATATATAAAAATTAAAAGATAAAAAAAAAAATTAAATAAATAAAAATAAATAATAATAAAAAATTAAAAATAATTATAACTTACCGAGTTTATTTATTTTAGGATCTTTCTTGTCGTAAAATGTAAAAACAACCTGAAAGTTGCAATGAAAATAAGAAATAAATAAATGATAATAAAAAAAATAATGAAAAATAAAAAAATAAAAAATATATAGAAATTAAAAAATAATTAAAAAAAATATATAAAAAATAAATAATAAAAAATAAAAAATAAATATAACTTACTGAGTTTATTTATTTAGGATCTTTCTTGTCGCAAAATGTAAGAACAAAGTAAACGTTAAAATAAAAATCAATAAAAAAAACATATTGAAAGAAAAATACTGAAGAATTAATCAATCATGACAATGCTTTTTCTAAGAAATTCGGTTAACTTGAACTTATTCTCAATCGACATGTGGTGTAAAAATACGCTGGTAACAGAACTGACAAGTTTATCAAACGTCACACTCAAACACATATGTCTAAATTTAGGCACATTTAAAAGAAATTAAGAGCTTGGAAGGCAGAGATACGTGGTCATGTTGAGAAAGCCAGAATGCACAGAATCAGAGAGTTCAAACAAACAATTCTATTCTTGTTTTAAGTTTTGCATTGTTTCTTTACTGCATGTGTTTCTCTCGAATAAGCGAAACTCCCCGCCCATAAACATTTTGATTTGATTCCGCATTGCAAAATGCTGGTCCTTATTTCATGAAGGTCGCTTAAAGAAGAAGAAATAGTGGCACGTGCCGAGGGAAGGTGCTCGCCGCGTGTTTGTCGCACGTCCAGCGAGATAATGGTCGCACTCGACACGCAAGACTCCAGATGGGAATGTTTTTTCTTCTGGAGAAAGTCCCGCCTCTTTCAGAGATATTTGGTCACTGATAATTCCTACGTTTTCGGGCAATTTGCGTGTGGGTGAGGGTTTTCAATGCATGTACAATGGGGTGCTGAAAGGTTCAAAGCCTGACCAATAAGCGATTAAAATATTCTTATATTTGTTAATTTGGTTAAATTTCTGGGAAGCAGGTCGAGCTGATAACGTTTTCAGCACCTCTTCGTATCGGTTATTTGATTTTATATGTAATGGTAATGGTAAGTAAGAATAGCCTCTTTTTTTTTTAAATTTCTGGGAAGCAGGTCGAGCTGATAACGTTTTCAGCATCTCTTCGTATCGGTTATTTGATTTTATATGTAATGGTAATGGTAAGTAAGAATAGCCTCTTTTTTTTTTAAATTTCTGGGAAGCAGGTCGAGCTGATAACGTTTTCAGCACTTCTTCGTATCGGTTATTTGATTTTATATGTAATGGTAAGTAAGAATAGCCTCATTTTTTTTAAATTTCTGGGAAGCAGGTTTTGCTGATAACGTTTTCAGCACCTCTTCGTATCGGTTATTTGATTTTATATGTAATGGTCATGGTAAGTAAGAATAGCCACTTTTTTTTTAAATTTCTGGGAAGCAGGTCGAGCTGATAACGTTTTCAGCACCTCTTCGTATCGGTTATTTGATTTTATATGTAATGGTAATGGTAAGTAAGAATAGCCTCTTTTTTTTAAAATTTCTGGGAAGCAGGTCGAGCTGATAACGTTTTCAGCACCTCTTCGTATCGGTTATTTGATTTTATATGTAATGGTAATGGTAAGTAAGAATAGCCTCTTTTTTTTTAATTTCTGGGAAGCAGGTCGAGCTGATAACGTTTTCAGCACCTCTTCGTATCGGTTATTTGATTTTATATGTAATGGTAATGGTAAGTAAGAATAGCCTCTTTTTTTTTTAATTGCTGGGAAGCAGGTCGAGCTGATAACGTTTTCAGCACCTCTTCGTATCGGTTATTTGATTTTATATGTAATGGTAATGGTAAGTAAGAATAGCCTCTTTTTTTTTTAAATTTCTGGGAAGCAGGTCGAGCTGATAACGTTTTCAGCACCTCTTCGTATCAGTTATTTGATTTTATATGTAATGGTAATGGTAAGTAAGAATAGCCTCTTTTTTTTTTAAATTTCTGGGAAGCAGGTCGAGCTGATAACGTTTTCAGCACCTCTTCGTATCGGTTATTTGATTTTATATGTAATGGTAATGGTAAGTAAGAATAGCCTCTTTTTTTTTTAAATTTCTGGGAAGCAGGTCGAGCTGATAACGTTTTCAGCACCTCTTCGTATCGGTTATTTGATTTTATATGTAATGGTAATGGTAAGTAAGAATAGCCTCTTTTTTTTTTAAATTTCTGGGAAGCAGGTCGAGCTGATAACGTTTTCAGCACCTCTTCGTATCGGTTATTTGATTTTATATGTAATGGTAATGGTAAGTAAGAATAGCCTCTTTTTTTTTTTAAATTTCTGGGAAGCAGGTCGAGCTGATAACGTTTTCAGCACCTCTTCGTATCAGTTATTTGATTTTATATGTAATGGTAGTGGTAAGTAAGAATAGCCTCTTTTTTTTTTAAATTTCTGGGAAGCGGGTCGAGCTGATAACGTTTTCAGCACCTCTTCGTATCGGTTATTTGATTTTATATGTAATGGTAATGGTAAGTAAGAATAGCCTCTTTTTTTTTTTTTATAAAGAAACATTCGGTATTTATTGATCGAGCTGCCTGTTCCACTTTCGGTGAAATTTATAAAGTTTTTCGGAAAATCATTTACTCGACTTCACTGTTATAGCTCTTTCGAATAATCTCTGGGCTTCCTTTCTAAAATTTTGTTTGAAGTAGTGTCAAACGTCAACATTTAATTATGAACTTATTTAACTTCGAGTTACATGTGCTGTCCATTTTAGTTATTGCTGCTGTTGAAACTCTTCAAGTAATGTAAAAAGTCTTTGGTAAACGTCTTTCTGATTCTGTAACGCCAATCCACAAGATTCGATGTAGAATGGTCCTCTCTGAGACAACTAGATTCAATCGCTCGAAGCAATTTTTAATAATTGATCTAAAAAATAGTTGTATATAATTGAGAGTTTATGCATTTCTGAACTAGTTGGATCCCTTTCATGACATCTAGATGAGTATCTGGATCTGATGGGGCTATTTTAAAAATACTATTCGAGTTCTTAGACTGATATTTTATTTTTGCAGCATCTTGCGCAATTTCTGAACGAGTTGACCCTCTTGCACAACATCTAAATGAGAGTGTAGATCTGATGAGGCTATTTGGCAAACACCACTCGTCTTCTTAGGCTGATGTTTTACTTTTGCAACATCTTGTGGCATTGTGAAAACTCTCTCTAGCGCAGAATATTCCATATTCAGTTCTAATGTTCACCCATTACATGGATCAAGAGTCACTCAAAATGGCTATTGAATGGTATGTTTTGAGCGTAAGAAGTGGGGGCAAGAAATGTCGTTTATGAGGTGAGATAACGCTTAACGGTAGACTTGAATTGGTTAAAATTGCAGTGATCGAGATTTTGTTTTGATTGATTTGTTTTTTTTTAAAGGTTTATTAACAGTTTGTGGTTTATTTAAAGTCGAAACATAATTCGGATTGTAGAAAACTTCTTACAGTCCCTTGTGTTCGCAAGCGGTACCCCATATAAAATATGATAGTAAAGAAAAGATTTGGAGTGTCATGATAGCCTACGTCCTGCATGAACATCGTATTAAAAGGTCATTTTTTGGCACTTATGTTTGCCATACCGAGTATCTTGTACTTCAGCTTGTATGTTTATTTCTTTGTATCTTTTTATGTGGGTTGATTGTAATCAACAGAAAAGAAGCCGAAAGAGAGTTCCATAGGCGAGAAGTACAAAGGAAGACACTACAGGAACAAAACTTATGCTTATATTTAGCAATTTCAACAGTAAAATGACGAAACCTAGCTGCCAATCTAATTCATGAAGTCGAGATACTAAAGAGGGAAGAACAACAGAACGTTTGACATGAAAATATTTATAGAAATGACAAAAGGAAGCTACGTTACGGTAGCGAGAAAGTGGTTGAAATTGAGATGCCAGGTCAGGACTGATAACATTGCATTTAATTGGAATAGGTACACTCGAGCTTGAGGGTTACATTAAGGAGTAGTTTATATGGACAGTAGGGGAAGATAAATGTTAACTCTATATTTAAACAGGTTAAAATTGTATTGATTGGGGAAACACCCCCTTGGGAGTCTGTTTTATAGTGCAGTGATTCGGGGGAAGAAGCTGTTCGAGTAGAACAATTCTCGCTGATGGAATACAAAGGAAATGTAGATGGATTACTACAATGTAGGTGGCATAATTGGTTCGAGCTGTGAAAGTTAGACACGACGGAACCAAGGAATTTAGTTCTTCCGAGCACTTTCCATGGAAGTAGCGAGAAAGCAGTGAGAGACTCGCCACATCTAACCTGTGAGAGGGAGGTTGGAGGTTGGAAAATAATTCTCCTCCAACAAGGACTCGAAGATGATTTTGAACTCAAGCAAAGTGAGGACCAAGCAGCTTCCGCCCAAATAAGGCAACAGGACTCCATTTTAGGCCTGTATGATAAACCCTGTCAAATACTTTTGAGATATACAAAGCAACAGCGTGAGCTTCACCATTCTTATCTAAAGCTTGATAGATTCTTTCAGCAATCCAACCTTTGCACGTTATTTAAAGCCAGACACTATTTAGATTGTAAGAACATCCTGTACAAAGCCTAGGGATGACACAAAGTAGAGGGTTACATCAATGGGTTGTTTGTATGGATAGGAGGGAAAGATAACGGTTAACTCTAGATTTGAACAGGCTAAGATTGTAGTGACCGGGAAAACACCCTCTTGGGAGTCTGTTCTTCAGAGCAGTGGTTCGTGCGAAGAAGCTGTTTGAGTGGAACTTACTTCACTCAGATGGAATAGATGCGGGGATTGTACTATGCACAATGTAAGTGGCCTGGCAGGTCCTAGCCGCGAATGCTAGACATGGCGGAATCAAGGAAAGTAGTTCGTCCGCGCACATTCAATGGAAGTAGCGACAAAGCAGTGAGACACTCGTCACATCCCACCTGTGAGAGGGAGGGTTGGGAGGTGGAAAATAATTCTTCTCCAACAAGGACTCGGAGACGATTTTGAACTCTATCAAGACTGCAAAGATCATCTTCAGGGGTAAATTACAAAGACAAAGGTATTATTGTAACTGCGGGGACCAGGCAGCTCCCCTCGATTTTAGGCTTGATCTGCCTCTTATAAAGGTAGAGGATAACACAAAAAGTCAGGTAAATGTTTTATTTGTCAATTATCATTAGTTCATGCTTATACATATAATACATACACATAGCAAAACCAAGTAATGGAAAGGATAAAATTAATGGTTTACTTAGCTTCTGCACCGGTAAAACATGGGGAAAATTATTATCAGTAAAGGAAGTTTTATTATTTTTCTTCTTTATTGAGAGTCAAAAGTATGATACTTCATTTTACACAGGTAACTTTTCTATCAAAACAGGAAAAGAAATTAAAAAGAGAATTATGTTTCATACTTTTTTCTTTAAAAATATCGAAAAAAAAAAAACTCAAAGTGAGGACCGGGCAGCTACCGCCCAAATATTTTCGTTTCCTCTTCTTACGCCCAAATATAGCAACAGTATCAACTTTCGACTTGATCTGCCCCTTATAAAGGTAGAAGATAGCATAAAGAATCAGGTACTTACTGGAGTGGTACAGGGAACCGATCATTATATCTGCATCTATAATGATCGTCTATAAGGGTGTCACTTTAGATCGGGAGTGAGTTTGATTTTATAGAAAACAAAAGCATCTGTTAGTTTTCAAACTATTGTCTTTCTATTTACCCTATTTACATTGTTCGGATTGTTGCCCTCATCTTTGCTGTCATATTCACGACGTATTGACTATTGTACGCTCCGGCCTTCTTCAGGTGATAAACGTTAGAATTTCAAACTGAACGCTTTATTTAGTTCACACGGATAGATTGTTGTAGTTCCTCGTACCATCGTCGTCGTCCTGCGGCCTTGGCCGAGATAGAACTCACTACACGTCTCCGGTATTCCCTGTGCATTTGGAAACCCGGTGCAGTTTATAGCAAAATTCATAATCTTGTCAAATAGCTGAATACTTGATGCTTCGCCAGAGCTACCAAGACCCATCCTGTTATTTAACCCATAATTGGAGGGAAGTGACGGATTGATACCTTTCCCAAGGGTACCAGTGCTTAAGTGAATGCAGGGTACTCAACTGGAATTCGAACTCGGCTCACCGATTTCTCTTTCCAAGCCGATATCCACTGCACCACAACGCACATCCGTCACTGAACGCTTACAGCACCTGCACTTCCCCAAGCGGTCACCCATCTAAGTACTAAGCAGGCTGACGTTGCTTCGGTGATCGGACGAGAACCGGTGTATTCAACGCGATATGCCGTAAGCATACTTCTGCTTGATATCTCAATTTCAGTTAATTCCATTTAGTAAGCCAGCTCTCTAAAGTGTTGTTCACCTCTGTGACTAGATATTGAATTCACAACTCTTTAGGTGAAATCACTAGATGACTTCAATCAACGCTTTTGTCGATTTGGGATAAAAGAATGCTCTGAATAAGGCCGGAGCGTGCAACGGCCGAAACGTCGTGAATATGACAACAAAGATTAAGGATAACTGTCCAAACAATGTAAATAGTGTAAATAGTTATATCTAATCTCTAAAATATAGAGTGATCTTGTCTTCCTGCCTTTGCTCGACAAAAAACAAAAAACAAACAAACAAAAAAAACAAAAAACAAAACAAAACAAAACATTGACGTTTGTTGCGTTCAATTTAGCATTGATGCCCCTGCGAAAAGCACAACTGTATATCGTCTTCTTGCTAGCTATGGGAGAAATAGTAGGGTAAACTGGAATCTCAATCCTTACTTGAAAACCGGTTTAAGAGAAGGAGACTATAGAGAAGGCAATAGAAAACCATTCTACCAACTTTACTGAAAAAGCATTGCAATTTACAGATGATAAAAAAAGGGTTGTGGAGAGCTAAGGTCACCCACATTCAGGAGAGACATATCATAAAAAAATCATTTGCGATGAAAAATGGATTTACTAAAAGAGACTACAAATTGTCTCTTGATCAAAGGCAATCTTTAACACCTTATTCTAAATGGAATTTACTAAAGAAAAGTATATTAGTTTAGGATTTAGTAGATTTAAAAGGAATTCATTGTTGTGAATTGTTGAACACACACGTACTGCGCAAAGATCTAGGGAACAATAGATGCACTTGAATGATGCAATAGAAGAAAAAAGGGAAAAGAGAAAACATTGAGGGAGAAAAAATCGAATGTTGGTTTAGTCGTATGACAACGCCCTTTCTCATGTTGCAAATAAAACACAACTACCCACCATGGATCTTGGACGGGAAATTCTTTCAAATGACGCATATTTACACTCAGTTGTTCCAACAATTTCATGCAGGATGTAGAAGTGTTATTCAACCAATTAATCAATTCAATGCGAGAACCGTTCTTCTACAACACGCCTGCAGTACAGTGTGACATAAGTTTTAAAAAAGGAAAAATATTTTAATTATAATAATTATTAATAATAATTATCTAATTTTATAGGGAGAAAAGAGATTAAAAAACAAACAAAAACAAAAAAATAATATTATCCTTTCTTCGCACTTCCCGACTGTGGAATTCCCTTCCATACGATTGCTTCCCAGACGGCTACAATCTCCAGAAGTTTAAATGTAAGGTCAATAGACACCTCCTAACACAATAACCTGCTCCCATTCTATCAAACACTCTTCCCATCTGCCCAACCCTCATCCTCATCCTCATCCTCGGTATCCTTACTCATCTGTCACCTTCCTCCTGACATTCCCTATGTCTAACCACTCCTTCTCTTTAACTTCCCCTATGTAGCCCCATGCGCAATAGTGGCAGTGGAGTGCCTTGCTTGGGGTGAGATGATTAAAAAAAAACAAAAAAAAACAAAACACAGTACCACATACAAGAAAAAAAAATTGCTATATTCATTTAACAATTGAAAAATTAGATAAAAATAAAGAGTTCGCTAGAAACAAAGCAAAGAATACCGGATGGCTATGTGGTGTCAGTTCTTCAATATGGCAGTAAATGCTGAACAATATCATTAAAGATGAAGAAAATACTTCAAGTAATTGAAATGTGGTTCTACAGAAGGATGCTGCGGATATCATAGATCGAGCATGTGAGCAATGATGAAGTTTTGGAAACGAAAAGGAAATTAATACTGAGTATCAAGAAGAGACAGCTAATGTTCCTGGGGCATGCAATAAGGAAGGAGAGCTTGGAGAACCTGATACTAACAGGCCAGATAGAGGGAAAAGGAGACAAGGGAAAGCAGTGGATAACATATTTGAATGGACTGAGCAAGTGGATGGCAGAACGACGGTTGCGTGGTGTCACAGGAGAAAGTGTGCTAAGAGCCACCAGGGATAGGGAGACGTGGAAAGCCATGATCGTCTACGTCCTGAAAGGACAAGGCATATTGAAGAAGAAGAAGAAGAAGAAGAAGAAGAAGAATACGTCTGAACTTCTTTTATCGATTTTGGCTGACTTATTTCAAGCTCCTGTCAGCGAAAATGAAAAGGAAAAGCAAACACATATTTACAGATATTTATTTATCGCAGAAATAAACGTGAAAAATATTGCGGTTGACCAATCATCTAACTGACTACCTTGAAAATCAGCATTTAGAATTTATTACTTTTTCCTGGTTTCAAAATTGGGTGTTTATTTTACCTGTTAATTTGTTGAGGAATATTACAAATTAGGTAATTTTGTCGAAGCGAGAACTCAGGCAGAGGAATCAACTGACCCCTAAAAATAGTGTTAACCATTATACAATTAAAAAAAACATGAAAAACATGAAAATTAAGTGACGTTTCAATGGTATTAAAGTACATAATTCCAAGATTTTGTCACTTTTCACTCCTTAATTGTTTTACTAATATTCTTCTTTCTCTCTGTTGACGTGAATATTTCTATTTGAAATGATTGATTGGTTGATTTGTTTGTTTAACGGCATATCAACTTCTTATGGGTCATTTAATGCGAAACTTGTATTTTCTTAGGACTTTTGAAGTATGTTATTCTGCTTTTACAATTGAGTTTGAGTTTTGTTTAACGGCATATCAACACCTCTGTGGGTTATTTAATGCCAAAAAGGTAGGGTCTTAAGTTTTTTTTTAATGTTCGGTTATAGTGAGAAGGTTGATTTACTTCGATTTTGATGAAAATCTTTTGTTTTTAGTCTTTTTGATTTTAAAAAATCTGAAAATGTTATTTAGTTTTGTATTCAAAAAATGTTTTGCTGAGAATATTTTTTTTCCTTCAAAAATGTGTTATGGTAATTATTTTTTCTTCTAAAATGATTTGTTGGTACAGTTTTTCATTCATAAAAATATATTTTTCTATAAAAGTCTATATATATATATATTGTGTGTATTTTGGCAGCATTTTTTCATTAATGCAGGTTTCATTGAATAATATAGACAAGTTTTGTCTATTAATTTTGTGTAGGATCCGTTCATACCGTCTGATATACTTGATGGTGATGTCGTTGAAAGACAACAAAAAATCACAATAATTGTTGATTTTTTTATCGGGTCTAAGCTTTCGGCTCAATAAGCCATTATCAAAGAGTAAATATTAACACACAGTAAACATAGAACATTTAAGTTATTAACAATAAGGAGAATTGAATTGAAAATATAAGTCCATCCCTACCGTGGCGGATGGCCGAAGACAGTGACAAAATAGTGGTGTTGTGGTCCCTGGTCTGATTACAGACATTTGAGTACGTTTTTGGAAATATCAAAATTGATTGTATTCAAACCAGGTTTAAATTGTTTTATGTAGATTGCTTCGAGGATTTTTAGTTTCTGTTTGTTATTTCCTTGTTTAAGTATGTACGTGTTATCAACAAGCGTTTTTCTCAGTTTGAATACAATCAATTTTGATATTTCCAAAAACGTACTCAAATGTCTGTAATCAGACCAGGGACCACAACACCACTATTTTGTCACTGTCTTCGGCCATCCGCCACGGTAGGGATGGACTTATATTTTCAATTCAATTCTCCTTATTGTTAATAACTTAAATGTTCTATGTTTACTGTGTGTTAATATTTACTCTTTGATAATGGCTTATGTGAGCCGAAAGCTTAGACCCGATAAAAAAATCAACAATTATTGTGATGTTTTGTTGTCTTTCAACGACATCACCATCAAGTATATCAGACGGTATGAACGGATCCTACACAAAATTAATAGACAAAACTTGTCTATATTATTCAATGAAACCTGTATATATATATATATTTCTATAAAAGTGTATTCTTATACTTTTATCGTGTTTTGACTCCAGTTTGGGGGTTAACTATTTAACTGGGTTTCTAACAGGTGCTACCACTCCGGGTCAGGGTGGACCTGGGAACAACAGTAATTAAGAAGTGGTTCCATGCTTCTCACAACCTCCCAATCAGAGGCCTTGCTGCCGGATACAGTTTACTGTCATGCCCAAGGCCAGCTTTTACAATTGAATACATGGTAGATATTTGCGATGATATGTATGTTTTGCGTTGTAGTTTTGAAGTTATATTTTGGAATACATTTTGACTTAAAAAAAAATTGGATATTATATAAAATATGTAATAAAATTATATTTTTAAGAAAGACATAATTATTTCATAGATATTTGTATCTTTTTAAATTATCAACATCGTTGACTTTTCAAGTTTTGTAGCATACACAAAACAAACATGCAAATATTAGATCATTATTATGTCATGAACGGGTTCTTCCATATTGGTTGTTTGATTGGTCAGTTGATTTTATTTTGCGGCCCATCAACACTTCTATGGGTTATTTAATGTCGAAATCTAAAAATTGAAAAATTTATAGCTTCAATTACAAATAAAATGTATTGTTGGTAATTCTACGATAAATAGGTATTGTTGGTCATTTTTTAATATATAAATTCATTGCTGATATTTTTAGTATAAAATGTATTTTTATACTGTCATAGGGCTTTGTTATTGTTTAGCGGTTCACTATTTAACCATAGCTGGGGCCCTGGTAAGGGTGGTTCTAGGAACAACAATAATTAAGAAGTGGTTCTTCTTCTTTTATGTGCCATGTCCCTTCAGGACGTAGGCGACCATGGCTTTTCACGTCTCCCTCTCTCTGGTTGCTCTTAGCACGCTTTCTTCTGTTACACCACCCAAAATCCGCTCTGCAATCCTCCTGCTCAGACTCTACAAATATATCCGCTGGAGTCACTCTTTCTCTCTATCTGACCTGTGAGTATCAGATTCTTCAAGCCTTGTTTCCTCATCACATGTCCCAAGAACCTCAGCTTTCTCTTCCTGATGCTCATCATGAATTTCCATTTCGTTTTCATCATTTGTAAAACCTCATCATTGCTCACATGATCGATTCGTGATATTCGCAGCATCCTTCTGTAGAGCTACATTTTAGTTGCTTCAAGTTTTTCCTCATCTTTGATGATATTGCCCAGCATTTACTGCCATATTGAAGGACAGTTATCATGTAGCAATCCAGTACGTTCTTCTTTGTTTTTGTGTTTCTACGCTCCTCAAATCGTTGAATCTCCCGATCGGTGAGTGGCCTTTCTTCCGGATGTACCCAAATTTATATTTGAAATGAAAAATATATTTTATATAAAACTCACTTAACGGGCAGCAACAGTGGACATTAAGTGAGGTTTCACGTAATTTACTATTCATGGAATTTATATAATAATTATTTGTAAATAAATCAATGGATAAATAAAGGAAAACTATTATTTAATTAACAGTTAAAACTTATTTGTATTAAATATATGTAATAAAATTACTTTTTACGAAGTAAAAGCACCAACGCTTCTTAGATATTTGTTTCTTTTTGAGTTATCAACATCGTTTACTTTTCAAGTTTTGTTGCATACACAAAACAATTTAGATCTTTATTATCGAGAGGAGAACGGGTTTAAACACACACACACACACACACACACACACACACACACACACACACACACACACACACACACACACACATATATATATATTGATGCATGTTTCAGTAAATAACATAGACAAGTTCTGTCTATCTTATGCAAATTTTTTCCATATTGTCTGATAAGCTTAATAGCATTATTATTAAATAAAGAATGACATTCACAATATTGATACATAATTTTTTTATAATCCAATTTAACCTTTCGGCTTACACAAGCCATTTTAAAAGATGTCAAATTACATTATAGCATAACAATTCACGGACAATAATGACAATAATGACAGTCTGTTTTTGTTGACAGGGAAGATTTCCAAGCAACGACAAACTCGTGCGTACAAGACGCTGGAAGCGAATATCGCATCACAGCTCATGACGTCACACATGACCACGCGAGAGTGAAAACAAGAAACATTAAGTATGGGAAGCTATTGGAATAAACCAATGGCTTCTGTTATTAATTACAGGAATTAAAGGATATTTGTGGGGATTTCATAGTTTATTTTGTTCAGGTTAGGTTTAAACTGTTTTGTGTATATAGCTTCAAAACTTTTTATACATATATATTATTAAGTTGTAAATTGAACTGGATTTCGCTTGGTTCTTCATGTTAAAATATTTTAATAGTATTGTACTAACAGAAACATCGCCGCGAAGTGACGTTTTTGCCGCGTTATAGCAATAAACGCACAAATTCACACAAATAAATCAGATTGTTATAATTACATTAAGGATTTGATTTTCAAATGAAGATTAGGAAGGGCTTTTTAGGTTTGTTACGGCATTATGAGTCCTGCACAGGAGATGTAAGCTTTTTTATATCGACTCCAACACTGAGTTTAGCAGCTGAAGGAGACATCAACCTTGCAAGGCACTCTTCTTTGTTCCACCCATTTAGAATAAGCGCACGTACATAGGACAACTGAAAACTTACAATTTCAGTTTCAATTTAAATTTTTCGTTTGAAGTTAAACTAAGTTAACATATCAGCAGTAAAACCAGTTCTACATGCATATTTAAAAACAAAAGTGAACATGTGTCTAACATTTTTACTCTCGTGTAAACCGAACATATGTCTATCATTGGGAATCTAGTATAAAACCAGACCAATGTCTACTTTTTGGCCTTTAACGTGGACCGAACCTATATCTAACTACTTTTACTCTTGTCTAAACACTGCGTTTGTCTACCATTTGGAATCTACTATAAGACTTAACCAATATGTAACTTTTGGTCAATTTTACTTGTTTAGGATGTGGTTTCCGGCTTTCTCTTTTCCAATCTTTTCACTGTTCTCTTTTTTTTTTTTTTCAATTGGAGTAGATAGACTAAACTATCGCCCGGTTTGCACTCCACGTGAATTGAACAGGTGAAGAGGCTCATCCCTTGTTCCTTGTTTAGGATGTGGTTTCCAGCTTTCTCTTTTCCAATCTTTTCACTGTTCTCAATTTAATGTTCACTTTTAGACAGTTAAAGTGCCATACGTGATACACGCTTGGGCGATCATGTCTCGAAAGAGACATGACTGACTGGGCAGAAGATTATCCCGCAGTAGGTTGCCATTGCTTTCTGCGGTAGACTGGTTACCGACCAAGGCTATAGAACCCAATCTGTCCTGCTATTTAGCCCATAACTGGAAGGAAGAGACGGATTAATAACTTTCCCAAGGGTATTTGCGCGTAAGTGAATACAATGGATTCAACTGGAATTCGAACTCGGCTCCCCGGTTTCTCGTTCCGAGCCGATATCCACTACCACAACAGGCAAAAAGGTAGACAGTCAAGTGCCATAAGTGATACACGCTTTTGGCGACTATGTCTCGAAAGAGAAATGACTGATTGGGTAGAAGATTATCCTGCAGTAGGTTGCCATTGCTTTCTGCGGTAGACTGGTTGCCAACCAAGGCTATAGAACCTAATCTGTTCTATTATTTGATCCATAACTGGAGGGAAGAGACAGATTAATACCTTTCCCAACGGGTATATGTACTTAAGCGAATGCAAGGAATTCAACTGGAATTTGAATTCGGTTCCCTGATTTGTTATTCCGAGGTGATATCCACTTCAGCACAACGCACATCCGCCAGGTAGACATTAGTCCTATTTTACATTAGATTCCAAACAGTAGACATTTCCTTGTTTATTCACTCCGACCACTGAATTTCTGCTGACTGTGCCTTCATCCGTGGGAAGATTGTCCAACACTCGGTGGTTTATACGACGATAGATATCACATAGCAATCGACAACTCATTTCTTTGTTTACACTGAAATTTTTCCGTTTCTCAGTGTCTTGTGTAGCATTTTGAACGCTTCTTTCTATAGTTCAAGGCGTGAGCTAATCTCGGTGACGTATTTTCTGTATGTCGTTGAACGTATAAAAACAATACCGGGAGACCGATTTCCATTTTGTGCTCTACACCAGTAGTGTCCTTGTGCCAGCTTAAGATAAACGTTGTAAGTACTTTATAGAGGATGTGCGTTGTGGTCCAGTGGATATCGGCTCGGAACGGGTAGCCGAGTTCGAATTCCAGTTGAATCCATTGTATTCACTTACGCGCAAATACCCTTGGGAAAGGTATTAATCCGTCTCTTCCTTCCAGTTATGGGTTAAATAGCAGGACAGATTGGGTTCTATAGCCTTGGTCGGCAACCAGTCTACCGCAGAGAACAATGGCAACCTACTGCGGGATAATCTTCTGCCCAGTCAGTCATGTCTCTTTCGAGCGTGTATCGCGTATGGCACTTAACTGACTGACTTTATAGAATTTGCTGTTAGTAAATGATCTAGAAGATCTTTTCTTACCATTGTCTTGGAGTTCATCGATGTCGCTTGCTAACACCCTGGTGGGTGCTATTCATTAATACGAAGTGTTTATACCGACGCTTTTCACTTTCTTCGACATATATAATTATTGTAAACGAGTCGTAACAATCCAGAATATCGGATAGTTTTTCTGTCCATCGCTCTACAACTGAGTTACAAACCTGTGCTTATTTTTCAGATTAGATTAGGATTTATTCAATCTTTTATTCATATCCATTAAAAGCAGAGAAAGAAATAATAAAAGAAAGAATTATGTCGGAAAAATGAATCAACCAGTCACGAAATAATTGTATTTGTATATTCAATTGTTTTGTTTTTTTTTGAGGGGGGAATATGGCAATAAAGATGAGAACAAGTCCGAACAATGTAAATAATGTAAATGTTTTTTTTTTTTTTTGTTTTGTATTCACCATATGTTTTCATTTTTTTTTTTTCTCAAGTATTATTTTTGAGCAAATGGAAGGGAATGTATGATCCCATTCCCAACTAACTGCTTGGCACCAAAGGAAAAAGAGCGTTGATTTCATGTTTATTGTGCATTTTCAGTCTTTCTGCCTTCTTGGCTGTTAATCTACTTCGGTTTTGTCTTCGATCAGATTATATTGTCTCCCCTTAATTTGTTTTTTTGTTTGCCGGTTTTCTTTTCTCTATCTCCCTTTATTTTTTTTTTTTTAATCATTTTCCCGTTTCGACGTGACTTTTTATGCCATTCCTTCACTTTTATTTCTCGTAGTCAAAGCAGGGAGTAAACAAATAATTCATTCATTCAGAAGAGGAAGAAGAAGAAGAAAAATAAGAATGAGAAAAAGTAAAAATAAATAAATAAATAAAAATAAAAATGCAACTGAAGATCCAGGATGAATTCCCGACTGAATCCCTTAAAAGATCCAATTACTTTAACAACACACGATCGAATTCTTTGATTCTTCTGTTACTACGTTCACTGTTCCATGTCCATTCAGTGCTCTTTCATTCATTCATTCTCACTCACATTTCTTTCTTTCTTTCTTTCTTTCTTCATTTTATTCTGTTGGCTCTCTCATCACTTACCTTTCTCTTCCTTGATAGCCTCGTTCTCACTTTTGATCTCTTTTCTCTTGTCGGATCAATTCCTCTTCTGTCATATTAACTGTTTTTATAATCTTTTTCACGTTCTCCTCTTTCATCGTTTTCTTTTATTCTTCTCTATAACAATCTATTAAAATAGAAATCTATTTTTCACTTGAGGCCTAATTTCAAAAACTTCACCCATTCTTATTTCTATCTTTCTTTTTTTTACCTTTTTTTCTTTTCATTTCTTTTCTTATTTCGTTCATTCTTTTGAATTTTCTTTCTTTGTTTTTCTTTATTTATTTTGCCTTTTGCTTTTGAGTTTTCTTTCATTCCTTTTTTTATTTTGGATTTTCTTTCTTTGTTTTTCTTTATTTACTTATTTTGTTTTTTTCTTTTGAGTTTTCTTTCATTCCTTTTTTTATTTTGAATTTTCTTTCTTTGTTTTCATTTCTTTTCATGTTTTGTTCTTTTTCTTCTACTTTTTCTTTGCTTTTATTTCTTTTCTTTCATTATTCCTTTTTCTGCTTTTCTTTTAATGATTTCTTTGTATTTTCTTTATTTTATTGAGTTTTTTATCTGTATTTTTTAATTGTCTTTCTTTTCTTTATTTCTTCTATTTTTCCCCTGTTTTTATTGATTTTCTATCTTTGTTCTTGCCTCTTCTTTCTTTGCAAGCCTTCTTTATTCTTCTTTCTTCCTTTCTTTTCATCTTTATTTTCCTTCATTCATTCTTTATTCCATCGAATCAGCTTCTTTCTTTCTCATCTGCTCTATCCTCTACATATCGTCTTTTGTCATTATTTTATTTCCTTTTTTTTTTCATTTCACATCCGTTCCAACTACAAATGCTATTTTTTCCACATTCCGTCTTCACCAGGGATATTTTCTTTGTCTTTTTCGAAAGCTACTCGTTTCGTTTCGCTCTTTTTATTTTTGCTTTCTCTTCTGGATGTGCGTTATGGTGTAATAGATATCAACTCGGAATGACAAATCGGAGAGCCGAGTTCGAAGTTCAGTTGAATTCCTTGCATTCACTTTCGCACAAATGCCCTTAAGCTATGACTTAAATAGTAGAAAATATTGATGCAATATTCAATCACAAATATATTTCGATATTAAATAACCCACAAATGGTTGATAAACTGTAAAAAAATGTTTTTGTTTGCGATTTCCCCCAATTTACTTGCTCTTATAGCAATGAAAAAATAGTTCTATTATTTGTCCATATGTTCAGAGAAAAAGATAGAAATATGATAACCTTTTCGCTGTTTTGATATAAAAAATAGAAAATTTCGTCCGAACACTAAAAATGTCGTGATGACAAGAATTATATCTTCCAAAAAATCATATCTTTTTATTATTACAAAATATATTATAAGAGTATGGTATTTGAATATACGAGGTTTGATAAGATGTACCGGGACTGGTGCTAAGTAACCCACTTCTGAAGTTACTCACCTTATCGGCTGTCATTGCACTGTTGCAAGTATACATGGAAATCCTTTTTTGGGGAAAGCGAACGGCTACCATGTAGAGTTCTCTTGGATTGCCTCGATGTCTTGAAATATTTACCCTTTGAAGTGGGATTTGATTTTTGGAATGAGGTGAAAGAGGAACGTTGTTCTTGACCAAAAACTGCTGCATGGTTACTGATGGAACCTTTGACGGTCAAACTCCGCACACTTTTATTCAAAGAACTGCTAGAAGCAACGGAAGTGAGCAAAAACGTTATAATTTTGCGTGTATACGAAATAGAGTTCAAGGTCAATCTGTATCATGCGATTTTACTTTGTATACTTTTTCTCTGTTGCCATAGCAACAGTCCGATACTTTTTGATAGACCTTGTATTGTATAGTATCAAAATATGTCAATATATCTCACTAGATATCTTTTATTTCTCCGTTTATATTCTTCAGCCTCTCTTTCATTTTACCATTTCTTCCAAATATATTTTTGGCCCAGTTTTTTTTATTTCTTTCTTCATTTTTTTTTCTCATTCTCTTTCCTTTTTATTTCTTTTATTTTTTTCGCTTCATTTCTTTCTTTTTTTTTTTTTTTTCGTTCGTTCATCTCCGACTCACTTTCGTCCATTCTTCACGTGCGAATATTGACAGCGTATTTCTTATGAAGCTGAAAATATAAAATAGCGTCGCTTTTCTCCTTACCCATCAATAACATCAACTGAATCTATGCTTCCCTCCATTTAGCCGTCCAGTGAAACAAACATTCATTTATTGGGAAATGCTGAAATTATGCTGGACCTGAGGTCACATGATTCTTAAAATCACCAGACTCACACCGCACCTATTTATTTATTTTTCCTTGAATTTTTTCACATTTTTTAATTTTTACGCTTTTTTCAATTTTCGCCTTCTTTGTTTCTTTCTTTTCTTTTCTTTCTTTTCTTTTACTTTCTTTTTTAATTTTAAAGTTCTCTTTAATCTTCTTTCTCTTTTTCTTTTCAATTTTTACGTTTGGTTTCATTGTTACTAAATTTTAAACTCTCTTTAGTTTTTCATTCCAATGTTCCTTTCTTAATTTCTTCTCAATTTTAAAGCTTTCTTTATTTTTTATTTATTTCTAATTTTAGAGTTCTCTTTATTTTTTCTTTCATTCGTTTTTCTTTCTTTTCAATTTTTACTTTTTGTTTCGTTTTTCTTAAGTTTTAAGCAAAAACTTTTTCATTCCAGTCACTCTTTCTTATTTCCTCGTTCATCACCGTGATCAGTTAGCCTTCTCTGACTATTAGATCGCTTCGACGTCATCATTTTAAAAGGGTCGCACGTGTCAGGTCTAAGGGTCTCACACCCCTGGAGTCTGTGACGTCACCAAGCCAAAACCCAATGGCCTCTTTACATTTTACTACGTCTCTTGTGCAATTCACTTCCGTTCTTCTTAATTTCCTCATCTAACACGCAGATACGCGACCGCACTTTTGTGTATGGGAGTGCTATTGGGGTTCTGGACACGCTGGGCCGTGTGTGCCTTGATTTGCATGGATATCTGCAAAATGTCTGTAAATGTTTTCAAGTGTGCAGATTTTCGTTGGAGTGACTCTATACGTACCTGTGAATATGTTGCTTCTTGTGTTGTGCATACAAACACATATTAAACTTTATGCACATCTATGTCTGAATGTATGTATGTGTGCGCGTTCCTGACAATGTGTATAAAACGCAATGAAGCAAAATATGTAAAATTTTAGATATACATATACATATCTTAATATTTGTCAATATACAAAGCAGACAGACAGACAGACAGACAGATAGACACTCATAAATAAATATTTCTATCTGGATTAATTTCAAGAACGTATATTTTTAAACGTGCATGTATGAAGGTAAAAATATAAAATTAGATATTCCGTATGCACATTTTCTGCTAGATAATCATCCAATATATATATATATATATATATATATATATATATATATATATAAATCCATGCAATACACAGATACATAGACACACATATATATATGTATATATGTGCGTGTGTGTGGATAAAGACATATCGGACATTAATGTTTTGAACGTCTTTAATATTTTCTTCGTTCCTTATTGACTTGGATATATATATATATATACTCGCACACACACATATATATTGGGAAATAAATATATATATATATATATATATATATATATATATATATATATACTTTGATCTTAGCTAAAAAGCTGAAGCGATATATATATATATATGAAAACCTTTCTATATATTTCACACACACATGTGGATAAAGACCTATATGGCATCTTATATATATATATATATATATATATATATATATATATATGTACACACACACATATATAGGGATATATATATACATCCATACATACATATATATAAATGAAGATATGTATACATTCATGTATGTATATCTTCTACATTTGTTCCTTTCTTTCTTTCTTTCTTTCTTTCTTTCTTGCATGCTTGCTTGTCTGCTTTCTTTTCTGCTACTTATCTTTGTTTTTTCTTTTAATTTTTTGCCCTTTTCTGTTTTTCTATTTTTCCCTCGCTATCTCCCTCTCTATCGGACTGTTTGTCTCTGTCTCTCTCTGTCTCTGTGCCTCTCTCTCTCTCTCTCTCTCTATATATATATATATATATATATATATATATTTCCTACCGCTACTAACCCAATGGTCAAGCCACATACCTCCCACTACCATAGAAGAAATTACTACTAAGATTCCGCTAGCTTAACCATATAAAAGCCAATATCCCCCAACCCTTTCTTTTACTAGACCAAACCTCCGCCATTAATGTTTTTCTTCATTTTTTGTTTAAACGGAGTTGACAATGCATGTCTTAAAATGGCATATGAAAATGACTATTTCTCCTCTAAATTTTATCTAAATTTACATGCATACATGTATATATAATGTAATTTATATATATATCTATATATATATATATATATATATATATATATAGAGAGAGAGAGAGAGAGAGAGGGAGAGAAAGAGAGGTAGAGATAGAGATAGATAGATAGATAGATAGATAGAGAGAGAGAGAGAGAGAGAGAGAGAGAGAGAATCGAATCATCACCCTCTTCATGTTCAATCGGTAAGAATGAAGTTCCATTCAGACATTCAGACAACTTCCCAGATGCTTCCCCGATTACTATACCCTTACCCCCAAGTCTCGGGTCAACCATTATCTACCTTCAACAGCCTCAATTACTAACCTCTAACTTTGGTGGCTCTTGAGCCTTTTATTGGGTAAACATCAGTCAAATGTATATACGAGCGTCTAGAAAACTTTAAAACGCTTAAAAGAGTGACAATCAGAAAATTAAACACACTAAAAAGATTTCACACTCTTGATGCTAAATACTAGAATCATTTCGTGAACGCGTCTCTGAGAAAGGCGCGAAGCCATTTCTCTTTGAACATTATCTCGTCCTTGATCATAGCTAGCTTGTTACAAATAGGTAACAATGAACGAATGAGCATGATGACAGTCTACTCAAATCATACGCAGGTTTAATCCCTGAAGAGGATTGACATTACATTTAGAAATTGCTTATCTCTCATATAGAATATTTATGTTTATCTGCATATTTAGATATTGTCGTTACACACTTTTTGTTCATAGACTTATATGTAAAGTAGCAAGTCAGTCAGTCAGTTAAGTGCCATACGCGATACACGCTTGGACGATCATGTCTCGAAAGAGACATGACTGACTGGGCAGAAGATTATCCCGCAGTAGGTTGCCATTGCTTTCTGCGGTAGACTGGTTGCCGACCAAGGCTATAGAACCCAATCTGTCCTGCTATTTAACCCATTACTGGAAGGAAGAGACGGATTAATACCTTTCTCAAGGGTATTTGCGCGTAAGTGAATACAATGGATTCAACTGGAATTCGAACTCGGCTCCCCAGTTTCTCGTTCCGAGTCGATATTCACTGGACCACAACGCACATCCTGAGAAAGCCAGAAAAAAGGACTGAGCATAAACTTAAAAAAAAAATGAATGCATGGTCATCTGGTCATCAGAAAAAAAAATGACACCAAAAATGCCACTTACAGATCGGGGAAACTAAAATAAAATAAGTAAAGAAATTTAAATATTTGGGAAATGTTATGGAAAGTGCAACACTGAGAACCGAAGGCGAAGTAGGACGCATTTCAAATGCTAACCAGTGTACTGAGAGACAAGAAGAGCTCATTGAAAACAAAGAAAAGTGGGCTAAGTTGCTATATGATGCCTGTCTTTTTATATGGCTGCGAATGTTGGACGAACACTTAAAAAATGAAGGAGAGGTTCAAAGCAACAGAAATATGGCTCTACAGAAGGATTCTGAGGATACCATGGACCGAGCACGTGAGCACCGACAAGGTGTTGGAGAGGATGCAAACGTGAAGAAAGCCCATATTAGCATCAGGAAGAGACAGCTGATGTTTCTGGGACACGTAGTGAAGAAAAGAGGGTTTGGAGAATCTAATACTCACAGGACAGATAGAAGGAAAGTGACACAGGGGAAAGCAGCGCGAGACATATTTGATGGGCTTAGCAAATAGAAGGTAGATCGGAGTTTTGGAGATATATCAAGATGAAAAATTTTAAGAGCGGCAAAGAACAGGGGCTAGTAGAAGTCCATGATCGCCTATGTCTTGAATGGACACGGCACATAATGAAGAAAGAAAAAGTTATTTAAGTGTATCTGAGTGTATGTACAAGTGTCATGTAGCATTGGATTTTATTTAGTGGCACATCAGCCTCTATGTGATATTTAATGCCGAAATCCTTTAATCCATTCTTCTTTTATGTGCCATGTCCCTTCAGGACGTAGGCGATCATGGCTTTCCACGTCTCCCTATCCCTGGTAGTTCTTAGCATGCTTTTTCCTGTTACCCCACCCTGCAACCCACCTGCTCAGGCCCTTCAAATATGTCATCCGCTGCTTTCCCCTGTCTCTCTTTTCCACTATCTGACCTGTGAGGATCCGATTCTGCAAGCCTTCCTTCATCATCACATGTCTTAAGAACGTCCGCTGTCTTTTCCTGATGTTTAGTATTAATTCCCTTCTTGTTTCCACCATTTCTAAAACGTTATCATTGCTTCATGGTATCCGCGGCATAAGTTTTTCCTTTATCTATGATGATATTGTCCAGCATTCACTGCTATATTGGAGGGTAGACATCACATAGAAATCCAAAACTCTCTTCTTTGTTTCTAGCAAAATGTTCCTGTCTCTTAATACTCTGCTCAGCTTCTGAAATGCGTCCTTGAACATTCCAGTTCGCCTTCGGATCTGAGTATCGCACTTCCCGTCTTCCGTTAGAACACTTCCCAAATACTTAAATTGTTGTGCTTACTTGATTTTAGTATTCCTAAACTGTAATTGGCTTTTTGGACTCCTCCGTTTGCTGATGACTATGCATTCGATTTTCTTGTAGTTTATTTAAATATATTTTGAAAGCTATTGTATGTCTTCAACTACAGATAAAATGTGCTACTGGTCATTTTACTATAAATATATATTGTTGATCGTTTTTTAATATAAAAATGTATTACTAGTATTTTACTATAAAATGTATTGCTGGTCATTTTACTATAAATATATGGTGTCGGCAATTTTACCATAAAAATGTATTGTTGGTACTTTTTTTATATATAAAAATGTATTTTTGTTATTTTTACTATTAAAATGTATTTTTATACCTTCATAGTGTTTTGTTTCAGGGGATTCACTGTATGTTAATAGCTGTGACCCTAACAGGTGTTATCATTCCGGGTCATGATGGACCTTGGAATATCAGCAATTATGAGGTAGTTCCATGCACTTCAAAACCTTCAATCTCCCGATCAAATGCTTTGCTGCCGGATGTAATTTATAAAAACCTGGACTAATAAGTGAGTATAAATATATATTACGGAAATTAACGAATTTTAACGAAACTTGGTTATAAACAACCGACAATTTGAAATGAATTGTTTGAACATTATTTTTTTTATCGATACTCGTATTTAAGTATGTAAGAAAATCGTATGTAAATAGGGGTCGCAGGTTCGAATCCTGCCGAATGGCACACATTTTCGTCATTACAATTTATCGTAAATAATCAGGCCGGTAGATATAAATATATAATACTGTTTAATTAAAAAAAACAGAATATCTACTTAAATACGAGTATCGATAAAAAATAATGTTCAAACAATTCATTTCATAAATATATACATACACGCATACATTGAATTGTAAAAGATTAAAGTATAGCTATAGAGGAACTTTCCGTTAATGTTTTAAACAATAGTAAAGATATTACAAAATGCGTATTAGGACGTATGTATGTATAACATGTGAGGATTTATTTGACCTCATAAGAGCACATGATAAGGAAACAGGGCTTGGAAAATTCGATTCAGACTGCCCTCGGTCCTTCATCAGAAACGAGTGATTTTTATATATATATATATATAGATTATAGTTTATTATATCAATTAATTTAATATATTAATAATAAGTAATATAAATTTAAATATTAATAAAGTAAGATTATTGATATAAATTAATGTGGATTCGATATTGTGAAAAGGGTTAGACTTTGACTATCATTGGCACCAATTAAGCTGAATATAAAAATAACTTGCAGAGCAGCATCCACCACAGGGATCTTATTGAATAAACCTGCAATTTTTAATTTATTAATTCCTCAAATATTTTAAAATGTTTAATATTTTGAGTTATTTTACCAATTTTTATAAATGTTCCTTTGAATTCGGTTGTTATATACAAGTTTATTTTCATTAATACTATTCTTAAATTTATTTTTTAGTAAAAAGTAAAATAGGCTTTTTTTTCTCCTTTTTTTTTTTTTTCATTGAAGGGTTATGGGATCCACCTAAAAAAATTAAGATTAAAAGTGGTTCATGGGTAAAAAAAATGGTTGAGAATCACTGACGTAGATTAAAAAAAATTGTAGTTGGTAAGAATTATGAACTTGTCTGAAAAATAACAAAAGATAGTGAAGCAAAATGGGAAATAAGTTGCCTGGTAAAGTTAACACATGAAATTTAAAAGAAATGATTATCTTTACTTTTCACTTAATAAACCAGACAAGGCTGGTTGGCTAGCACCCCATTTCCACATTCTGTGAGTAAAAAGTTAGAAATATCTTCTACAACGGTCAGTGGTTTTGTTCTCGGCTTGGAGTTAAAATGTCTTGAATATTGTTGAATTCTGTTCTGGGTGAGCCATTATTTTTTATTTTTTGTTCGTTTTGCCTAATTTTTGCTTGATTTTAAAACTTTTCATGCTTAATTGAAGGATTGATTTTGTTTTCTTAGACATTTCATTGCCTGGACTTTAACTAAGTTAAAACTTATCAATTCAACAACGTTTTTTTTTTTTTTTTTTTTCCGTTTAGGATGCGGTTTCCAGTTTTCTCTTTCCCAATCTTTTCACTCTTTTCCTTTTTTATTATTTTTTTTTTTCAATTGGAGTAGATAGACTAAACTATCGCCCGTTTCACACTCCACCCACATCTATTGAACGGGTGAAGAGGCTCATCCCTTGTTTCCTGTTTAGGATGCGGTTTCCGGTTTTCTCTTTTCCAATCTTTTCACTCTTTTCCTTTATTTTTTCTTTTTCAATTGGAGTAGATAGACTAAACTATCGCCCGGTTCACACTCCACCCACATCTATTGAACAGGTGAAGAGGCTCATACCTTGTTTCCTGTTTAGGATGCGGTTTCCGGTTTTCTCTTTTCCAATCTTTTCACTCTTTTCCTTTATTTTTTCTTTTCAATTGGAGTAGATAGACTAAACTATCGCCCGGTTCACACTCCACCCACATCTATTGAACAGGTGAAGAGGCTCATACCTTGTTTCTTGTTTAGGATGCGGTTTCCGGTTTTCTCTTTTCCAATCTTTTCACTCTTTTCCTTTATTTTTTCTTTTCAATTGGAGTAGATAGACTAAACTATCGCCCGGTTCACACTCCACCCACATCTATTGAACGGGTGAAGAGGCTCATACCTTGTTTCCTGTTTAGGATGCGGTTTCCGGTTTTCTCTTTTCCAATCTTTTCACTCTTTTCCTTTATTTTTTCTTTTCAATTGGAGTAGATAGACTAAACTATCGCCCGGTTCACACTCCACCCACATCTATTGAACGGGTGAAGAGGCTCATACCTTGTTTCCTGTTTAGGATGCGGTTTCCGGTTTTCTCTTTTCCAATCTTTTCACTCTTTTCCTTTATTTTTTTTTTTCAATTGGAGTAGATAGACTAAACTATCGCCCGGTTCACACTCCACCCACATCTATTGAACGGGTGAAGAGGCTCATACCTTGTTTCCTGTTTAGGATGCGGTTTCCGGTTTTCTCTTTTCCAATCTTTTCACTCTTTTCCTTTATTTTTTTTTTTCAATTGGAGTAGATAGACTAAACTATCGCCCGGTTCACACTCCACCCACATCTATTGAACGGGTGAAGAGGCTCATCCCTTGTTTCCTGTTTAGGATGCGGTTTCCGGTTTTCTCTTTTCCAATCTTTTCACTCTTTTCCTTTATTTTTTCTTTTCAATTGGAGTAGATAGACTAAACTATCGCCCGGTTCACACTCCACCCACATCTATTGAACAGGTGAAGAGGCTCATACCTTGTTTCCTGTTTAGGATGCGGTTTCTGGTTTTCTCTTTTCCAATCTTTTCACTCTTTTCCTTTATTTTTTCTTTTCAATTGGAGTAGATAGACTAAACTATCGCCCGGTTCACACTCCACCCACATCTATTGAACAGGTGAGAGGCTCATACCTTGTTTCTTGTTTAGGATGCGGTTTCCGGTTTTCTCTTTTCCAATCTTTTCACTCTTTCCTTTATTTTTTCTTTTCAATTGGAGTAGATAGACTAAACTATCGCCGAGTTCACACTCCACCCACATCTATTGAACGGGTGAAGAGGCTCATACCTTGTTTTCCTGTTTAGGATGCGGTTTCCGGTTTTCTCTTTTCCAATCTTTTCACTCTTTTCCTTTATTTTCTTTTCAATTGGAGTAGATAGACTAAACTATCGCCCGGTTCACACTCCACCCACATCTATTGAACGGGTGAAGAGGCTCATACCTTGTTTCCTGTTTAGGATGCGGTTTCCGGTTTTCTCTTTTCCAATCTTTTCCTCTTTTCCTTTATTTTTTTTTTTTGTACAATTGGAGTAGATAGACTAAACTATCGCCCGGTTCACCTCCCACCCACATCTATTGAACGGGTGAAGAGGCTCATACCTTGTTTCCTGTTTAGGATGCGGTTTCCGGTTTTCTCTTTTCCAATCTTTTCACTCTTTTCCTTTATTTTTTTTTTTCAATTAGGGTAGATAGACTAAACTATCGCCCGGTTCACACTCACCACATCTATTGAACGGGTGAAGGCTCATCCCTTGTTTCCCTGTTTAGGATGCGGTTCCGGTTTTCTCTTTTCCAATCTTTTCACTCTTTTCCTTTATTTTTTTCTTTTCAATTGGAGTAGATAGACTAAACTATCGCCCGGTTCACCTCCACCCACATCTATTGAACGGGTGAAGAGGCTCATACCTTGTTTCCTGTTTAGGATGCGGTTTCAGGTTTTCTCTTTTCCAATCTTTTCACTCTTTTCCTTTATTTTCTTTTCAATTGGAGTAGATAGACTAAACTATCGCCCGGTTCTGCCTCTTTTGCATCTATTGAACAGGTGAAGAGGCTCATACCTTGTTTCTTGTTTAGGATGCGGTTTCCGGTTTTCTCTTTTCCAATCTTTTCACTCTTTTCCTTTATTTTTCTTTTCAATTGGAGTAGATAGACTAAACTATCGCCCGGTTCACACTCCACCCACATCTATTGAACGGGTGAAGAGGCTCATACCTTGTTTCCTGTTTAGGATGCGGTTTCCGGTTTTCTCTTTTTCCAATCTTTTCACTCTTTTCCTTTATTTTTTTCTTTTCAATTGGAGTAGATAGACTAAACTATCGCCCGGTTCACACTCCACCCACATCTATTGAACGGGTGAAGAGGCTCATACCTTGTTTCCTGTTTAGGATGCGGTTTTCCGAAGTTTTCTCTTTTCCAATCTTTTCTCTTTTCCTTTATTTTTTTCAATTGGAGTAGATAGACTAAACTATCGCCCGGTTCCTCACCCACATCTATTGAACGGGTGAAGGGCTCATACCTTGTTTCCTGTTTTGGGGTAGGTTTCCGGTTTTCTCTTTTTCAATCTTTTCACTCTTTTCCTTTATTTTTTTTTTCAATTGGAGTAGATAGACTAAACTATCGCCCGGTTCACACTCCACCCATCTATTGAACGGGTGAAGAGGCTCATACCTTGTTTCCTGTTTAGGATGCACGGTTTCCGGTTTTTCTCTTTTCCAATCTTTTCACTCTTTTCCTTTATTTTTTTCTTTTCAATTGGAGTAGATCGATTAAACTATCGCCCGGTTCACACTCCACCCACATCTATTGAACGGGTGAAGAGGCTCATACCTTGTTTCCTGTTTAGGATGCGGTTTCTGGTTTTCTCTTTTCCAATCTTTTCACTCTTTTCCTTTATTTTTTTTTTTCAATTGGAGTAGATAGACTAAACTATCGCCCGGTTCACACTCCACCCACATCTATTGAACGGGTGAAGAGGCTCATCCCTTGTTTCCTGTTTAGGATGCGGTTTCCGGTTTTCTCTTTTCCAATCTTTTCACTCTTTTCCTTTATTTTTTTTTTTCAATTGGAGTAGATATACTAAACTATCGCCCGGTTCACACTCCACCCACATCTATTGAACGGGTGAAGAGGCTCATACCTTGTTTCCTGTTTAGGATGCGGTTTCTGGTTTTCTCTTTTCCAATCTTTTTACCCTTACGTAGCCCCCTGCGCATCAGTGGCGTTACCGCCTTGCTTGGGGTGATATGATTAAAAAAAAAAAAAAAAAAAAAAAAGATTTAAGGCAAAAGAGAGAGACCGAGGAAACGATGCATAACCAGATGTAGCGTGCTTGTGTAAATGGATGGCGGAACAAGGTTTAAGAGAAAAACAGAAACACAGAATTTATTAAGAGCCACAGAAAATTGTGGAGAGCCATAATCGCTAAAATTCTGAAGTGTATCCTTTATGTTTATGTGCATTTGAATTTCCTTGTCTCTTTGATTTTCGGATGAGTACGTATGAGGATGCGTAAATTTGAGGACATGGGTACTTGTGTTTATATGTAAGAAAGAGAGAGAGAGAGGAAGAAAGGGCAGAAGAGAGAGAGAGAGAAGGAGTGGAAGAGAGTTTGTACTGCATATGTGTGTATACACATATTTATATAAAGGTGTAGAGTTTAGGGAGTAAAATACGTACATTTGTATAATGTGTCAGTGTATGTTGGTTCATGTACAAAATGCAAGTGAGAATCTTAAGAAAAGCAAAAGACGATTGTAGATGTGTGTGTGTGTCTATGTGTGTGTGTGTGTGTGTCTATGTGTGTGTGTGTGTGTGTGTGTGTGTGTGTATTGAGCTCATGCGTGTGTGGAATTAAACGCACATACCCTTAACCTTCTTTCTTTCTATTTGTATTTTCTTTCTTTCTTTCTCTTTTTCTATATTTATATTGCGTTCTTTCTTTCTTTCTTTCTTTCTTTCTTTCTTTCTTTTTGTATTTTTATTTTCGTTCTTTCTTTCTTTCTTTCTTTCTTTCTTTCTTTTTTTCTTTCTAGTGAATTCTTTCTTTCTTTCTTTCTTTCTATATATTGCGTTCTTTCTTTCATTTTTTCTTTTTGTATTTTTAATAATCTTTCTTTCTTTTTTCTGTTTGTATTTTAATTTTCTTTCTTTCTTATTATTTATATTGCATTCTTTTTCTTTCTTTCTTTCTTTCTTTCTTTTTTTCTTTCTTTGTCTTTTCTTTTATTTTACTGTTTATTGACCTTTCTTACTTCCTACTTTTCCTTCAATTGTATTCCTATTTTCAAGTTTTGTTTTTCTTTATTTGTTTGTTCGTTTCTTTCTATTTTGATCTTTTATCTTCTCAGACTTTGGTTTATTCTTTATTTCATTGTTTTTTTTTCAAATTTACTTTAGAAAATTTCCTTTCTACATTTACCTTTTTCTTCTAGCTGTTTTCTAGCATTTTCTTTCTTTCTTCTTTTCTTTTTAAACGGTGTTAAAAGAAAAAAAAGTTTAGTGTGAAAAAGGGGTTAGCAAAGAATAACGAAACAAGAATAAATTAAAAACGAACGTGAATGGCTGAGGGAGAGTTAAGGAATGCGTCGATAAATTGGGGAAAATGCATTTATGTGAAGAAAAAGTAACAAAGAGAAAGAAGAAAAACAACGCGCAAGAAATAGAAAGGAAATAAAGAAAGAATGAGAAAAAAAGAGGGAGAATTAAAAGAGCAAGAGATTGGAAGAGGCAAGAGAAAGTGTGCAAAAAAAACAAAACAAAAAAAAACAAATAAATATTAATAGAAACTAAGAAATAGATAAAGAGAACGCCAAATATATAAAAAAAAAAACATGGAGGAAGATTGGATAGATAGTTTAAGAAATCAAGGTTGAGAAGGAGGAAAATAGTAAAAAAAAAAAAAAATAAACGAACGGGAGTAAGCGTATCAAAAGAGAGGAGAAGAGAGAGATACATGAAGAAGGCATATAAAGATAGTAAGAAAAGAGAAAGATAGAGCAAAAGACAATTATAGGGATATATAAGAGGGGTTCATTCTGGAGAGAATACGGGAATCAGAGAGAGAGAGAGAGAGAGAGAGAGAGAGAGAGAGGAAATAAAGAGAAAGAAAGAGATAGTGGTTAGGGGAGATTGCTCCAACATTTGGATCTTGCCGGAAAGCAAATGTAATTACTTAAAAGGAGTCTCTTGTTACAACATTCCACTGTCATTTCGTATAAGATGGTGGCTTGAGAGAGAAGGCAGAGCCGAACTCGTCTCGATCTTGCCCGTCTACTGAGCCACCCGGTATCGATCTGACGACCGCCCTTCCCGCCCACTGTTCACCGCCCCATCCCTTCATCCACTTACCAAGGTCCTCACCATCCCCACCATCCACGGGCCGCCACCTCAGTCCCATCCTTTCGCCTTCTCTTTTCGTGTCGCTTTTGTTTTTACTTTTTCTCTGTTCTTTATTCGGCTTTTCGATACAAACATTAATTCCATTAATGGAAAAGAAAGTCGTGTTATTAATTTTTCGGGAGAGCGAAAAACTCAAAGTCTTTTTGGCTGGAACGCGCGCGCATGCATGCACATATATATATATATATATATATACTGAGAGAGAGAGAGAGAGAGAGAGAGAGAGAGAGAGAGAGAGAGACGTGCATGTGAATATACATAAACACGTTATATATACAAATTCAGAGAAGAATGTTTATATATGCCCTCAACTCTTACGTATGCATACTTATACATAAACAGAAACCCATATAATATATATATTTGCATATACACGAAAACATATATACACACATTCGAACACATACCCCATATGTGTGTGTATGTGCAGACAGAAATGCATACGCGAACATGCAGAAGTGAGCATATGTAAAAAGCATGTGCAGCATCACACTCTTAAAAACTCAGTGTGTGCAGTCTATTATTTCTTTATCTATCTATCTATCTATCTATCTATCTATCTATCTATAGCTTTCTCTTTTTTATTCCCTCCCTCTCGGCATCTATCTATCTATCTATCTATCTATCTATTTTTATTTCCTCTTTCTCACTCTTCCCGCTATCTATCGATTTCGATAGTTGAAATACGGCAGTGTTATATCTTTGCGCTTATATGGATTTTCATATAAGCAGATATTTCCACTTTGTCAAGCAGATACGAACGTATAAAATGGATAGACACAGATAAATCGGAATGCATGAAATATTAATTGGTCGTCACACTGAGAATAATAAACGCCATCTTCTCTTTCTATGCTACCAATCCAGCCATCTTCTCTTTCAAAACTCAATGACACCGAAAAACACGAGAAACCCATCCAATAATCTACAGATATTCTCATTTCTCAAGGTACATTGACTTTAGAAGTACGTAGTGTTATGTGTGAAACACCATACTATGGGCTCACGTACGCGAGCATGCATAGTAGCGCTTCTTGTAAACCCAAGTATGAAAATATAATATACACTGATAAAGTTCACATGGATACAGTAATGTATGTATTTACACGTATTAGAAAATGACAATGTACATATCATAGAGTACATTCACGCGTATACATATCCACCATAACATACAAATACATACAGACGGTAGAAGAGTACGAGCTAAAAGATTATGTTTAAAAGCGCTACCTTACAGATTACAAGACCTAAGTTTAACACTGAAATAAAACGAGTCCATCAAATAGGCGCGTGCACATACATACATGTAAAACATAGGTTCCCAACCTTTTTGCTGCGATTACCCCAAAATACAATTTAACTATTATTCATTACCCCAATAAACAAATACCCGTAATATAGGAAAAGAAGTAATTATATTTTCAAACATCAAAAGCAGACAAAGTTAATGGAAATTATTCAATACAATAGTACCAATCTATAATAATCAGAGGTATAGTAGCCGTAACCTAGCCGTGATTCTTAATGTGAGTGTTGAGCTTGTATTGTCTGTGCCAGTGCCAGTTTATTTATTCTTGGCTTTGTAACTGAAAGGGCTATTCGGGCATCGTTTGCCACGTTGAGTCTGCTACGTTTCTTGGTCTTCATTCCAAGGACAGTAGAAAAAGCTTGTTCACATAGATAAGTGGTTGAAAACTCTTTGAGAATTTGTACTGCTCTAGAGGCTAGTGTTGGTATATCCTGCAGACGAGAGATCCAAAAGGTGTATAGACCAGAGTTGGTCTCAAACAAAAGCTTCCATGCATTGTTCATCCTGAGTGTGAGAAATTCTTCTTTTGCTGTATAGTCTTCATCAGGAATGATATCTTCACACAAGATATGGATTTCTTACCCATTCATTGTTGGAATTATTCAAGTTTGGAAAAGACTTACATTAGTTTTCCAAGAGGCCATTTAGGTGATCACTGATGTCTGTCTTCATGTGGTTGAGGATGTCTTCAGAATTAACTTTATCAAGAAAGGCAGGAAATTGTGCAAAAATTCCCTTTCCAATACGTCTGGTCCATAGTTCCAATTTTGCACAAAATGAAGCAATATTGTTCTGAAGTTCCCGCACCAAACATCCATTACCCCTAAAATATGGTCTCATTACCCCACTGGGGTAATTTACCCCGGGGTTGGAAACCATGGATGTAAAAGGTTGAGGCAAACGTTTCCAGCATGTTTGAACATTATCTTTTTTTTTATACTAATTGATGACAGTATTATTTAATTAGCGCTGGTTTTCTGTGTCATCGTTCTACCTTTCAGGTAGATTGTGTGTCTTACCATAAAAGAACGATTCCAATTTTTATTTGATTGACAAAGTAGTGGGGCAAAACAGTTAATAGTCTGAAGATGACAGATGAAGACGACAGATCCTTGTGGAATGCAGAAGAACTTCCCATCCTAGTTAAATCGTCGCTTACAAAATCACATTTGCATCACGAGTAGCAGACGTCTTCATCGAAACAAAATCATTTCAAGGTTAAAAGAAGAGACTTTTTGTTTAAATTCCTGAGATGTTAATGGATGGATGTAATTACTGTAGACATCCATGTAGATCATAAGACTATCGCCTCAGAAAGGTCGGCTTTGCTGGGATATTTTTGTAGCATGTAGGTTTTTACGGCCTAGAGTTGCTACGACTACACCAAATCGGTCTTGATTTTTTAAAAATAATATTCACCCTATACAAGCCTCAAAGGCACTCAAGGTAGAGGGTTAATAAATGAGTTGTGTGGTAGCGATGTAAAAAGAGGACGTAGAAAATTATGAGGAGAAAGAGATAACGATTGAAATCGGATGAAGCAGTGAAGATTTTGGTTTCACAATAAAGCATCCAGGCGGGAGTCTGTTCTATAAAGTAGCAGTTATAGAAAGAAATCAGAGTATGACTTTCTTCTTACAAATAAAGTATGAAGTGTTTGAGGCTGATTAGACTCTGTGGATGTAGCATGGTGGGTCTTAGCTGAAAAAGTTCTGAACTGGTGGAGCAAAAAACATGGAGCTGCTCAAAGTATTTACCATGGAAAAAGCAATATAAAAGCAAGGAGGGGAAAGAGACTGTAGGGTGGGAAATAATAGATTTTGAACTCAAGATTGGAAAGTGAAGATTATGTAGCCCAATTCCTGATATGGCAATAATACTCCATTCATGAATTGCCCTTTTCTTATCTAATCAATTCTAAAGAGTCCAGTCTTTTATACTATTAACCATTCATTCGAACGCACAGGTATCGGTTAGAATTTGAACACTACACTCTAGTTTCATTTTCCTTGCCCATAACAGCAACACGACGCACATTGAAGTAGGAAGTTATTTTTATTTTCACTATTTACAGCTGGTCGAATGTCGTCATCTTTTTTTGATATTTCACAACGTTTTGGCCGTTGCGTTCTCCAGCTTTCTTCAGATGTCTCTTGATCAAGGTAACCTTCAATAGATTTCGAACTGATCTCTATTATCGATATAGTGGGTAACCTTTTTCCGTTCCGCGATCCATGTTTAGGGAT
Source organism: Ascarosepion bandense (assembly GCA_037127315.1). Taxonomy (NCBI): domain Eukaryota; kingdom Metazoa; phylum Mollusca; class Cephalopoda; order Sepiida; family Sepiidae; genus Ascarosepion; species Ascarosepion bandense. Next base: position 118,652 of record JBBBDQ010000512.1, read on the forward strand.
ATCTAATCTTGTTCTTACGTTCTTTTGCGATTAATCAGTGATTGTTAGTTTTGGTTCCACTGAATCTGGGTTTGTACTATCCAGCCCCGGGATCGAACTCACAATTACAGCACCATCAAATTTTCAAATAAACGCTTTTAGTCTCGATCCTGTTGTCCCCAGGTACAACATATCCTTCTATTGTAAAGTGTCATTCAATAAATTTTACTGTAACAGTGTCACGAAGTTCCAGTAATTCGTAAAGAACGTAATCGTTTTGGATTATATCAAACATAGAGGAAATTCCTACAGTAGATTTCAGATATCAACTCTCACCTTATTAGCCCATTTTTATTCTTTATAATAAAAAAAAATTCATGGATTCGATAATGTTTGTCTGAATTTCTGGGTTGAGGAAGTATCCCTATTCAATAACTGTGTTCGCTTATATATCATTAACATAAAAAAATTGCAATATGAACTCTGGTAAAAATGGTTAACGAACATTAGGTTTATAAGTCCCAGATGTTCAGTTGTTCTTCATATAAGAGCGCAGAATCTGGTGAACCGGAAGTTGTTCGTGATTGGACTATAAAATGCCAGGGGAGTGGTTTGCGCGCAATATGAGAAAAGTTGTAACTGATAGATGGCAGACAAGTTGATGTCCAATCAGTATGGGTTACCGTGGAAAGTTGGTATGATGTTGAATCCGAACTCCCTAATGATCTTCGGTATAAAACATCACTGATATTATGCGCTAAAGCATCCAACCGATGTATTTTACGAAAACACTATTTATATTAATACTATTTTCCTCATTTTTAGTGTTGTTATCCCAAATTTCGGGCGTTGTGCCTCGCCCTGGCCTTCCTCAGGTGTACATCGATCTGGTTAATGTATCGGGAATTCTGAACTGAGGCCTTTATTTAATCTATGGTTGGCGGGGTTAGGTTGTACTCATTCCACTGAACATCTCCAGGAATATCTCGTCTAGTTTTTTTTTTTAGTACTGCTTATTTATCCTTAGCCCGTTTCCCCTGAGTATAAATACACACTGCCCGAGCAAGAAATTGAACCCACAGTTACTATGTCGCCAAATTCACGAACCAACAGAAGGTCATTGTCTCTACTTCCAATCATTTGCAACACTGTGCAATATTTGTCCATATCTCTCATTTATTTACACGCGCTCATTTGGTAGGTTCTTCCATGTGTTTCTATATCCCTTGTCTTAAATTTACCCCGCGAGAGTGAAATGCTCCAAGTGACCTGGCTTAATTATGGTGATTTTCTAAGCGTAGCTTAGATGTGGCACAAGGCCAAAACTATAGGGTACACAGAAACTACGAGATTGAAATCACGCAGTCAGTCAAGTGCCATACGTGATACACGCTTTGGGCGATCATGTCTCGAAAGAGACATGACTGACTGGGCAGAAGATTATTCCGCAGTAGTTTGCTATTGCTTTCTGCAGTAGACTGGTTGCCAGCCAAGGTTATAGAATCCAATCTGTTTTGTTACTTAACCCATAACTGGAGGGAGAGACGGATTAATATCTTTCCCAATGATATTTGCGCGTAAGTGAATGCAAGGAATTCAACTGAAATTAGAACTCGGCACCCCGATTTTTCGATATCCACTGCACCACAAAACACATGAGCCGTAATTGTTCTACCAAGACATGCTTGCTAACCATTACACCATGTCGAGGTTCCCCAAATGATTTTCTAAGCCGAATATATGGAGCATCAAGTGAGGATCGAACTTGTTATTCAGCTATAATTGATCTATCAAGACAATCTGGCTAACCATTACACCACGCCAAGGGGCTCAAGCGCAGCTTAGATGTGGCACAAGGCCAAATGCTTGGAACATCTTGTGAGGAGCGAACTTACTACTCAACTGTAAAGATTCTTACAAGACCAGCTTGTTAACCATTACACCACGCCAAGGTGCTCAAAGGTGATTTTTTAAGCGCAGCTTAGATGTGGCACAAGGCCAAATGCTTGGAACATCTTGTGAGGGGCGAACTTACTACTCAACTGTAAAGATTCTTACAAGACCAGCTTGTTAACCATTACACCACGCCAAGGTGCTCAAAGGTGATTTTTTAAACGCAGCTTAGATGTGGCACAAGGCCAAATGCTTGGAACATCTTGTGAGGGGCGAACTTACTACTCAACTGTAATGATTCTTACAAGACCAGCTTGTTAACCATTACACCACGCCAAGGTGCTCAAAGGTGATTTTTTAAGCGTAGCTTAGATGTGGCACAAGGCCAAATGCTTGGAACATCTTGTGAGGAGCGAACTTACTACTCAACTGTAAAGATTCTTACAAGACCAGCTTGTTAACCATAACACCACGTCAAGGTGCCCGACCTGGTCTCATTATGTGACCAAAAGATTTCAAATTTTAGATCCTGAGCCAAAGCTTCCTTTTCGATCCCATTTTCTTTTCCTTAAAACTTCCACGGTGTTCAATTTTTCGTCTGTTGTATTCTAAGTATTTTTTATTCTAAGTATCTTTTTATAGATGTCGATCGCCGTTGCATCAAGTCAACCTGTGAGAAAATATCATACACGAGTGTGATATTACATTATGCAGTCACTCCTATCCTTGTTTCCAACGAAACTGTTTTTAAAAACAACCTTTAGTTGGAGTTGTGTCCGCTAATTGTAACAAGCCGACATGGATTGCAAAGGAAAATATTATGCTTATTGAATTCAACTGTCCAACATAATTTGGGGAAGAATATTTTATGTGCAGAGTATTTCGTATAATATATACTAGCAGTATAGCCCGGCGTTGCTCGGGTGTAATGAAAGCTTTAAAACTAATCCATGGTCTTGGAGCTAAGACTCAGCCTAAAAAATATTTGTGTGAAGTTTGGTGAGAATCGGATAAAAATTGTGGATTTTTTATAAAGTACATACAGACAGATAAACAGACACACACACAAACATATTGCCTTTTATATATATATATATATATATATATATATATATATATATTGATTTTCTGCACTATTGTAAGAACTGAAACCTTGAAACTACTGAATATCGATTCTTATGTCTTTGTCTATGATTGTATAAAATTTGATTAAAATCGGACCACTCCTTCTATAACCGAATTTTTTCGATTATCGATTTTCGATATTTATCGGGGGTACCTCGACATAAAATCTAGCTAAGATCACTCGCAGACGCTTATAGTACAACTGTGTAAATCTTCAAGAAAATCGGTTCAGCCGTTTCGGAGTCCATAGGTAACGGATACACACACACAGAGACACATACACGCACACACAGACACAGTTCCAGTTATAAATAAGTTTAGATAAAAGAGTGTACCCCTGCCATCAAAATGACGGCAAATTATTTGAGAAGATTATTAGCTGTTTCCTCATATATATATATATACAATGGTCTCTATTGTAATTGAGACTGCAATCATACGTTGTGGCAACAGTTTTACGAATTTTCCGAGGTCACATAATTAGCCTGCTTAACGAAAGTTCAAGAAATGTTATAATGTAATAAAAATCCTAATTACAAAACGAGCTCAAAGTTTACAAAAAGCAAAATAAAACAAAGATTCCCCCCCCCCAAAAAAAATAAAGACCCCCCCCCCCCACAACAGAGGAGATCATGATTAAGTACTGTATGTACGTCATTCCGTGTAGATGCGGAAAGAAATATAAAGGAGAAACAAGCCGCCTAGATATGGAAGTAGAAAGGGGGACACCGCCCTCCTATGGGTTGAAGTTGAAATAATAGATACCACTGGAAAATACGTAAACTTAAGGAATCAGCGCACATGCTAGGCTACAAAAATCCCCTGAGCCAACCAAGCATAGAGATGTATACAACATGGAAACCAGTAATATGCAGTGCCAGAGAAAATCGTTAATGTCAAAATTGCAATATGAGCTCTGGTAAAAAATACTAGAGAAAGCCATTAGCATTAAAAATTGCAATATGAATTCCGGTGAAAATACTAGAGAAAATCATTAACATAAAAAATTGTAATATGAACTCTGGTGAAAATGGTTAATGAACATTAGGTTTATAAGTCCCAGATGTTCAGTTGTTCTTAAGGACACATGGCCCAGTGGATATAGACGTTGGTTAGTTCCAGTGACTTGATCCAAGTATTGTGAGTCCAATATCAGGCTATAGTGGTGAACAAACAACTCCGAGAGTCCGATTAGAGGGTGATAACTCATGACTACCAAAAGAGGTTTCGCACAAAGTATGAGAATGATATACCCCAGTGATCGTAATAAAGGGTTCAGTTCGAAATTCCTAGCATCGAAGCGTACAAATAGCAATAAAGACGAGGACAATAGTACGAATCACGTAAATAGTGTAAATAAGTTCTTAGATTCCTATTCTACTTATATATATATATATAAACTGTACGTCATTTCGATTGGCATTTCGAAGTTCGATGTTGCTTGAAATTGTTTTACAATCATGTAAACTTTTCTCTTGAAAATATCTCTCCCAGGTTAGAGGTTGGGCGGCTCCATCAAGCGATGGTCTTCGAAAATCATTTTATTCAGCAAAACATTCGAAATATGTTTTAGCAAAACATTTTTCCGACCATAAAAAGAATTATTTTTATGTTCGTTCTGTGTTTGAAAATGGAAACAAATCACTTTATAGTATCAAAAAGAATTAAACAATTTTGATAATTTAATAGAAAAAATATTCCCGATTGAAATTCTCTTCTCGTCATATTTCTGTTAAGAAGTACCTCATTTCTAACTTCGAAACGGTAGGGAACCTCTGTTTATTAGATTTTCACTAGTTACGCTCACGTAGCATAACTAGCATTTTCCCTAGACCATCGGCTATTAATATATAAGATTAGTTTTGGATAATCCAACAACCGGTTTGTTAAGCTTTTATAATTAAAAAAATCGGTTCGCATGAATTAGGATGCCACCACTGGCTCTACGTGAGTCTTCAAAAAGTTTCAGTATTAGTCATTGAAAAGAACGATTGAAAAATCGATCTTCGCGTTGTCTCTTTTTTCTTTGTAATCATTTCACCCCAAGCAAGGCATTCTACTGCCACTGTTGCGCAGGGGATTACATAGGGGAAAGTGATGAGAAAGTGTGGTTAGTTATATGAAATGTCAGGAGGAGAGTAATAGACGGATGAGAATATCGAGTATGGGCGTGGAGTAGATAGAAGAGTCCGAGAGAATGGATACGAGTTAGTGAGATAGGAGATGTCTATTGACCTTACGTTTAAATTCCTGGAGATTGTAGTTGTCGGGGAAGCAAGTATATGGAAGTGAATTCCACAGGTGGGAAGTGCGTGAAAAGAAGCTTTTAGAGTATAAATTGCGGTTACATTTTATGTTTCACTGTAAAAGGGTGGGACCTAGTTGCTAATCTAGTTGCTCGTGTAAATTCGTACCTAGGGGCACCAGTAATCTAAGTTCATTGGAGTAGAAGTATTTATAGAAGAGACACAGGGAAGCCATGTCACTCCGGTGTGATAGCGACTGCAGCCGAGCTGCCAAGTCGGTATCGATCACATTACAGATTCTTCGTTGGATTTTGTCAAGAACCCCGAGGTGAATAGCAGGGGAACCCGACCAGATATGTCAGCAGTATTCAATACATGGGCGTATGATAGTCCAATTAATTCGAATTAGCTTGCTATGTTCAGAGTTGTCGGTCTCAGACTTATTTCATTTCTTAATTTAGGACCCAATATCTGTTTTTCAGCTCTGCCTTACTACTCCTACTTCTTCGTCATCTTCATGTGCCGTGCCTTTTCAGGACGTAGGCGATCATGGACTTTCACTTACCCATATCCCTTGTCGCTCTTAACACTTTTTTTTTTTTATCTTGGTATCTCTCCCAAACCCTGCTCGAACAACAAGTTGCACAAGCTCATCAAGTATGTCTCATGTTGCTTTCCCCTGTCTTTTTTCCCTCTGTCCATCCCGTGAGTATTAGATTCTGTAAGCCTTCTTTCCTCATTACGTGCCCTAGAAACTTTATCTGTCTCTTACTGATGTTAAATATAAGTTTTCTTTTTTTCGTTTACATCCTCTCCAAAACCTTTTCGTTGCTCACATGTTTGGTCCATGGTATTCTCAGCATCATCCTGTAGAACCACATTTCTGTTACTTGTATTCTCGCCTTCATCTTTGAGGAAATTGTCCAGAATTTGCTGATATATAAGAGGACAGACATCACATAACAGTCCAGAACTCTTTTCTTTGTTTATGTTGCTTTGAGTCTCTCCTTCATCATTGAGGAGATTGTCCAGAATCACACAGCAGTCCAGTACTATTTTCTTTGAATCCAACGTCTCTCACTACTCTACTTAGCTTTTAAAATACATCTTCATCATGCCAATGCGCCTTCGCATCGCGGTGTCGCCAGTTCCTACTTACAAAGCCTAAATGTTGATAGTCTTATAGTGGGTAATCCGTTATAATGAAGTGTATGTGTGTTGAAACAGATTAGTTTGATTTGGCCTTGTTAGTTAGATAGCCCACTATAACAGGGGTATAAAACAAGAAAATCAAATTGTAAATAGAAACAATTTATATACATATAAATCAATTAAAGTTTTTACAAATAAAAGTAATGTCTTCTGGTTGATACAAGGTCGTCAAAATATTTGTAGTAGTACTTGCACGAATGAGGTTATGTGTACGTAAACAGAAACGTATGTATGTATGTATGTATGTGTGATTGATATTGTTGGTAGGAGTGTCTTTGAAGTATTCGCTCAGTTTTAAAGGGTTCCGTCCGGTTATCAAGTCTAAGAAAAGGCAGACGGGTGAATCGTGAGGATAAGGAGGTGAGGGAAAAAGAAAGAGATAATGATAATAACGATCGCTTGACGTGTTAATTACTCATGTCTTCTTTTCTCTCTGGCGACAGTTCTCTTGTTTCGTAGTTTTATTTCGTTTTCTGGGGCTCCGAACAGGTCATTTAGGAATTTACTCCCGGATTTGATTCTGGCCTTTCTGTTTTTAGATATTTCTTAGTTTTCTATTCGCCGAAAGACATTTCGCATCGAGGTGTGAAATTTCGCAAGTTTTGTGTGTGTTAAACAAAGTTTGTAAATTCGGCAAAATTCGTTTATTTCTAACAAAATCAATGAGTCAGTGCTTTGCATTTGGATTTTTAAAGCTAGAACTTGTTTTGTTCACTGTAGTTTAACGAATAACCTTTATATTTTTTTGTTGATACTAAACACAGATTGGCGAAGTAAAGTCCTCGACATCTGCTGAATGTTGCTGAATATATTCAGTGTATTGAACACTTATAGAAAACTTATAGGCGATAAAGAATTTGGACATAGAACAGGTTGCACTAAGGGCAGTTTTGCTCAAAACCTCAAATTGTTACACAACCAACACGTTAACCAAAAAATCGAGTCTTATTCTTAAATAGCCTTTCATATTGGCGTGAAGTAAAGCAGCAAACGCATTAAGAAATATTTAAACTGACAAACAGTATACAGCCATTTTGTCAGATCAATGGTTAAAATTTGCTTCGAGAGAATGAAGCTTGTAGATCTTAGAGAGGTTCATCCTTCTTCGGATCTTTTGGACAGAATCACAAGGAATTGAAATAAATAACAGAACTCACGACCCCTGAAGACGTGCAACAACTAAAATGGAACTCGAAGAGAAAATGATGACGCAATCAAGATTTCAATATTCCACACTTCTTCTATGTTCCTTTAGGATGTAGAAGAACATGGCCTTCCACGTCTCCCTATTCCTGGTAGCTATTAGTAAACTTTTTTCCTGTTACCCCGCGCAAACCCCGCCCTGCTATCTACCTGCTCATGTCCTTCAAATATGTTAACTGCTGTTTTCCCCTGTCTATCTTTCTCCCTATCTGACCTGTGAGTATCAGATTCTCCAAGCCTTCCTTCCTCATCACATGTCCCAAGAACTTCAGCTGTCTTTTCCTGATGCTCAGTATTAATTTCCTTTTCGTTTACATCATTTCTAAAACCCCATCATTGCTCACATGCTCCATCCGTGATATCCGCAGCATCTTTCTGTCGAACCACATTTCAGTTGCTTCAAGTTTTTCCTTCGTCTTCGATGATATTGTCCAGTAATCACTGCTATATTGAAAAACAGATATCACATAGCAATCCAGTACTCTCTTCTTTGTTTCTAGAGAAATTTTCCTGTCTCTTAATACTCTGTTCAGCTTCTGGAATGTGTTTGTGACCATGCCAATTCGCACTACTTCAAACAAAAGTTAGAAATAGAACTATTACTGAGAAGAGCGATAACGGTTTCTGTATTTCAGAAATTATTTTCCGAAAAAAATGTTTCAATAGAAAAATTTTATGAATTACTAATGACAAAGACACTGACTTCTCGGTCAATGAATACCGAATATTCCCTTATAAAGAAACGGTTGACGAGAACGGGTACTACACATTTTTTCCAGTCGGATGGCCAGGAAGTGAAGAAAAGCTTAACTTGAGTAGTACTGGATGCTCGGGAAATGATTACCAAATGTTTTCTTTATAAAGAAACTACTAATATTACCATCGGAGTAATCAGTGCTCTCCATTACATTTCGATACCTGGCAGCAACATCGTTCGTTGACGGTGTGGCTGTATGTAACACAGGGCGTTTAAAAAGAAATAATATCCGCATTCTGGTTGTGCTATCTGGAATAAAAAAAAAAAGGAAGCTCCCCTGTCTTTTCCACATGAACCGGAAAAGTCTTAGAATAAACCGTCAGCAAGAACTCAGTTGAGTAGATCGAATGAGGTAGGAAATGGCTCGTAATGCCTCCAAAACGAAGCTGCTCATCTTTAACCAGGACAGAGAAACTTTCTTACCTACCATCAGAATGGATGATGCTAATCTAGAGTGCAACACACTGCGTTTCCTTGGCCTGAACCGTCCTCAAATGGAATGACTACCTCGAATAACTGCATCTATTCATAGGAAGATTGCATTACTGTCGGGCCAGAAAGTATTTTTCGTTAGAATCTATTTTGTACATTTATAAATCTACCATTCGTCCGTACATTAAATATATTGCCATATTTGGTCAGGTGTTCTTGCTATTCATCTTGAAGTTCTTGACAAGATCGAAAGAAGGATCTGCAATATAATCGATCCTGATCTGGCAGCCCGTCTTCAGTTACTTTCTCACCAACGTGATATGGCTTCCCTCTGTCTTTTCTCAAAGTATTTTCATGACGACTGCTGTAATGGTTTTCTTTTACCTGGTGCCCCGACAACATGTGCTACTAGACTGGCATCAAATTCCACCAATTTACCGTCGAAATAGTTAAATGTAACCGTCTCTTCTACTCTGACAGTTTCTTTTCTCGCACTTTCCGTTTGTGGAACTCCCTTCCGTTTGCTTGCTTCCTGATATCTACAATCTCCAAAATTTTAATGAAACGTCAATTGCCATTTTCTGTCTCTTTGACTCCCATCCTTCTCTGATTCTTTCTTCTATATTCCTTGTACCTTATATTTTATCTCACTGTAACTCCAGGCGCATCAGTGGCGTGCTTGCCTTACTTGGGGTGAAATTATTACAAAAAAAAAAAAATGTCCAAACAACGTTTGGAATGATAATGACCAAGATTAGAGATTATACTTTAATAGAATCCCAGCATTATCATTTATATGCCTTTAGAACGTGGACGATCATGTCTTTGTAGATCTAAGCAATGTTTGGCAGTTTATCATGCCTTCTTGTCTCTACGCCATCCATTCACACAGACTTATCAGATAATTTGCTTGCTATTTCTCTCTACCCCTCTTTCCATCAATATGTCCTGTGGGTATTAAATTTTCCAACTCGTCTTTCCTCATAATGTGTGCCAGAAGGTTCAACCAGCTCTTTCTAATATTAAGTCAGAGTATCTTTTTTGTTCTCATGTTGTTTATAACTTCCTCATTGCTCACGTGTTCTCTGTAAGTTGGTCTCAGTATTCACTGGTAGTACCAGATCTCTCTCGCTTCAAATCACTTCTTCAGGAAATCTTTCTTTGCTGCTAGCTTATGAAAGCCGAAAGTCCTCAAACACTGGACAAATTATATTTTCACTGAAAAACGTATATAATAACAACCTCCAAAAAGCGCCTAGTAACCGCGATCTGAAATCGTAACTCAGAGTTTCATGATGAAACCATCTTCAGACAATTATCTGGATTAAAAAACCTACGGAAGGCTGTTTGGAAATCTCGTGGTCCACTATGTGCACCAGTTCTTTATATTCAGTTCTTCCGAAAGTGTGGTTCGTTCTGCAAAAGCCTTCATCGCGATAATCAAATCATATGTGTAGGATAGACTGACTATTCGGTTCTGAAAAATAATTTGACATTTTATGTCTGACCCTCATACGACAAAGACGACAGGAGAGTTCATTTATCAGGAAACGATGTTTTAATCCACTCGACTATTTTCCTCTTTCTTCTCGGCCACGTGATTATCAGACAAAATTATACTTTTCTCTCCCTTCTATGTCGTAATTTTTTTTTTCTAAACTCACACTAAATATATATATAGAGTGCGACGGATAAAATGCCGTCTAGAATACGTAAAAATGAAGATAAAACTGACATCTCATTTTCACAGATATATTTACCAAAATTACACAAATATCTTTAAATACTTAAAAGAATATTTCAAAAGACGAACATTTCAGTGTGTTTGGTTGTCAATTGGTTGTCTATTGAACAGGTGTAGAGGCTCATCCCTTGTTCCCTGTTTAGGATGTGGTTTCTGGCTTTCTTTTTTCCAATCTTTTCACTGTTTTCTTTTTCTTTTTTTATTTTCTTTTATTTTTTTCAGTTGGAGTAGATAGACTAAACTATCGCCCGGTTCACACTCCACCTACGTCTATTGAACAGGTGTAGAGGCTCATCCCTTGTTCCCTGTTTAGGATGTGATTTCTGGCTTTCTTTTTTCCAATCTTTTCACTGTTTTCTTTTTCTTTTTTTATTTTCTTTTATTTTTTTCAGTTGGAGTAGATAGACTAAACTATCGCCCGGTTCACACTCCACCTACGTCTATTGAACAGGTGTAGAGGCTCATCCCTTGTTCCCTGTTTAGGATGTGGTTTCCGGCTTTCTTTTTTCCAATCTTTTCACTCTTATGTAGCCCCCTGAACATCAGTGGCGTTACCGCCTTGCTTGGGGTGATACCCTAAATGACGCCAAACAGTTGTTTGCTGAGAGAATACGACAGCACATAGCTGACCGCAAGTTCGGCTCCAAGGACTATTGGAGGATTTCTAAACGAGTGCTCAACAATAGGAAATCCTCAATACCTCCTTTAATCCATGGATTTGATGTTCTAACGTCATCTGCGGACAAAGCTGAGTGCTTTGCCCGCAGATTCTCATCCAACTCCACATTCCGGAGTGCACCCACCCGACTTCCCTATTAGAACTGAGGCCAAACTGCACGACGTATATATTACCCCGACAGTAGTATCCAGAGTAATTTCAAAACTCGACCCCCATAAGGCGTGTGGAGACGATGGAATCCCGGTGATAGCCCTTAAGAGGTGTGCCCCTGAACTTTCCCCTGTCCTCTCTAAACTGTTTAAATACTGTCTTTCTGCTTCCTGCTTTCCTGCATGCTGGAAATCCTCTTCAGTCGTTCCTGTCATTAAGAATTGTGGTGAACCCTCGGACCCATCCAACTATCGCCCTATCAGTCTTCTACCGATATTCGGGAAAGTATTCGAGGCTATAATCAATGCTGAAATAGTTCATCATCTCACCGCCCACAAACTGTTCTCCGACAGGCAATATGGATTCCGATTTGACAGGTCCACAGCCGACCTGCTAACAACTGTAATGGAGTACATGCTACAGGCCCTTGATGAGTCTGACGAGGCTCGCGCGGTTGCTCTGGACATCTCCAAGGCTTTCGACAGGGTTTGGCACCCTGGCCTCCTATGCAAACTACGCGGCTATGGTATTACCGGTCGCCTGCTTGACCTAATCCAATCTTTCTTAAATAACCGCAAAATGAAGGTCGTTCTGAATGGGCGTGCCTCTTCGTCCTACAGCACGAACGCTGGTGTCCCACAAGGCTCTATTCTGGGCCCGACGCTCTTCCTTATTTTCATCAACGACCTCCCAGATGAGATCAAGTCCCAAGTAGGCATCTACGCAGATGACACTACAATATACTCCCGCTCCAGTAAGAAACCTGTCGTGGCGGACAGACATAATCTCGCTGCTGACCTTGAGCGGGATCTACACTCTGTGGTGAACTGGGGCAAGAAGTGGCTTGTCAACTTCAATTCTTCTAAGACCAAGCTGTTGTCTGTCAACCATTACAGGCAACCTCTTCTGCCTCCCGTAAGCATGGACCAAATGATTCTCCCGGAGAATAATACACTACGCAGCCACTTTCCCATCGTCGAAATGTGGCCTCCCTCTGTCTCTTCTATAAATACTTTCATGGCTTCTGCTCGGATGAGCTTAAGTCACTGATGCCTCCTCAACAGGTGTTTACCCGTGCAACCAGACTGGCAACTGGTTCCCACCCATTCACAGTCAGGTTAGCCAAGTGCAGACGACAATTCTACTCCTGCAGCTTCCTCTCTCGCACTTCCCGCCTGTGGAACTCACTCCCGTATTCTTGCTTTCCTGACGGCTACAACCTCCAGAAATTTAAATGCAAAGTCAATACTCATCTACTAACCACTGGACTCTAGCTCTCTCCCCACCCCCGTATAACCTTCCCTTTCTCTCCACCTATGTATCTGTCATCGCACCTGCTTTCTATTGTTCCTTTCTAACTAGTTTGTATTCCTCACTCTTTTCTAATTAATCTTTTTACATTTATGTAACCCCCTGTACATCAGTGGCATTTCTGCCTTGCTCGGGGTGAAATGATTAAAAAAAAAAATGATTGAAAAAAAAAAAGTAAATTTATTAAATAGAATCTCCATTAGATTCAACCACGGCCTTCAGACGACTTCAGAATCTCCCGCATCTTCTCTGAACGTTTTCCTTTTTAATTTGGGGAATGCTGCCATAACCCTTGCATTCGGTTTGTCTTTGGTGTTACAAGGGGTTTTGGTGGTCTTTTGCTCAACAGCTCCCTACAAATAATGATCAAAGAGATTATAGTCAAGGGAATTAGGTGGCCAGATGCAAGGTGGCCAGATGTAATGAGATCGCAGGAATTGCCCGAAAGCCATGACTGGGTTCTCCTGATTGTGGTACGGTGCAGAGTTCATAGACATAGGGTTTTCCAGCAGCCACCCTTTGGGACCAGGAGAGCACTTAAGTCTGAGGCCACCCATGAGGCAAAATGAATAGAGGCATAACGTGATCATTCCTAGTGATCACCCCAAACACCTTAGTAATCACCATTAGACTCATCCAACTCTTTCCGAATCCTCTGCATTACCCCCAGATTGACACCTAAACACACTGAAATGTTCGTATTTGAGCTTCCGACACGAATTCCAGGCAGTACAGTCTACCGTTTCCAAAATTTTGACGGAGTGAATTGTGTCATGGTGATCTTTTTCTCACAGACAGTGCCCAGCTGACCCTAGTGTACTGTACATTTGACAATATTCAAAAAGTGGATATTGATTTAAGCACTCAGCGGTGACAGTCTATTTTATTCTTAAAGGCAGTTCTTAAAGTTTGGATTACAAAGAGGAAAGTTCATCTGAACAATTAGCTTGAAAGTCTTTACAGAGAAGGCACAGGAAGGCACGTTACGGCGGCGAGAAAGTGACCGAATTCTTCGAACGAATAATCATGAAGTGGAGAAAATTAAAGAATAATTAACATGCCGTACTAAATAAAGATTGCACTGGGTAGAAAATTGAAAAAGAAATTTAATCATGCCGAACTTACGGCCATATCATGTTGAAACAGCGGTCCCCGTATGATCACCGAAATTAAACGACGTCGAACTTGGTCATTCCTAAATGGATGACAGCTTGGAAATGCCACGGACTGTAAGTTTGGATGTACGGGTGGTATAATGGATAATGGCTCGGAATTGTTAAACGGAGAGACGAGTTCCATTTCCAGGTCGGTTCGTTATATTCACTTACTCGCAATGTACTGTTTCTCTTCTTCTATGGGTTAATTAGTCAGACTTGTATCACCAAATCATTTTTTATCTGTAAAAATAATTTTGGGAAATGAATAGATCTACCGTTTCTCTTCTTCTATGGGTTAATTAGTCAGATTAGTATCACCAATTCATTTTTTATCTCTAAAAAAAAAAAGAAATTCTTGCATTTTAAACATATTTTTGGCTATAAATAACTTGCAGTGAGTTAATATGCCGTAGAAAACAAAACAATTTAATCATGCCGGTATTTGTATGGTATAAAAAACAAGAGTGTCATCATGGACTTATATTATGTGCAGAGAATTGGAGAGAATTGTTCATCATCTCGATAAAAGGTTATATTCCATTTCCGGTGGCTTCCTTTAAACGGCTATAGAGTTTAAAGTACACATCAGGCTGCAAACCATGGTGCAATAAAATGCTCAACTCATTCTACGCTGCAGAAGTTATCAAACTCATTCTGCCATGGTATATACTTACAAGACTCAGATTAGAACACAAATTAAATATTGCTGCGTTAGGCCGGTCAATCCTCACTTTCTAGTCACTTTTATAGAGTTTAAAATCGTTTACGCAGTCTTGTGGGGAAAAGACATTTCCCACTCTATAACCTCATTCCTGCAGATGATACATAGCAAGTCTATCGTTACTTTATCGCTATTTCCATGGCAATATATTTTTTGTTTCCTCATTTAGACTTTTACAGATAGGACACGCTACCCCCACAGAGTCAAATCATCCTTATTTCCTCTGTATTCCAATTGTAATCAGAAAGTTACCTCAGACAGCTTTTTCTCAAGCACTGCCATTTTGTGGAATAGACGTTTGCCCCTGTATTTCCCTGAACATTTCAGTATTTGGCCCTTCAATTCAAAGGGTCAGTTATTATGTATCTTCATCAGCCTCATAATCTCAATTATTGCCATCTTCCATTTATATTACACATCTCATGCATCATTACCATTTCGACTGAGACCCGATAACTTTAGTTCTTGAGTCTTGTACTGAGAGAAATTTAGTCAATCAGTGAAGTACCATACGTGATACACGATTGGGCGATCATGTCTCTTTCGAGACATGACTGACTGGGCAGAAGATTATCCCGCAGTAGGTTGCCATTGCTTTCTGCGGTAGACTGGTTGCCGACCAAAGCTATAGAACCCAATCTGTCCTATTATTTAACCCATAACTGGAAGGAAGAGACGGATTAATACCTTTCCCAAGGGTATTTGCGCGTAAGTGAATGCAAGGAATTCAACTGGAATTCGAACTCAGTTCCCCGATTTCTCGTTCCGAGTCGATATCCAATGCGCCACAACGCACATCCGACATTTAGTACAAAAAATAAATAAATCCAACAATATGGACAGCTGGTTCTAGATGTGAACATTTATTATGCAGTTAAACGACTGACTCTTTAAATGGTTGAAAATATTTCTCTGCATACGATTGGATTTACGTAAGCATCGTAAAAGTAGAACCTAGTGAAGTAGGCACTGATTTTATGTATGCAAATCAAGAAACACTGAGTTGGAGAAAACGAAGATAGGAAATCATATTTCGTAGTTTTCTAAGTATTTAATAAATAATAACTTCTGTCAGTCAGTTGAGTGCCATACGTGATACACGCTTGGGCGATCATGTCTCGAAAGAGACATGACTGACTAGGCAGAAGATTATCCCGCAGTAGGTTGCCATTGATTTCTGCGGTAGACTGGTTGCCGACCAAGGCTATAGAACCCAATCTGTCCTGTTATTTAACCCATAACTGGAAGGAATAAACGGATTAATACCTTTCCCAAGGGTATTTGCGCGTAAGTGAATGTAAGGAATTCAACTGGAATATCGAACTCGGCTCTCCGATTTCTCATTCCGAGCCGATACCCACTGCGCTTTATCAGTTGCTGGAACTAAATACACACAAACACACATACACACGCACAATCTTGCTCGGGTATTTATAAACACACACACATATCAGTCAGTCAGTTAAGTTCCATACGTGATACACGATTGGGCGATCATGTCTCGAAAGAGACATGGCTGACTGGGCAGAAGATTATCCCGCAGTAGGTTGCCATTACTTTCTGCAGTAGACTAGTTGCTAGCCAAGGCTATAGAACCCAGTCAGTCCTTTTATTTAACCCATAAATGGAAGGACGAGACAGATTAATACTTTTCCCAAGGATATTTGCGAGTAAGTGAATGAAAGGAATTCAACTAGAATTTGAACTCGGCTCCCCGATTCCTCGTTCCGAGCCCATATCCACTGCACAACAACGCACACATGTATATACAGATCCTAATGCATATATATGCACACATATATATGTACAGTTTTACAAGCACACACACATGAATAAATTCTGAAATATAAACGCACATGTACTTATGGTCAAACATACAGACGTCAGACACATGAACATAAATTTACGCAGTCAGATATAAGCACATACAGACATTACTAGATATACATACTGGACATATATGCACATTTATGGAACGCACAGAGACACACAGTCAGACAGACACACAAAGATACAATCATAAAATGACGTATATATGCACACAGATATGGAAAGTGACTTGCACCCTCGATTAGGAATAAAATAGACACACAAATATACGGGTAGGTAAGCATAAGCATTGTCACAGTCAGTTAAGTGCCATACGTGATAAACACTTGGACGATCATGTCTCTTTCGAGATATGACTGTAGAGAAGATCTTCCCGCAGTGGGTTGCTATTACTTTTTGTCAAGGCTATAGAACCCAGTCAGTCACAAAGAGACACACTGGGTTCTATAGCCTTATGGCGCAATGAATTCAAATGAAATCCGAACTCGGCTCTCTGAATTCTCGTTCCGAGTCGATATCCACTGCACCACAACGTACATCCGCTGACACGGTCATCGTTAAAAGTAGATTTAAATACATCCATTTACTATTTGTCTATATTTCTGAAATGTAGTATTTACACTATTTATATTATTCAGAGTGTGGCCCTCATTTTGGTTGTCATTTCTACGACGTTATGACTGCATACATACACACTTTTTATATCACTCACACTCAATCAAACAGCAGCATACCCCAAAAAATGGAAGTGTATAAACAGATGTAAAAATATAAGAAATATCTTTTCGTATACGTAAAAAGCAACAACACCCGTACATACGGTCAAACCACATACATGCACATACACATTTATTAAAGCAGAGGAGAAGCGTTTCTATTCAGTTTTAATGATTATTCAATTCCTCAGACAAAATCTATACATATGTACGTATAGATTGAATGGATATGTGCGTTAATAGTTTCGTTTGAATAAAAAAAGTACATGTAGTAACTATAAACACACTGAGTCCAAGACATTACGTCAAACTCTCTACGCATGCGTATACATAAACACTAGTACTCGCAAGCGAGCTCATAGTAAATATGGCGGCGTTGTCACGTGCATCAACCTGGGGAATATGCCAATGTGTATTGTTGTTCGTCAAGCCCAAAGGCTGTTGAGGGAGTCATTAGAAAGCGAAGGGAAACGCGGCCGGACGGTCGGTCTGGATGGCTTTTAATTATGATAAGTGAAGAGAAAGCAAGTGCGCCGTATAATGGTAAATCATGGGAAGTGCGGGTCCGACCTGTTCCCCGGGTCGTCAGTCGGGGATGGACGAGCAAATGGGCCTATAGACAGAAAGAGAGACAGATGGATAAATCCAGAGATCGGAGGACAGACACAAAGAGAGGCAGATGCAAAAAGACTGGCATTGTAATACGATGAAAATGTAAGTCCGATAAACAAGAGCATATTCGTAATGAGGGAAGCAGTGATTGAGTGAGAGAGGAAGAGAGTGAGAGAGAGAGAGAGAGAGAGAGAGAGAGAGAGAGAGGTGGGGGCGGAGAGAGAGCGTGAAGAAAAACAAAAAATAGATAAAAATAAGATTTACCAGAAAATATAAAGAGTGTGAGAATGAGATAGCGGAAAAAAAAAAAAAAAAAAAAAAAAAGAGGAGACGAAGTACAGATTTAGAGAAAAGAACTCAAACAAAAAATCTCACAAATAGATAACAGGTAAAAAACAAACAAAAAAAAACCTCGAAAATTCATTTTAAGACATGTAGCAGAAATGGTAACATGATAAAATTGCAGACATGAAAATATAATAAAACAAATGAAAACATGGAAAAGACTGACAAACAATTGTGCGTGTGCGTTTGTGTATGTGTATGTGCATGTGTGCGTGTTTGTGTATGGGCGCGTGGCCGAGTGGGTAGAACGTCCGCTTTCTGACCATGAACCCTGGGTTCGAATCACAGCCCGGTCGATTTGTCAAGAAGGTAACTTCTTGACATTTTCGGTCTAGAGGAGGCGATTTCAGTGCACGACATCTTTGGAAAGTACCTGAAAACCCTACCACGGGTTGACACAAGCCTTGTGAGTGAAATTTGGTAGACTGATCTCGTTGAAGAGCAGTCGATGGTTGGAATAAACCAGTGGCTTCTATTATTAATTATAGGCATTTAAGGATACTTTTGGAGATTTCGTAGTTTATTCTAATTGCTTCCCATACTTGATATTTCTTATTTTCACTCTCGCGTGGTCATGTGTGATGTCATGAGTTGTGGCGCAATATTCGTTTCCGGCTTCTTATATGCACGAATTTGTCGTTGCTTGGAAATCTTCCATATCAACACAAACAGACTGTCATTATTGTCATTATTGTCCATGAATTGTTATACTATAATGTAATTTGAAATCTTTGAAAATGGCTTGTGTAAGTCGAAAGCTTAGATTGGACTATAATATAAATTATGTATCAATATTGTGATTTTCTTTCATCATTTATTGATAATGCTATTAAGCTTATCAGACAATATGAAAAAAATATAAAATAGACAAAACTTGTCTATATTATTTAATGAAACAGGCATCAATGAAAAAATGCTGCGTAAACACACACAGACACACATACTATATATATATATATATATATATATATATATATATATAAACTTATTTATAAATGGAACTTTGTCTGTGTGTGTGTGTGTGTGTGTTTATGTGTGTGTGTGTCTGTGTGTGTGTGTGTGTGTGTGTCCGTTACCTATAGACTCTTGAAAATTTATACAGTTGTACTATAAGCGTCTGCGAGTGTTCTTAGCTAGTTTTTTTTGTTGAGGTACCCCCGATAAATATCGAAAATCGATAATCGAAAAAATCAGGTTATATAAGAAGTGGTCCGATTTTAATCAAATTTGATACACTCATAGACAAAGACATAAAAAACGAAGTTTCACGGTTGTAGTTCTTACAATAGCGCAGAAAATCGATAATATACATAGATATATATATATATATATATATATACATAAAAGGCAAGATGTTTGTGTGTGTGTGTCAGTTTATCTGCCTGTATGTCTGTATTTTTTCAGCCCTTTAATTTTAGTTTTTTCTTCGGTTTTGGCTCTAAGTAGATATAATTGTAGTTCTTAGTCTCAGCTATGATACCATTTACTCAGAGGACTTATTCAGCCTTCAAAATTCAGTTTACGACGAAAAAACTTATTTGATATCGATACCAGGAAATTAAAATTGGACTTACATCCATTCATTTTTCTTTCAGTCTACGGTTTCGCTTTAACTGGAAACAACCATTGCTTTTCAGTCTTTCGTGCCAACGTCCAAAGAGTCTGAGCTTCAGGACCATGGATTAGTCTTAAAGCTTTCATTACACCCGAGCAACGCCGGGCTATACTGCTAGTATATATATATATATATATATATATATATATATATATATATATATATAATAACGCAACTAAAACGCAAGAGAAAAACAAACTGAGTAAACTCTGAGGAGAGAGTGGCCATTAAAAGACCATATTTTAGATGTTAGAAAATGTCATTTGGTATTGCATTTAAATTTTTGAAGACTGCAGTTGACAGGAAAAAAAAAAGAAGCCAGAAGAAAGTTCCACAAGCGAGAAGTGCGAGAAAAGAAACTAATGCATAGGAATTACGGTTATATAGCATTTATAACAGGAAAACTCTGAAACCTAACTGCCAATCTAGTACTGCATTTTGATTATCGTGTAGTTCTTATTTTTAGTACATGTCCTTGTTATTTCCCTGGGGACAGTAGCCTACACGAATAAATGGTTGGTTCA
This sequence comes from Ascarosepion bandense, assembly GCA_037127315.1. Classification (NCBI taxonomy): domain Eukaryota; kingdom Metazoa; phylum Mollusca; class Cephalopoda; order Sepiida; family Sepiidae; genus Ascarosepion; species Ascarosepion bandense. The sequence continues at coordinate 138,903 of JBBBDQ010000512.1, forward strand.
CGAATTTGCTGACATTGTAATTGTGAGTTCAATCCCAGGTCCGGCAATGAACTAGACGAAATATCCCTAGAACAAGAATAATGTCAGCCAACTTCAAGTGGAACGACTACATTAAATCAATAGCTAAATCTACTGCTAGGAAGTTTAGCTCACTGTATCGGGCCAGGAAGTTTTTTCTCGCTTGAATCCATCTTGAACAGATACAAATCAACCATCCGTCTATGCATTGAATACTGTTGTCATATCTAGTCAGGCGCTCCTACTATTCATCTGGGTGTTCTCGACAGGCTCCCGAAGAGAATCTGCAATGTAATCGATCCTGACCTAGCAGCTCGACTCCAGCCACTTTCTCACCGATGCGATGTGGCTTCCCTGTGTCTCTTCTCCAAATATTTTCATGGCTTCTGCTGCGACCAACTTAGCTCACTGATGCCCCCTCTACAAGAATTTACTCAAGCAACCAGAGGCGCAACAAGGTCTTACTCTTTTACAGTCAAAACAATCAAATGCAGCCTCTACTTTTACTCGTATAGCGTCTTTTCTCGCACTTCCCACCTGTGGAACTCCCTTCTGTATACTTGCTTCCCTGATAGCTACAATCTCCAAGAGTTTAAATGCAACATCAGTTGTCATCTTTTATCCCCGTGGCTCCCATATTTCTTTTATCTTTTCCCCAACACGAACTGAATCTTGTTCTTCTCCCTTTTTCACTCTATTCTCACGCAACTCTCTTCACACCAGAATTCCCACCCTTATCTTTCCCATTATCTAACACCCCTTGTAACCGGTTCCTCTTCGCTTCCTCTTTGTCTTCGCTCTCCTCCTATGTAACCCCCTGCACACCAGTGGTAGTACTGGGGTGATAATGATTAAAACAAAATTAAATTAGGGGCTCAGTTCAGAATTTACTGTAGGTTAACCAAATCAGCATGCATCTGATGAAGACCGGAGGGTACAACGGCCGAAACGTTGTGATGACAACAAAGATGAGGACTACACAATTCATGTAATCAATGCAAAGAAATAATGGTGAAAAATAAATAATGAATAACACAACACACATACACACGCACACATACACATACACACACGCACACACACACACTCACGCACATACACATATGCATTTTTTTTTAATTATCAAAAGATCAGGGAGGTGTGTGAGTTGGGTGATAGGCGAATCTATCTGCTTTTGTTGAGAAGAAAAAATAATTAGTAAAAAACAATTTTCGGTGTTCAGACGGAGGTATTAGAAGTATAGTGTCGAAATAAACTTTAGCAAGAATCAGAAACTGAATTCTAAACAAGAAACAATGGATAAAATGCTACTTTTGTTAAAAAAGAAATAATCGAACAATTGGCGAACCTGTCTATTCTTATCGAAAAGAAAAAAATATACAAGTTATTGTATATTTACTTATGGGAATGTAAATTTCCAATGTAATTTTCATTGCCATGATTTTAAAGGCACATTTGAGTTTATAAACACATTATTTAGTTTATTGAGCGAAATTTTATGATGTTTTTGACATACACTAATTTTGGAATTTATTGAATATTTATATCTTAGAAATTATCACAATTCTAAACTGTACAAGGAATTTACGCATACCCCATATTTCTTTATGAGAATTGATTCGTGCATTAGTTGTCGTGTTTGCTGTTAGGGAATGCACCCTTCATATAACCGTAAGTTTTGTATAGCACAACGAATAGACGAGATATTATCAGCATTGTTCCCTGCCATCGATACTGCCTGATTTCGTTTTCATATCTATGGCTAAAAAGAAAAGACATAGAAACAAGCAAGCATTACCCTTTCCCCCCCCCCCCCCCAAAAAAAAAAAAAGTATTGCAGCACAAGCATGCTAAAAAAAAACTATCACCTCATTCGGTCTGTCATTATTTTTGTGCACTCTGATAAAAAAAAAGTATTCTCGCGAGAATTCCCCCCCCCCCCCCAAAAAAAAAAAACTAAACTAAGAGTTATATTCATTAATAAAATCTTTTGAATTTCTCCATGAAAGCGGAAACCGAGAACTGACAATTCGGTATCCTTAACACTTAATGCAAGGTTTGGCGGCATCAAAGTATATGACAATCAATGCATTTGTATTATTGTTCTAAGTGTAACGCATTACGCGCTTTGTTTAAGCATATGTACGCATAATTTATACACGGGCACAAGAACCATATACTCTGCGCACTGTCATTGCATGTTGCGCCCTATGAGACTCTTTTACGTGCATATTTTCCAAATGGAAATACACCGCGTACATTCAGTGCAGAGTTTACAGCGGATTGGAAATAGTTTTATCTGTGCATAATGCTAATGTCAAATGTTTGGAGGTTTTCGCTTGGAACAACAGAAGTGATGTATCTAATAGTGCTCTAAATGTGTTTCTTGAAAATTAAGCGCTAAATGAAACGTACAGCTCCCTACGGGAATCACGTAAACATCAGTGAGCAAAGAGCTTTGAATTGTAGAGACTCGTTCGACTACGGCATATCTGTCAATTGAGGCTTCCAGTTGGAATGGCATGCTGTTTTTAAACTGAAGATTTGGCGGATTGAATTGAATCATGGAGGTCTTTTCTCACAGACGATGCCTAACCGACCCTACTATACTTTGCAGCCTACAAAGTAAAATAATAATAATAATAATAATAATAATAATAATAATAATAAAGTCTGAAACTGAAGGCTTTATTCTTGCAGCACAAGACCAAAGTCTTTTCACTAGAAACTTTCAGGCAAATATTATGCATAATAATATGGATCCAAAATGCAGGTTTTGTGATAAACACCAAGAAACAATAGACCACCTAATCTCAGGCTGTTCTGTGCTTGCTCCAAATGAATATAAAAATCGCCACGATAGAGTTGGGCAATATTTACATTGGACAATGTGCAAACATTATGGAAAATCTGTAAACAAACACTGGTATGAACATCACCCAGCACCGGTTACAGAAATAGAAGATGTAACCATTCTATGGGATTACACCATCTACACAGACAGAAAAATTGAAGCAAACAGGCCAGACATTATTGTTAAAAACCAGAAGGAGAAAACTTGTCTATTAATTGATATGGCTTGTCCAGCGGATTGTAACATAGCAATCAAGGAATTTGAAAAACTGTCAAAATATAAAGACCTGGAAATTGAAATAGAAAAAATGTGGAAATTGAAAACAAGAGTTGTGCCAGTGATAGTAGGTACACTTGGAATGATAAAAAATGGAACAAAACAACACATTGAAAGAATCCCTGGAAGCCCCAGCTTAAGAGATATACAAAAAAATTGTCTTATTAAGTACAGCCCACACACTAAGGAAAACTTTATCTATGTAATGCTAGGGATGATAGGGAAGATAGAAAAACATGAAATGGAGCCATAACAACACGCCACGACCTGCCTTAGGTCTCCTCGCAGACTTGGTTGGTAGTGAGACCAAAGCAGAAATCGAAATATCATGAAAAATGACATAATAATAATAATAATAATAATAATAATAATAATAATAATAATAATAATAAAAACAATGCGCAAGGAGAAAATTAAAAAATACAAATTGGCGTCAATTTACCCATCGCAACCTATAAATACAAGAAAATAAATAATATACAAGTAAAGTTGGTCCGATCTAGTAGTTAACTTCTTCTCTGAAACTGGCCTAATCAGTTCACTGGAGGAAAAAACTGTCTTGTAATTTTTAATACCCCCAAAGACCAAATAGCGTCATTTAATCATCAGCATACAGACCCTAAATTTTCTTCAGTCACGATAAAAGTTTCCGCCCTTGATGAGGCTTTCTGTTTCGAGTGATTATTGCGTTTATTCCAGACCTAAAAATGAGACATGCATATGATCCATTACTAAAGAAGCTCGACAAATGGCTGACTCATTATCCCACTCTAGTGAGTACTTCACACCTTCTGTCGTGCTTTATATTTACAAGAGACATATTAAACCAGCCCAGATATAGCAGGAATACCTCATTTTTGGTATTCGTGCTATATCTGGGCTGGGTCTGACCGATTCTCACTTTCAGCCCCGATAGAGCTCAAATCATTTACGCGGTCGTGTCAGGATGACGTATTTTCAACCTTCTAGGCACTTTCCTTCAGGGGCAATATCACTTGCATGCAACACCATTGTCGCTACTCTATTGCTATTTACATGGCAAATATTCGCACAAGCTCGATTTTTTAGTTTCACAATTCAGCTAATACCCACTACGCTAAGTGTGTAGTGAACAAGAAGTTATCTCCTCAACAACTTAAAACAAAATGACATATTAACCAATATATATATATATATATATATATATATATATATATATATATATTAATCAATCAGAGGACATAAAAATATATTTTCTGTTCTCTGATTTATATATATATATATATATATATATATATATATATATATATATATATTATTAGAATTGTTTTTCAACCGGGAGTTATGCGCGGAGCCTGATGCGCAAAACCTTAGATATATCTTTCTTTTTAAGTTGTTGAGGAACTTCCTGTTCACTACAAGTCAACAGAATCAGAACTCTTCATTCCCTCTGTATTCCAATTGCAAGAAGAAAGTTCTTGGCCTATTCTCGTGAACCTCTTCTTTGTGAAACGGACTTCCACGTCGACGCTACAATGCAACAATTTTAATGGCTTCAAGTGAAGGGTCATTCTTTACCTGTCCTCATAAATTTCATTCCCAACTCCCTATTCTTTCATTCATATTATACACCAAATTCAGTAACCTTTTACCCGAGGTTGTTTTTCACCTCTCTGCCCGATGAAAATTATACATACAAAAAAATTACTACTTTAAAGTAACATCTTTTATTTCTTTGATTCTCATCTTTCCTCGACATACGCTGTATCTTGTTCTTCTTTTTCGCTCTACCCTCACGTAAACCCCTGCACACCAATATTCCCACACCAGTATTCCCATTCTTTTCTCATCCATTCTCCGATACACCATGTATTTTCTTCCTCCTTTTTTTTTGCTCTCTTCTCATTTAACAAACTGCGTACTCGTGGTAAAATTGCCTGGCTTGGCGTGAAACGGTTTTATCTAATCTAAACTTATTTCTAAATGGAACTTTGTGTGTGTGTGTGTGTGTGTGTGTGTGTCTCTGTGTGTGTGTCTGTGTGTGTGTCCGTTATCTATAGACTCCGAAACGGCTGAACCGATTTTCTTGTACTATGTTATGTCGTGAGTAGGAATAAATAACTTAACAACAGGAATAGGTTAATTGTTGTATTCCGTGAAAATAGTATTTACAAAGGTTATTAGTATCCAATACAAGAATAAGGGTTAATCGTCTCAACCGTCGTAAGACGTAGTATGAGCAATGGGTACTTCCGGGTCGTCACCGGAAATCTACGACTGACTTGTCGATCGGCTGCTCAGTACACTCTCCTACGTAGATGCCACCATTACTTTACATAGTAATGGAATAGTCCATTATAGCCGAATAGGCGCGGGCGTCCCAACATACTATAAGCGTCTGCGAGTGTTCTTAGCTAGGTTTTGCGTCGAGATGCCCCCGATAAATATCGAAAATCGATAATCGAAAAAATCGGGTTATAGAAGGAGTGGTCCGATTTTAATCAAATTTGATACACTCATAGACAAAGACATAAGAAACGATATTCAAAAGTTTCACGGTTGCAGATCTTAAAATAGTGCAGAAAATCGATAATATATATATATTTAAAAGGCAAATGTTTGTGTGTGTGTGTCTGTTTATCTGTCTGTATGTCCTTTATACTAATCCACAATTTTTGTCCGATTCTTACCAAACTTCACACAAATATTTTTTACGCTGAGTCTGAGCTCCAGGACCATGGATTAATTTTAAAGCTTTCATTACACCCGAGCAACGCCGGGCAATACTGCTAGTAAAAATTAAAAATAAAATACATAGTTTACAAGACAATCGGAGATGTAAGTAGGAAAAGAATAGGTTCAATACGAATTCAAATGCTAGGGCTTCTCAAATAAATCGTTTAGAATGTGAAAAGGTTTATATGGGGGAGACAACACGTGATCTAAAAGTCCGGATCTACGAACACAAAAGAAATTTAGGTTTAGACAACTATTCAAATTCTATTGTAAAACATAGGAACAAAACTCGCTATAATTTTTATTTTGCTAATGTCACCCTAATTAAAAAAAAGAGGCTAATTCTTTAAGAAGAAAGTATTTTGTTAGTTTAATAATAACAATATTAACAACTTTAAGCACACATTAATAAACATTATATCACATCGCCAAAGTTAATTGGATTCATTCTTAAAGAATTTAACGTAAGTTTATCTAAAATAAACGGTATGTCCACACTATATATATCTATTTATCTAGATAGAAAGAAAGAAAGATAAAAAACTAGGAGAGAAGAAAGGATGACGAGAGCGAGAGAGAGAGAGAGAGAGAGAGAGAGAGAGAGAAGAAGGGATGTGGAATCGAAATAAAGTTGAGCTAGTATTAAAGATGACAAGAATATATAGTTTGTGTTTGTTGCATAGAATCAAGCCGACTATCATCGTTTGTAAAATCTAAAACATGAATAGAAGAAAAAGGATTCTAGCCAAGATTAAATCGAGTCAAAGTGGATGAAAATAAATGATCCACGCGCATGTCTCTACAAATACCAAAGCGAGGCTGATAAACGCGCTGATTGCATTCCGACTTTGTTTATCAAAGCGATGTTACACTGAAATTTCATTTTGATAATGGGATCCCGTTGCTTATTTTATTATTGTGTTGTCTGCCACATCCTACTTGGTGTCAAACGTGTATGGAATTTAATTCTTGATGCAGAAAGAAACGTATATATATATATATATATATATATATATATATATATATATATTTGTGTGTGTGATATTTTACAGTATACATAAACGCCTATTATTAATACCTATTTAACTAATTGTAACAGATACACGCTGTTTTATGTAACACTATATATGACATGTAGATGGACAGATTATTTAGTTGACTGACTGCTTTTTTACGGTTTATCAACCTAGTGTTGGTTATTTAAAGCAAAAAGTTATTTTTAAATTGAAAGAATTATTTGGTGATAATAATGATTTTTTTGCTAAAAGTCCTACTAATTAACCCATAACTGGGAGGTGGAGATGTGGATTCATAAACACAATTCGACTACAATTGGTACACTGCTCTTCGAATTCCAATTTGTGTCTGTCTGGAGTAGTGATTATAGCTATTTCCTCCTAAATAAATAGGTAGGGGAATTTGGTCTGAAGATATCATTGATAGTTGAAATTGACAATCATCATACGGTATTGATTCTTACGTCTACGTCTATATTTATAAAAGCTCTATTCTCCATACTCAACACTTTTTCCATATAAATATATATATATAATTCTATAGAAGACACGCGCGCACACACACACACACACACACACACACACACACACACACACACACACACACACACACACACACACATATAATAAATATAAATACATTTATTATGAAAAACGTTTATAAAGATAAGAAATTATGTCCGATGAAAAGCAAAATTTTCTTTTACAAAATTACGATATATATATAACTATATATTTCGTAATTTATATATGAGCAGATATTCGCAATTTTGTCAAAATTGATTTTGTTTTCCATTCAGCATTATTTCTTATTACTGTAATTATTACCATATATATATATATATATATATATATATATATATATATATATTTCAAAATATTGCTGAAATGGATTTTGTTTTTTCATCCGTCATTAAAATTACTATATATATATATATATATATATATATATATATATATATATATATATATATATATATTATACAGTAATTTTAATGATGGATGGGATGAAAAACAAAATCCATTTACTACCTATTACTATATATAGAGAATTTAATAACGGGTTAAAAAACAAAAGCCATTTTTGTAATATTCTGATACTTTATATATATATATATATATATATATATATATATATAAAATTAATGAAAGCCTGGTAATTGAAATCTTTTACGAATGAAAAATAAAGCCTCCTCCTCTACGACAGGAGTCGAGCCTGTATACCCTTAACATTTTTATGTTAATAATGGCCTCTGAAATTTTTTCGGCCTGTAGCACTTTGCTAAGGAATGTAAGTACGACTCTGAGATCCGAAGGCGAATTTGCATGGACAAGGATGCATTCCAGAAGCTGAGCAGAATGTTGAGAGACAGGAAAATTTCATTAGAAGCAAAGAAGGGAGTACTAGATTGTTATGTGATGTTTTTTCTTTAATATGGCATTGAATGCTGGACAATCTGCTCAGATCTGAAGGGGAGATATGAAACAACCGAAATGTGTTTCTAGAAAAAGATGATGAGGATGTCATGAACCGAACATATAAGATTTTGGAGGAGGATGGAAACGGCAAGTAAACTTATACTTAACATCAGGAAAAGACAGCTGAAGTTCCTGGGACATGTAATGAGGAAGTAGGGCTTGGAAAATCTGATACTCACAGGGAAGATAGAAGGAAAGAGAGACAGGAGAAAGCAACGCATAGCATACTTGATAGGCTTGAGCAAATGGATGGCAGAACGGGGTTTGGGAGGGGTAACAAAAAAGCGTGTTAAGAGCTACTAAGGATAGGAAGGTGTGGAAGACCATGATCGTCTACGTCCTGAAAGGACACGGTACATAAAAGAAGAAGAGCTCTTTGCAGTTTTTATATTTCTGTCATCCATCCTTGTTCTACCAACCATTTACGCGACCTCGTTACGCATATTACTCATTGTCAATTTCTCTTGGATTCAATAAATCCTGTGGGTGTCAAATTCTTCAACCCTTCTTTCCTCATTAGTTGTCGCATATATTTCAACTACCTCTTACTAATTCTAACTATATCTTTTTCGTTCCAATTTTTCTTAAAATGTCCTCGTTACTCACATATTCTGTCCACGGTTTGTTCACTATTCTTAGGTAGAACCACATCTTTGTTACCTCAAGAAGCATTTCTTCTTTGAGAAAATTATCACAGCATTCACTGCTAATAAAGAAACACTGATATTCTGTTCAGCAGTTTTCTTTTTTTTTTTTTCTAATGAAATGTTCCTATTTTTTAAAACCTTACTTAGTTTTTGTAAGGCAATTTTTACGATTCCAATGCAACTTTCAGAGGCATATTTTCTGTCGTTTTCTGAAACAATTCCTGGATATTTAAACTTCGATTTTAGCATCTCCAATTCGTAGCCCATATCTTGTACTATTTCTATTGCTAACAACAAAATATTCTGTCTTCTTACAATTGATAGTTTGTTCCTTCTTCTCGCCTTTCATTCTCTAGAAGTCTCTGCAGTTTTTAGTTTGGGTCTCCCATCAACGCAGTGATGTCTTAAGAAATATTACCCTCTACTTTATCTCGATGAATAACCGCCTGTGAATACTAGGGACTGTAAGCTCCGATATGCAGGTGGTGTAATGAATAATGACTCAGAATCGTTAATCGAAGAACAAAGTTCTAATTCCAGTTGGGTTCCTTACATTCACTTAAGCGCAAATATCTTTGGGAAAGATATGAATTAATCGCTTCTCCCCTCAGCTATAGGTTAAATAGTATTATTGAAAGTAATATTATCTAAAAAACTGCGTACAAAATATTTAAATTTCGGCATTAAATAACCCATAGAGGTTGATATAGTGCTAGACAAAAACAACCAAGCTGTTTCTTTCTTTCTTCTCTCTCTCTCTCTCTCTCTCTCTCTCTCTGTCTCTCTCTATCTATCTGGCTATCTACTTTTCTGTACTTTTCTACTGTACGTATTCTGCTAGTGACGTTTCGAATATTTTCTTTTTTCGACAGATGTATGCAGGAATTCCCGACTTTTTTTTAGAAAAGCTCACACCACATAGTTCACGGCATATCACCTCCACCCACATATACACGCACAAATAATAAATCTCATTCAGTTAGACTTCTTTGTGTGCCGTGTCCCATAAAGATGTAGGCGATCATGGCTCTCTACAACTTCATGTTACTTTTAGCTGCTAATAAGAATTGTTTTTTTCTCCTAAGCCCTGTTCAGCCATTCATTTACTAAAGGTCATTATGTTATGCGTAGTTTTAATCTGTCCATCTAGCTCTCTATCTGTCCCGTGAGTATCACTTTTTCCAAGCCTTGTTTTTTCATTATATGTTGCAGAAGCCTCAAACATCGCTTCCTGATGTTAATTATTAGTTTCCTTTTTGTTTCCATTTTCTTCAAAACTTCGTCGTTGCTTACGTCTTTGGTCCTTCTGTAAAACCACATTTCTGTTGCTTCAAATCTCCTCTTCATTATTGAGGAGATAGTCCCGCAATCACTGACATACAGGAGGAATTAATATCACTTCGTGTCTTAAAACATCTTTCAAGAATATTTTAGTCAGCTTTTGGGGGGTGAAATAACATTTTTGCTACATATTGCTTAAAATTTGATATATTTATCTGGAATAATGTTCAATGTTGAAGAGGTATATAGCGAGGAAGGAGGACTTGAAAAATTGAGCATTTAAATATATATACCATATTGACAGGGGGCTCAACACCGCATCAGATAGATAACTTAGATAGTTAAGCCTAAGAAATATACGGCATTATTTCAGTAAATACTAGGGGTTATTAAAAATCTTTCACGTGGAAGTGTTCCTGAATTCTTCTTAAATTTCCTGGCGTTTTCTGTTGATTGGTGGCACGATATATTATACACTATATATTATTGTATATTATACACTATATATTATTATATATTATACACTATATATTATGATGTATTATACACTATATATTATTATATATTATACACTATATAAGCTCCACGTGAACTGAAAGTTGATCAGTTTTGAAACAATAAATAAAAAAGCATAAAAGCATTTCAAAAGTCTTGATAGCAGATATCTCAAAATATGATGCATGTACGCTGCTTGAATTTCTGTGCCGTCGTAAAGTTTGCAGAACCGTTCCACTACAACGTTACAAAAACGTGTGATAATTAATCATGAGTAGATAACATAAAGCAGCCTGAATCAGTAAGCTGAGTAATAACAAGCGTTAGTTATGTGTGTATTTCTGCTGAACGGCACAATTAATACGCGTACAGTCTGACAATTTTTGATACCAGCGCGCATCGCCGCCATCATTTTTTCTTCTTTACTTTGCCATCATCATTTAGTTGCTGTTTCGATTATTATTATTATTATTATTATTATTATTATTATTAACGTTTTCATCCGTCGTCGTATTCTATATGCTGATATACTTCTCTGCATGAATTTCTGGAGTTATTAGTTCATTACAACTCCTGCTCACTGGCTTTTCGCTAAACGAAACCGTCTTTAGGTGAGAATCGGTGCCTGACGATTATTACAGGCATACTACATGTAAAAAAAAGTAATGTAAAAATATATTAAAAAATTACCGAAGTTACAAAAATGAATTTTGCAGTATATTTTTATTTTATGATTTTTTATAACTGTTCGTAAGTCCGAGGAGTCGTTAAATAGTCAGTCAGTCAGTCACCCGTAACTGGAGGAAAGAGAAGGATTAATACCTTTCCCTAGGATATTTGTGTGTAAGTGAGTAGGTATCGACTCGGAATGGCAAATCGGTGAGCTGGGTTCGAATTCCAGTTGAATTCCTTGCATTGGGTTATATAACAACAACAATTTAATAAGTAAACGGCTCGTCTACTCAAATATGAGTATCCACTAAAAATAATCTTTAAGTAATAAAACAACAACAATTTAATAAGTAAACGGGTCGTCTACTCAAATATGAGTATCCACTAAAAATAATCTTTAAGTAATAAAACAACAACAATTTAATAAGTAAACGGCACGTCTACTCAAATATGAGTATCCACTAAAAATAATCTTTAAGTAATAAAACAACAACAATTTAATAAGTAAACGGGTCGTCTACTCAAATATGAGTATCCACTAAAAATAATCTTTAAGTAATAAAACAACAACAATTTAATAAGTAAACGGCACGTCTACTCAAATATGAGTATCCACTAAAAATAATCTTTAAGTAATAAAACAACAACAATATATGTATTTTTAACAATATGTAAGCATATCTAAAATCGCAATCAACTCATGGAATACGTATCAAAATATAGAGGCGGCGTGTTTTGTTCATACGATTTTTTGAATGCATTATATTCAATTTCAAATTAGCGAAGGTCGATCGAAAGACGCAGTAAACAACAATAATGACAATAAGAAATCTTTGTAGAAGTAAAAGTGGAAAATTACAACAACACACACACACACACACACACACACACACACACACACATATATATATATATATATATATATATATATATAGACTAAACTATCGCACGGTTCACACTCACCCCTCGTCTATTGAACAGGTGAAGAGGCTCATCCCTTGTTCTCTGTTTAGTATGTGCTTTCTGGCTTTCTCTTTTCCAATTTTTTCACTCTTACGTAGCCCCCTGCACATCAGTGGCGTTACCGCCTTGCTCGGGGTGATATGATTAAAATATATATATATATATAAAACAAAAAACAAAAGCAAATTGAGTAACAAATTTTTAGTCTCTTCAAATGTTGTCTGCACTTTTAAGCATTTGCTGTTTTCTGTATAATCCAGAGGAGGAGTCCTCATTGCATGAAACTTGATGACTTTACATTTTGTATGTAATATTCTTTAATAGCTAAACAACAAACTGAAGTAGTTTATAAACTTTCTTCTGAAACATCTTTAAACTTAAACGAATTGGCTATGTAAAGAAATAAGGAATGTCTTTAATGAGATCGCCGAATTGTTTTTATTGTTATTGAGATGAAATTTCTTTGTTCAAGTAAAAATAAATGAGAGTGCGCATGTGTTTTGCAATTACTGATGTTTGAGCATCGGAGTGCTTAGTGAGGGAAGCAAAAACATGGGACCAGGAACACATTTACACACACACACACACACACACACACACACACACACACACACACACACACACACACACACACACACACACACTAAAATATACATACAGGAATTTAGGCAAGAGTACACACAGATACATACACAAATTAAAATATGCATATAAAATTTAGACAAGAGTACGCACACACACATACACACACGTATACAGACGCACACACAAAATATATATATTTAGACAAAAGTACACTCAGATACACGTATTAAAATAAATATAAAAATTAAAACAAGAGGACCACACAGAGGCACACACATACACATACACTAAAGTATGCTTGCAGTTACGTAGAGATGTGCACACACACACACACACACACACACACACACACACACACACACACCTTAAAATATACATACAAGAATTTAGACAAAGTACACACACACATACAGACGCACGGACAATAAATTTGCGCAAAGGCGAAGATAATGATACGGATACAGGCCTCAGTGTATTTTCACAAAGCTACGTATGTATAATTTACGGAAAATTCAGGAGATTAACGGAATGGAATTAAAAACCGACACATTTAATTTATTTGCTTGAACATTATTTTTAATCGATATTTGTATTTGATTACATATTACGTTTTTAATGAAACAGTATATATATATATATATATATATATATATATATATATATATAAATATTTTAATTCAGATACTTCAATCCAAGGGAAAAAAGCAGGAAGGTAAATTCCAAAAAACCGATCCTAATTAATATTAAAAATTTATTTTAATATTAAAAAATGATACAGGAAGAGAGCTCCATGTAATAAAATATTACAGAGCAAATATATATTAAAAAAGGATTAATTCAAAGATGTTGAATGGCCATTTCGATATGAAGATCCCCACGGGGGACGACACATCACCTCAGTAACAGAAAAAACCTTTCAGAAACTGGAGAAAAATTAGACTACTTTTCCTTTTTAAATAGATTGCAAAGAAATTAAAAAATAAATATTTTTATTTATTTTTTAATTTCTTTGCAATCTATTTAAAAAGGAAAAGTAGTCTAATTTTTCTCCAGTTTCTGAAAGGTTTTTTCTGTTACTGAGGTGATGTGTCGTCCCCCGTGGGGATCTTCATATCGAAATGGCCATTCAACATCTTTGAATTAATCCTTTTTTAATATATATATATATATATATATATATATATATATATATATATAGTTTGCTCTACTTGCGTATTGAGAATTTTTTTTTAGGTTACTCGTCTCGGTTTTTTTCTTTGGGCTACATACTTTGACGGATGTTCTGGTGCTTATCTCGTTCTTTTTTTATTACCATTTTTTCCTTCCTTATGTACTCGGAGGGTTTTTCGAAACGAGTATAACGACAAGTTTATATATATATATATATATATATATACCGTCCTGATTGTTTTGGAGAAATTTTGTTAGGAAAACATTTCTGCCGAATGACACACGTTTTCCTAACAACGTTTCTCATAAATAATCAGGCCGTTAGAAATATATATACACTGTTAATTAAAAACAAAATATCTACTCAGTTCGAATTCCTGTTGAATACCTTGCATTCACTTACGCGCAAATACCCTTGGGAAAGATACTAATCCGTCACTTCCCTCCAGTTATGGGTTAAACAGCAGAACCAAACGATTGGTACCTTGTTATTTTCTGGGGATTTCCATTTTGGGGATTACATTATTCTTAGTTGTAACCATATTTCTGTATATGAAAAAAATGTAATTCTTGGTTTAATACGACAGAGCGAAAAAAATTATTATTAGTGGTACTGTTGATTTTGCAGTTTATTGTAAACCGCAATATGAGCTCTGATTAGATATATTTAATACGTGTGTGCTTGTAAAATCCGAAAAACAGAATAACTAGCTGAAAATTGAAGAGAGAAGAAAGGAAAAATATATTCTTGCATTGTTTATTCAAAAGTCTTTTGAATAAAGAATGCAAGAATATATTTTACTTTTTGTTTTAAAAGTAATTAGGGAAATTGAAAGCTCTGATTATTCTAAACGAAACTTTCGCTCCGTTGTGAAAATTGAATTCGACGATTGCATGTTCTGCTTCTGTTTATTATATATATATATATATATATATATATATATATATATATATATAAACTCTTTCCGCAACTTATTCAGGCGTCTTCGAACTTATTCATTTATTTATTTATTTTTTTTTTATAGTGCCATGTTTTATTATACCAACACGTATGTCCGGTCTGGTTTGCGGTGGTAGAGAAACGGCTACCGGGTTTTCAACGTGTCTTTCCTGAGATCAGAATACGCAGCGTGGGCAGGAAAGTTCACCGTTGTAATAGACGTCTTGAAGACCCGCTACTGTGACGAGACGATCATGACTAGCGGCCAGAGAGCGTCGTCATAATTGGAGCCGTGTTCGACAGCATCAACCCTGACTCTGGTTCCGGTCATCATCATCATTGGCGTCCGTGATCGTCTAAGAGTCAGCCAGCGAGCCAGCCGGGCCAAGTGCCACAAATTATATGTTTGCCCTTCTTGTAGAGGTTTATCCATCATTTTTTCTTCATCTCGTAGGATTCATTCTGCATTAGGGTTATATTTCCTTGGACTGATTCAATTATTCTTCCAAAAGTTTTGCGCTTTTTCAATAGATGGTGGCTTTTTGACTGCTATAACTGCTATTCCAATGTCCATGTAATATTTCGTAAAGTCCGTTTCGAATATTTTATTTTGAACCTAAAACGCTTTTCGTATGGTCTTTTTCTATGTTCCTTTAACCGCAGTTTCGGTTTAAGTATTTCTTTGATTGTTGGGATTTAATTTTATAGCTCCGCGTGATCTTCCTGCATTTGCGTGCTGAAACATTTGTGTTTCCTGAGATCTCATCTCGTATCGATAACTCAGATCTGATTTTCCTTTATTTCTCATTCAATTGTGCTTTCTAAGCTGGTTCTTTTTTACTGTTGTTTGATCTTTTCATTGTCTTGAAACTAAGCTTCACAGTAGCTGCTAAAGCTGTTGCGTATATGACATTATTTACTTCATGTTTCCCAGTGGTTTTTCCGTTAACAGTGTTTGCAGTGCAGCGTTATATATTTGCACAATATGTTTATTGAACTTTGTCATATGAATTTTTGGGAGCTGGTCTCTGTCTGACATTTGTGTGCAAGTTACTCTGCTTAGTATTTGAATGATGTGGTTTTCCGCTTCAGTGACTTTACTTGTGTTGTTTTCGAGGAATTTCACCTTAATGTCATTTAACTCATCTTCAGTGACATAATCTGATTATCTGCAGTTTATGTCGTAGGTAGATTCTTCATTTTTATTTCCCAAGAGATTATTATTTCATATCTCATTTGTTTTAGTCTTTATCGCATCCTCTGTCATATTATATATTTCCACTCTCACCTAATTATTGTCTGAGTCATAGGTTATCATATTCTGTCTTATATTTAATTTTATCTGATCTATTTCTGCATTTTAGAGTTTTCTGTTTTGTTTTGCACAATGTTTCTGTGGACATTAGCAAGAATGTTTGGGTTGAGATAGGTTTTTACCCAAGTTACTACCATAGTTCTCCATATTTAGTATGTCCAATCCGTTTTGTTCTAATGCGGATTTTTGAGTGCTGTGAAAAAGGATATCCTTACTTGTTGATTCTCTTTGCAAGTCCATTTCGTTGGCTTTCTTTTTATTAATTGATTTGGCATATAGTCACTTGATCCAAGGTTGGAATTAGTCCGGGTTTGGTGACCAGATGTTTGAAGAGTTTGTTCCAGTGACAGTTTTTTCGGCTCTAAACTGGTTTCTCTCAGAGAAACACGGCTCTTGTTTACCTGAGTGACGACCGATCCGGTATGAGTATTGGCATTTTTCTTCTTTTTTATTTTTTTTGCGTTTCCAACTCTAGGATGACTGTAAAGAGCATGTCTTACCTCTGAAGTAGGGGAGGTACGTACAGATGCCCAGGGTTCGAAAATTCAGACATCTGAACACATCCACATGTTGGCTCTTTATATAGGTACCTCCACTCTTTCGCGGAATGAACAGCATAGCATGATGAAAAAAAGTTAATAAAAAAAAGTTTTATCGTCATAATGTTTACGTTATTATTAAGAGGAAAGATCACAATGAAAAACACATTCATTAGAAGTTTTTGCAGAAATCAAATAATTGTTGGATTTTAATGAAACTTTCAGAAGTTATTCACAAATAAATAAAATTATTTTTGATCTTTATTTTTAGAAAATCTTGATAAAAATATATATTTTTTTTACATATGTCACCATCTACTTATAAATTTAATAAAATTTTGAGAAATTTATTTTTATATGAAAATATTTTACCTTAGTTAATAGAAAGAATCTTTGGAACATTTAAATCATCAATTTATTTTATCACTCTACTGTTTTTCCCCCTAAATCTGCTCTGAATGGTAAAATAAAAAATGTAGTAATACTATTTCATCATTTAATTAGATAAAAAATTTTAATTCTTTTTATAAATAAGATTTATTAAGTACACTATTGTCTTAAGAAAAATAATGTCAATGAATGATGAATTTTTACAAGAATTGTTTTTATTTATTTTTAAAATTTTAAAATTTTAATAATAATAATAAAATAATATATTATAAAATTTTAATTATAATAATATAATAATATATTATAAAATTTAATCATAATAATATAATAATATATTATAAAATTTTAATTATAATAATAAAATAATATATTATAAAATTTTAATTATAATAATATAATAATATATTATAAAATTTTAATTATAATAATATAATAATATATTATAAAATTTTAATTATAATAATAAAATAATATATTATAAAATTTTAATTATAATAATATAATAATATATTATAAAATTCAAATTATAATACCACACTACTGTCTGTTACTGCTTGCTTAAGGTAACTTAATCTCTCCAGAGCATAGAAGAAACAGAATGAAGATAATTTTTGAAATTTTTCTTAACTTTTTTGCATCAGCAAGCCTGCAACTTGGTGAGTTTAGCAGTGTGATCTTATTTTTTATTTTTTGAATTATTTATTTACTTATTTTTACTTGTATTTTTTATTTTATTTTTATTCTTTTTCGGTTCTTATCTTTTCTGCCTAATTTTTAAATTGTTCTTAATTATGAAATTTAGGTTTGGTATATTAGGGTTTGGTTATATGTAGGAATTCTAAGACCGGCCATGTTTTTTTTTTTGTTTTTTTTTTTATTGTTCTCTGTCATTCCCTTGCTAACTGGACACATGGCTTGGAGAGTGATTCCCCCTCCATCACACTACTGTCTGTTACTGCTTGCTTAAGGTAACTTAATCTCTCCAGAACTGTATAGAAGAAACAGAATGAAGATAATTTTTTTGAAATTTTCTTAACTTTTTTCTGTCAGCAAGCCTGCAACTTGGTGAGTTTAGCCAGTGTGATCTTATTTTTATTATTTTTGAATTATTTATTTACTTATTTTTTACTTGTATTTTATTTTATTTTATTCTTTTTCGGTTCTTATCTTTTCTGCCTAATTTTTGTGTAAATTGTTCTTAATTATGAAATTTAGGTTTGGTATATTAGGGTTTGGTTATATGTAGGAGTACAAGACCGGCCATGTTTTTTTTTGTTTTTTTTATTGTTCTCACTGTCATTCCCTTGCTAACTGGACACATGGCTTGGAGGTGATTCCCCCCTCCATCCACCTACTGTCTGTTACTGCTTGCTTAAGGTAACCCAATCTCTCCAGAACTGTATAGAAGAAACAGAATGAAGATAATTTTGAAATTTTCTTAACTTTTTTCTGTCAGCAAGCCTGCAGCTTGGTGAGTTTAGCCAGTGTGATCTTATTTTTATTATTTTTTTGAATTATTTATTTACTTATTTTTACTTGTATTTTTTATTTTATTTTATTCTTTTTAGGTTCTTATCTTTTCTGCTAATTTTTGTGTAAATTGTTCTTAATTATGAAATTTAGGTTTGGTATATTAGGGTTTGGTTATATGTAGGAATTCTAAGATGACCATGTTTTTTTTTTTGTTTTTTATTGTTCTCTGTATTCCTTGCTAACTGGACACATGGCTTGGAGGTGATTCCCCCCTCCATCCTGCTACTGTCTGTTACTGCTTGCTTAAGGTAACTTAATCTCTCCAGAACTGTATAGAAGAAACAGAATGAGAATTTTTGAAATTTTCTTAACTTTTTTTCTGTCAGCAAACCTGCAACTTGGTGAGTTTAGCCAGTGTGATCTTTCTATTTTTTTAACCCATTTTGAATTATTTATTTACTTATTTTTACTTGTATTTTTTTTTTTTTTTTTTTTATTTTATTTTATTCTTTTTCGGTTCTTATCTTTTCTGCCTAATTTTTGTGTAGAATTGTTCTTAATTATGAAATTTAGGTTTGGTATATTAGGGTTTTGGTTATATGTAGGAATTCTAAGACCGGCCATGTTTTTTTTTGTTTTTTTATTGTTCTCTGTCATTCCCTTGCTAACTGGACACATGGCTTGGAGGTGATTTCCCTCCATCACACTTTTGTCTGTTACTGCTTGCTTAAGGTAACTTAATCTCTCAGAACTGTATAGAAGAAACAGAATGAAATAATTTGAAATTTTTCTTAACTTTTTTCTGTCAGCAAGCTACCCAGCTTGGTGAGTTTAGCCAGTGTGATCTTATTTTTATTATTTTTGGGATATTTATTTACTTATTTTTACTTGTATTTTTTATTTTATTTTATTCTTTTTCGGTTCTTATCTTTTCTGCCTAATTTTTGTGTAAATTGTTCTTAATTATGAAATTTAGGTTTGGTATATTAGGGTTTTGGTTATATGTAGGAATTCTAAGACCGGCCATGTTTTTTTTGTTTTTATTGTTCACTCTGTCATTCCCTTGCTAACTGGACACATGGCTTGGAGGTGATTCCCCCTCCATCACACTACTGTCTGTTACTGCTTGCTTAAGGTAACTGAAATCTCTCCAGAACTCTCCAGAACTGTATAGAAGAAACAGAATGAAGATAATTTTGAAATTTTCTTAACTTTTTTTACGTAATAAACCTGCAACTTGGTGAGTTAGCTTGATGTAGTCTTGCTTTTTATTATTTTTTGAATTATTTATTTACTTATTTTTACTTGTATTTTTTATTTTATTTATTCTTTTTAGGTTCTTATCTTTTTCTGCCTAATTTTGCTGGCATTGTTCTTAATTATGAAATTTAGGTTTGGTATATTAGGGTTTTGGTTATATGTAGGAATTCTAAGACCGGCCATGTTTTTTTTTTTGTTTTTTTTATTGTTCTCTGTCATTCCCTTGCTAACTGGACACATGGCTTGGAGGTGATTCCCCCCCTCCCTTCACACTGTCTGTTACTGCTTGCTTAAGGTAACTTAATCTCTCCAGAACTCTCCAGAACTGTATAGAAGAAACAGAATGAAGATAATTTTTTAAAATTTTCTTAACTTTTTTTCTGTCAAGCAAGCCTGCAACTTGGTGAGTTTGTAGTGTGATCTTATTTTTTATTATTTTTTGAATTATTTATTTACTTATTTTTACTTGTATTTTTTTATTTTATTTTATTCTTTTTCGGTTCTTATCTTTTCTGCTAATTTTTGTGTAAATTGTTCTTAATTATGAAATTTAGGTTTGGTATATTAGGGTTTTGGTTATATGTAGGAATTCTAAGACCAGCCATGTTTTTTTTTGTTTTTTATTGTTCTCTGTCATTCCCTTAGCTAACTGGACACATGGCTTGGGTGATTCCCCCTCCATACTACTGTCTGTTACTGCTTGCTTAAGGTAACTTAATCTCCAGAACTCTCCAGAACTGTATAGAAGAAACAGAATGAAGATAATTTTGAAATTTTTCTTAACTTTTTTCTGTCAGCAAACCTGCCTGACTTGGTGAGTTTAGCCAGTGTGATCTGCTATTTTTTATTATTTTTTGAATTATTTATTTACTTATTTTTACTTGTATTTTTTATTTTATTTTATTCTTTTTCGGTTCTTATCTTTTCTGCCTAATTTTTGTGTAAATTGTTCTTAATTATGAAATTTAGGTTTGGTATATTAGGGTTTTGGTTATATGTAGGAATTCTAAGACCGGCCATGTTTTTTTTTTGTTTTTTTTTATTGTTCTCTATTATTCTTGCTAACTGGACACATGGCTTGGAGGTGATTCCCCCCTCCATCACACTACTGTCTGTTACTGCTTGCTTAAGGTAACTTAATCTCTCCAGAACTCTCCAGAACTGTATAGAAGAAACAGAATGAAGATAATTTTGAAATTTTCTTAACTTTTCCTGTCAAGCAAGCCTGCTGGCAGTGAGTTTAGCCAGTGTGATCTTATTTTTATTATTTTTTGAATTATTTATTTACTTATTTTTACTTGTATTTTTATTTTATTTTATTATTTTTCGGTTCTTATCTTTTCTGCCTAATTTTTGTGTAAATTGTTCTTAATTATGAAATTTAGGTTTGGTATAGTAGGAGTTTTGGTTATATGTAGGAATTCTAAGACCGGCCATGTTTTTTTTTTTTTTTTTTTTTATTGTTCTCTGTCATTCCCTTGCTAACTGGACACATGGCTTGGAGGTGATTCCCCCCTCCATCACACTACTGTCTGTTACTGCTTGCTTAAGGTAACTTAATCTCTCCAGAACTCTCCAGAACTGTATAGAAGAAACAGAATGAAGATAATTTTTTGAAATTTTCTTAACTTTTTCCTGTCAGCAAGCCTGCAGCTTGGTGAGTTTAGCCAGTGTGATCTTATTTTTTATTATTTTTTGAATTATTTATTTACTTATTTTTTTACTTGTATTTTTTATTTTATTTTATTCTTTTTCGGTTCTTATCTTTTCTGCCTAATTTTATTGTAAATTGTTCTTAATTATGAAATTTAGGTTTGGTATATTAGGGTTTTGGTTATATGTAGGAATTAAGACCGGCCATGTTTTTTTTGTTTTTATTGTTCTCTGTCATTCCCTTGCTAACTGGACACATGGCTTGGAGGTGATTCCCCCCTCCATCCTGCTGTCTGTTACTGCTTGCTTAAGGGTAACAATCTCTCCAGAACTCTCCAGAACTGTATAGAAGAAACAGAATAGAAGATAATTTTTGAAATTTTCTTAACTTTTTTCTGTCAGCAAGCCTGCAAGCTTGGTGAGTTTAGCCAGTGTGATCTTATTTTTTATTATTTTTGAATTATTTATTTACTTATTTTTACTTGTATTTTATTTTATTTTATTCTTTTTCGGTTCTTATCTTTTCTGCCTAATTTTTGTGTAAATTGTTCTTAATTATGAAATTTAGGTTTGGTATATTAGGGTTTTGGTTATATGTAGGAATTCTAAGACCGGCCATGTTTTTTTTTGTTTTTTTTTTATTGTTCTCTGTCATTCCCTTGCTAACTGGACACATGGCAGGAGGTGATTCCCCCCTCCATCACACTACTGTCTATTTTTACTTGCTTAAGGTAACTTAATACCTCCAGAACTGTATAGAAGAAATGAATGAAGATAATTTTTGAAATTTTCTTAACTTTTTTCTGTCAACAAGCCTGCAACTTGGTGAGTTTAGCCAGTGTGATCTTATTTTTTTATTATTTTTTGAATTATTTATTTACTTATTTTTACTTGTATTTTATTTTATTTTATTCTTTTCGGTTCTTATCTTTTCTGCCTAATTTTTGTGTAAATTGTTCTTAATTATGAAATTTAGGTTTGGTATATTAGGGTTTTGGTTATATGTAGGAATTCTAAGACCGGCCATGTTTTTTTTTTTTTGTTTTTTTATTGTTCTCTGTCATTCCCTTGCTAACTGGACACATGGCTTGGAGGTGATTCCCCCCTCCCATCACACTACTGTCTGTTACTGCTTGCTTAAGGTAACTTAATCTCTCCAGAACTCTCCAGAACTGTATAGAAGGGCGAATGAAGATAATTTTGAAATTTTCTTAACTTTTTCTGTCTAATAGCTTCTGCAACTTGGTGAGTTTGTAGTGTGATCTTATTTTTTATTATTTTTTGAATTATTTATTTACTTATTTTTACTTGTATTTTATTTTATTTTATTCTTTTTCGGTTCTTATCTTGTTTTTCTGCCTAATTTTGTGTAAATTGTTCTTAATTATGAAATTTAGGTTTGGTATATTAAGTTTTGGTTATATGTAGGAATTCTAAGACCGGCCATGTTTTTTTTTTGTTTTTTTTGTGTTCTCTGTAATTCCCTTGCTAACTGGACACATGGCTTGGAAATTGATTCCCCCCTCCATCACACTGCTGTCTGTTACTGCTTGTAAGGTAACTTAATCTCTCCAGAACTCTCCAGAACTGTATAGAAGAAACAGAATGAAGGTAATTTTTGAAATTTTCTTAACTTTTTCTGTCAGCAAGCCTGCAACTTGGTGAGTTTAGCCAGTGTGATCTTATTTTTTATTATTTATTTTGAATTATTTATTTACTTATTTACTTGTATTTTTATTTTATTTTATTCTTTTTCGGTTCTTATCTTTTCTGCCTAATTTTTGTGTAAATTGTTCTTAATTATGAAATTTAGGTTTGGTATATCTAGGGTTTGGTTATATGTAGGAGTCTAAGACCGGCCATGTTTTTTTTTTTGTTTTTTATTGTTCTCTGTCATTCCCTTGCTAACTGGACACATGGCTTGGAGGTGATTCCCCCTCATCTTACTGCTCCATTTACTGCTTGCTTAAGGTAACTAATCTCTCCAGAACTCTCCAGAACTGTATAGAAGAAACAGAATAAGAAAGATGGTACAGAGAAATTTTCTTAACTTTTTGTCAATAGAAGCCTGCAACTTGGTGAGTTTAGCCAGTGTGATCTTATTTTTTATTATTTTTGAATTATTTATTTACTTATTTTTACTTGTATTTTTATTTTATTTTATTCTTTTCGGTTCTTATCTTTTCTGCCTAATTTTTGTGTAAATTGTTCTTAATTATGAAATTTAGGTTTGGTATATTAGGGTTTTGGTTATATGTAGGAATTCTAAGACCGGCCATGTTTTTTTTTGTTTTTTTTTATTTATTTCTCTGTCATTCCCTTGCTAACTGGACACATGGCTTGGAGGTGATTCCCCCCTCCATCCTGCTACTGTCTGTTACTGCTTGGCAAGGTAACTTAATCACCTTAAGAACTCTCCAGAACTGTATAGAAGAAACAGAATGAAGATGTTTTTGAGAATTTTCACTTAACTTTTTTTTCTGTCAACAAGCCTACAGCTTGGTGAGTTTAGCCAGTGTGATCTTATTTTTTATTATTTTGAATTATTTATTTACTTATTTTTACTTGTATTTTTATTTTATTTTATTCTTTTTCGGTTCTTATCTTTTCTGCCTAATTTTTGTGTAAATTGTTCTTAATTATGAAATTTAGGTTTGGTATATTAGGGTTTTGGTTATATGTAGGAATTCTAAGACCGGCCATGTTTTTTTTTTTGTTTTTATTACTCTCTGTCATTCCCTTGCTAACTGGACACATGGCAGGAGGTGGGATTCCCCCCTCCATCACACTACTGTCTGTTACTGCTTGCTTAAGGTAACTTAATCTCTCCAGACTCTCCAGAACTGTATAGAAGAAACAGAATGAAGATAATTTTTGAAATTTTCTTAACTTTTTTCTGTCAGCAAGCCTGGCTTGGTGGGATTTAGCCAGTGTGATCTTATTTTTTATTATTTTTTGAATTATTTATTTACTTATTTTTTACTTATTATTTTTTATTTTTATTTATTCTTTTCGGTTCTTATCTTTTCTGCCTAATTTTGTGTAAATTGTTCTTAATTATGAAATTTAGGTTTGGTATATTAGGGTTTTGGTTATATGTAGGAATTCTAAGACCGGCCATGTTTTTTTTTTGTTTTTTTTTATTGTTCTCTGTCATTCCCTTGCTAACTGGACACATGGCTTGGAGGTGATTCCCCCCTCCATCACACTACTATCTGTTACTGCTTTGCTTAAGGTAACTTAATCTCTCCAGAACTGTATAGAAGAAACAGAATGAAGATAATTTTTGAAATTTTCTTAACTTTTTTCTGTCAACAAAGCCTGCAACTTGGTGAGTTTAGCCAGTGTGATCTTATTTTTATTATTTTTTGAATTATTTATTTACTTATTTTTTACTTGTATTTTATTTTATTTTATTCTTTTTTTCGGTTCTTATACTTTTCTGCCTAATTTTTGTGTAAGTTGTTCTTAATTATGAAATTTAGGTTTGGTATAATGGGAGTTTAGGTTATATGTAGGAATTCTAAGACCGGCCATGTTTTTTTTTTTTATTATTCTCTGTCATTCCCTTGCTAACTGGACACATGGCTTGGAGGTGATTCCCCCTCCATCACACTACTGTCTGTTACTGCTTGTAGGTAACTTAATCTCTCCAGAACTCTCCAGAACTGTATAGAAGAAACAGAATGAAGATAATTACAAAATTTTCTTAACTTTTTCTGTCAGCAAAGCCTGCAACTTGGTGAGTTTAGCCAGTGTGATCTTATTTTTATTATTTTTTGAATTATTTATTTACTTATTTTTACTTGTATTTTATTTTATTTTTTATTCTTTTTCGGTTCTTATCTTTTCTGCCTAATTTTGTGTAAATTGTTCTTAATTATGAAATTTAGGTTTGGTATATTAGGGTTTGGTTATATGTGAATTCTAAGACCGGCCATTTTTTTTTATTGTTCTCTGTCATTCCCTTGCTAACTGGACACATGGCTTGGAGGTGATTCCCCTCCATCACACTACTGTCTGTTACTGCTTGCTTAAGGTAAATTAATCTCTCCAGAACTCTCCAGAACTGTATAGAAGAAACAGAATGAAGATAATTTTTGAAATTTTCTTAACTTTTTTCTGTCAGCAAGCCTGCAACTTGTGAGTTTAGCCAGTGTGATCTTATTTTTTATTATTTTTTGAATTATTTATTTACTTATTTTTACTTGTATTTTTTATTTTATTTTATTCTTTTTCGGTTCTTATCTTTTCTGCCTAATTTTTGTGTAAATTGTTCTTAATTATGAAATTTAGGTTTGGTATATTAGGTTTTGGGTTTTTATGTAGGAATTCTAAGACCGGCCATGTTTTTTTTGTTTTTTTTTATTGTTCTCTGTCATTCCCTTTGCTAACTGACACATGGCTTGGAGGTGATTCCCCTCCATCACACTACTGTCTGTTACTGCTTGCTTAAGGTAACTTAATCTCTCCAGAACTCTCCAGAACTGTATAGAAGAAACAGAATGAAGATACTTTGAAATTTTCTTAACTTTTTCTGTCAGCAAGCCTGCACTTTGGTGAGTTTAGCCAGTGTGATCTTATTTTTTATTATTTTTTGAATTATTTATTTACTTATTTTTACTTGTATTTTTTATTTTATTTTATTCTTTTTCGGTTCTTATCTTTTCTGCCTAATTTTTGTGTGTAAATTGTTCTTAATTATGAAATTTAGGTTTGGTATATTAGGGTTTTGGTTATATGTAGGAATTCTAAGACCGGCCATGTTTTTTTTTTGTTTTTTTTTATTGTTCTCTGTCATTCCCTTGCTAACTGACACATGGCTTGGAGGTGGAGCCCCCCTCCATCACACTACCACTGTTACTGCTTGCTTAAGGTAACTTAATCTCTCCAGAACTCTCCAGAACTGTATAGAAGAAACAGAATGAAGATAATTTTTGAAATTTTCTTAACTTTTTCTGTCAGCAAGCCTGCAACTTGGTGAGTTTAGCCAGTGTGATCTTATTTTTTATTATTTTTTGAATTATTTATTTACTTATTTTTACTTGTATTTTTTATTTTATTTTATTCTTTTTCGGTTCTTATCTTTTCTGCCTAATTTTTGTGTAAATTGTTCTTAATTATGAAATTTAGGTTTGGTATATTAGGGTTTTGGTTATATGTAGGAATTCTAAGACCGGCCATGTTTTTTTTTTTTGTTTTTTTTTATTGTTCTCTGTCATTCCCTTGCTAACTGGACACATGGCTTGGAGGTTCCCCTCCATCACACTACTGTCTGTTACTGCTTGCTTAAGGTAACTTAATCTCTCCAGAACTCTCCAGAACTGTATAGAAGAAACAGAATGAAGATAATTTTTGAAATTTTCTTAACTTTTTTCTGTCAGCAAGCCTGCAACTTGGTGAGTTTAGCCAGTGTGATCTTATTTTTTTTATTATTTTTTGAATTATTTATTTACTTATTTTTACTTGTATTTTTTATTTTATTTTATTCTTTTTCGGTTCTTATCTTTTCTGCCTAATTTTTGTGTAAATTGTTCTTAATTATGAAATTTAGGTTTGGTATATTAGGGTTTTGGTTAGGCGTAGGAATTCTAAGACCGGCCATGTTTTTTTTTTGTTTTTTTTTATTGTTCTCTGTCATTCCCTTGCTAACTGACACATGGCTTGAGGTGATTCCCCCTCCATCACACTACTGTCTGTTACTGCTTGCTTAAGGTAACTTAATCTCTCCAGAACTCTCCAGAACTGTATAGAAGAAACAGAATGAAGATAATTTTTGAAATTTTCTTAACTTTTTCTGTCAGCAAGCCTGCAACTTGGTGAGTTTAGCCAGTGTGATCTTATTTTTTATTATTTTTTGAATTATTTATTTACTTATTTTTACTTGTATTTTTTATTTTATTTTATTCTTTTTCGTTCTTATCTTTTCTGCCTAATTTTTGTGTAAATTGTTCTTAATTATGAAATTTAGGTTTGGTATATTAGGGTTTTGGTTATATGTAGGAATTCTAAGACCGGCCATGTTTTTTTTGTTTTTTTTTATTGTTCTCTGTCATTCTCTTGCTAACTGGACACATGGCTTGGAGGTGATTCCCCCTCCATCACACTACTGTCTGTTACTGCTTGCTTAAGGTAACTTAATCTCTCCAGAACTGTATAGAAGAAACAGAATGAAGATAATTTTTGAAATTTTCTTAACTTTTTTCTGTCAGCAAGCCTGCAACTTGGTGAGTTTAGCCAGTGTGATCTTATTTTTTATTATTTTTTGAATTATTTATTTACTTATTTTTACTTGTATTTTTTATTTTATTTTATTCTTTTTTCGGTTCTTATCTTTTTCTGCCTAATTTTTGTGTAAATTGTTCTTAATTATGAAATTTAGGTTTGGTATATTAGGGTTTTGGTTATATGTAGGAATTCTAAGACCGGCCATGTTTTTTTTTTGTTTTTTTTTTTTATTGTTCTCTGTCATTCCCTTGCTAACTGGACACATGGCTTGGAGGTGATTCCCCCCTCCATCACACTACTGTCTGTTACTGCTTTGCTTAAGGTAACTTAATCTCTCCAGAACTCTCCAGAACTGTATAGAAGAAACAGAATGAAGATAATTTTTGAAATTTTCTTAACTTTTTTCTGTCAGCAAGCCTGCAACTTGGTGAGTTTAGCCAGTGTGATCTTATTTTTTATTATTTTTTGAATTATTTATTTACTTATTTTTACTTCTGTATTTTTTATTTTATTTTATTCTTTTTCGGTTCTTGCTCTTCTGCCTAATTTTTGTGTGCTTGTTCTTAATTATGAAATTTAGGTTTGGTATATTAGGGTTTTGGTTATAAGGTAGGAATTTAAGACCGGCCATGTTTTTTTTTTGTTTTTTTTTATTGTTCTCTGTCATTCCCTTGCTAACTGGACACATGGCTTGGAGGTGATTCCCCTCCATCACACTACTGTCTGTTACTGCTTGCTTAAGGTAACTTAATCTCTCCAGAACTCTCCAGAACTGTATAGAAGAAACAGAATGAAGATAATTTTTGAAATTTTCTTAACTTTTTTCTGTCAGCAAGCCTGCAACTTGGTGAGTTTAGCCAGTGTGATCTTTATTTTTATTATTTTTTGAATTATTTATTTACTTATTTTTACTTGTATTTTTTATTTTATTTTATTCTTTTTCGGTTCTTATCTTTTCTGCCTAATTTTTGTGTAAATTGTTCTTAATTATGAAATTTAGGTTTGGTATATTAGGGTTTTGGTTATATGTAGGAATTCTAAGACCGGCCATGTTTTTTTGTTTTTTTTTATTGTTCTCTGTCATTCCTTGCTAACTGGACACATGGTTTGGAGGTGATTCCCCCTCCATCACACTACTGTCTGTTACTGCTTGCTTAAGGTAACTTAATCTCTCCAGAACTCTCCAGAACTGTATAGAAGAAACAGAATGAAGATAATTTTTGAAATTTTCTTAACTTTTTCTGTCAGCAAGCCTGCAACTTGGTGAGTTTAGCCAGTGTGATCTTATTTTTTTATTATTTTTTGAATTATTTATTTACTTATTTTTACTTGTATTTTTTATTTTATTTTATTCTTTTTCGGTTCTTATCTTTTCTGCCTAATTTTTGTGTAAATTGTTCTTAATTATGAAATTTAGGTTTGGTATATTAGGTTTTGGTTATATGGGAATTCTAAGACCGGCCATGTTTTTTTTTTTGTTTTTTTTTATTGTTTTTTGCTAACTGGACACATGGCTTGGAGGTGATTCCCCCTCCATCACACTACTGTCTGTTACTGCTTACGGCAGGTAACTTAATCTCTCCAGAACTCTCCAGAACTGTATAGAAGAAACAGAATGAAGATAATTTTTGAAATTTTCTTAACTTTTTTCTGTCAGCAAGCCTGCAACTTGGTGAGTTTAGCCAGTGTGATCTTATTTTTTATTATTTTTTGAATTATTTATTTACTTATTTTTACTTGTATTTTTTATTTTATTTTATTCTTTTTCGGTTCTTATCTTTTCTGCCTAATTTTGTGTAAATTGTTCTTAATTATGAAATTTAGGTTTGGTATATTAGGGTTTTGGTTATATGTAGGAATTCTAAGACCGGCCATATGCTTTTTTTTGTTTTTTTTTATTGTCTTCTGTCATTCCCTTGCTAACTGGACACATGGCTTGGAGGTGATTCCCCCTCCATCACACTACTGTCTGTTACTGCTTGCTTAAGGTAACTTAATTTCTCCAGAACTCTCCAGGAACTGTATAGAAGAAACAGAATGAAGATAATTTTTGAAATTTTCTTAACTTTTTTCTGTCAGCAAGCCTGCAACTTGGTGAGTTTAGCCAGTGTGATCTTATTTTTATTATTTTTTGAATTATTTATTTACTTATTTTTACTTGTATTTTTTATTTTATTTTATTCTTTTTCGGTTCTTATCTTTTCTGCCTAATTTTTGTGTAAATTGTTCTTAATTATGAAATTTAGGTTTGGTATATTAGGGTTTTTGGTTATATGTAGGAATTCTAAGACCGGCCATGTTTTTTTTTTTTGTTTTTTTATTGTTCTCTGTCATTCCCTTGCTAACTGGACACATGGCTTGGAGGTGATTCCTCCTCCATCACACTACTGTCTGTTACTGCTTGCTTAAGGTAACTTAATCTCTCCAGAACTTCCAGAACTGTATAGAAGAAACAGAATGAAGATAATTTTTGAAATTTTCTTAACTTTTTTCTGTCAGCAAGCCTGCAACTTGGTGAGTTTAGCCAGTGTGATCTTATTTTTTATTATTTTTTGAATTATTTATTTACTTATTTTTACTTGTATTTTTTATTTTATTTTATCTTTTTTCTAAGTTCTTATCTTTTCTGCCTAATTTTTGTGTAAATTGTTCTTAATTATGAAATTTAGGTTTGGTATTAGGTTTTGGTTATATGTAGGAATTCTAAGACCGGCCATGTTTTTTTTTTTGTTTTTTTTTATTGTTCTCTGTCATTCCCTTGCTAACTGACACATGGCTTGGAGGTGATTCCCCTCCATCACACTACTGTCTGTTACTGCTTGCTTAAGGTAACTTAATCTCTCCAGAACTCTCCAGAACTGTATAGAAAGAAAACAGAATGAAGATAATTTTGGAAATTTTCTTACCTTTTTCTGTCAGCAAGCCTGCAACTTGGTGAGTTTAGCCAGTGTGATCTTATTTTTAATATTTTGAATTATTTATTTACTTATTTTTACTTGTATTTTTTATTTTATTTTATTCTTTTTCGGTTCTTATCTTTTCTGCCTAATTTTTGTGTAAATTGTTCTTAATTATGAAATTTAGGTTTGGTATATTAGGTTTTGGTTATATGTAGGAATTTCAAGACCGCCATGTTTTTTTTTTGTTTTTTTTTATTGTTCTCTGTCATTCCCTTTGCTAACTGGACACATGGCTTGGAGGTGATTCCCCTCCATCACACTACTGTCTGTTACTGCTTGCTATGAAGGTAACTTAATCTCTCCAGAACTCTCCAGAACTGTATAGAAGAAACAGAATGAAGATAATTTTTGAAATTTTCTTAACTTTTTTCTGTCAGCAAGCCTGCAACTTGGTGAGTTTAGCCAGTGTGATCTTATTTTTTATTATTTTTTGAATTATTTATTTACTTATTTTTACTTGTATTTTTTATTTTATTTTATTCTTTTTCGGTTCTTATCTTTTCTGCCTAATTTTGTGTAAATTGTTCTTAATTATGAAATTTAGGTTTGGTATATTAGGTTTTGGTTATATGTAGGAATTCTAAGACCGGCCATGTTTTTTTTTTGTTTTTTTTTATTGTTCTCTGTCATTCCCTTGCTAACTGGACACATGGCTTGGAGGTGATTCCCCTCCATCACACTACTGTTCGTTACTGCTTGCTTAAGGTAACTTAATCTCTCCAGAACTCTCCAGAACTGTATAGAAGAAACAGAATGAAGATAATTTTTGAAATTTTCTTAACTTTTTTCTGTCAGCAAGCCTGCAACTTGGTGAGTTTAGCCAGTGTGATCTTATTTTTTTATTATTTTTTGAATTATTTATTTACTTATTTTTACTTGTATTTTTTATTTTATTTTATTCTTTTTCGTTCTTATCTTTTCTGCCTAATTTTTGTGTAAATTGTTCTTAATTATGAAATTTGTTTCAGGAGTATTAGGGTTTTGGTTATATGTAGGAATTCAAGACCGGCCATGTTTTTTTTTTGTTTTTTTTTATTGTTCTCTGTCATTCCCTTGCTAACTGGACACATGGCTTGAGGTGATTCCCCTCCATCACACTACTGTCTGTTACTGCTGGTAACTTAATCTTCCAGAACCTCCAGAACTGTATAGAAGAAACAGAATGAAGATAATTTTTGAAATTTTCTTAACTTTTTCTGTCAGCAAGCCTGCAACTTGGTGAGTTTAGCCAGTGTGATCTTTATTTTTTATTATTTTTTGAATTATTTATTTACTTATTTTTACTTGTATTTTTTATTTTATTTTATTCTTTTTCGGTTCTTATCTTTTCTGCCTAATTTTTGTGTAAATTGTTCTTAATTATGAAATTTAGGTTTGGTATATTAGGGTTTTGGTTATATGTAGGAATTCTAAGACCGGCCATGTTTTTTTTTTGTTTTTTTTTATTGTTCTCTGTCATTCCCTTGCTAACTGGACACATGGCTTGGAGTGTGATTCCCCCTCCATCACACTACTGTCTGTTACTGCTTGCTTAAGGTAACTTAATCTCTCCAGAACTCTCCAGAACTGTATAGAAGAAACAGAATGAAGATAATTTTTGAAATTTTCTTAACTTTTTTCTGTCAGCAAGCCTGCAACTTGGTGAGTTTAGCCAGTGTGATCTTATTTTTTATTATTTTTTGAATTATTTATTTACTTATTTTTACTTGTATTTTTTATTTTATTTTATTCTTTTTCGGTTCTTATCTTTTCTGCCTAATTTTGTGTAAATTGTTCTTAATTATGAAATTTAGGTTTGGTATATTAGGGTTTTGGTTATATGTAGGAATTCTAAGACCGGCCATGTTTTTTTTTTTGTTTTTTTTTATTGTTCTCTGTCATTCCCTTGCTAACTGGACACATGGCTTGAGGTGATTCCTTCTCCATCACACTACTGTCTGTTACTGCTTGCTTAAGGTAACTTAATCTCTCCAGAACTCTCCAGAACTGTATAGAAGAAACAGAATGAAGATAATTTTTGAAATTTTCTTAACTTTTTTCTGTCAGCAAGCCTGCAACTTGGTGAGTTTAGCCAGTGTGATCTTATTTTTTATTATTTTTTGAATTATTTATTTACTTATTTTTACTTGTATTTTTTATTTTATTTTATCTTCTTTTTCGGTTCTTATCTTTTCTGCCTAATTTTTGTGTAAATTGTTCTTAATTATGAAATTTAGGTTTGGTATATTAGGTTTTCTTGGTTATATGTAGGAATTCTAAGACCGGCCATGTTTTTTTGTTTTTTTTTATTGTTCTCTGTCATTCCCTTGCTAACTGGACACATGGCTTGGAGGTGATTCCCCCTCCATCACACTACTGTCTGTTACTGCTTGCTTAAGGTAACTTAATCTCTCCAGAACTCTCCAGAACTGTATAGAAGAAACAGAATGAAGATAATTTTTGAAATTTTCTTAACTTTTTTCTGTCAGCAAGCCTGCAACTTGGTGAGTTTAGCCAGTGTGATCTTATTTTTTATTATTTTTTGAATTATTTATTTACTTATTTTTACTTGTATTTTTTATTTTATTTTATTCTTTTTCGGTTCTTATCTTTTCTGCCTAATTTTTGTGTAAATTGTTCTTAATTATGAAATTTAGGTTTGGTATATTAGGGTTTTGGTTATATGTAGGAATTCTAAGACCGGCCATGTTTTTTTTTTTTGTTTTTTTTATTGTTCTCTGTCATTCCCTTGCTAACTGGACACATGGCTTGGAGGTGATTCCCCTCCATCACACTACTGTCTGTTACTGCTTGCTTAAGGTAACTTAATCTCTCCAGAACTTCCAGAACTGTATAGAAGAAACAGAATGAAGATAATTTTTGAAATTTTCTTAACTTTTTCTGTCAGCAAGCCTGCAACTTGGTGAGTTTAGCCAGTGTGATCTTATTTTTTATTATTTTTTGAATTATTTATTTACTTATTTTTACTTGTATTTTTTATTTTATTTTATTCTTTTTCGGTTCTTATCTTTTCTGCCTAATTTTGTGTAAATTGTTCTTAATTATGAAATTTAGGTTTGGTATATTAGGTTTTGGTTATATGTAGGAATTCTAAGACCGGCCATGTTTTTTTTTTGTTTTTTTATTGTTCTCTGTCATTCCTTTGCTAACTGACACATGGCTTGGAGGTGATTCCCCCTCCATCACACTACTGTCTGTTACTGCTTGCTTAAGGTAACTTAATCTCTCCAGAACTCTCCAGAACTGTATAGAAGAAACAGAATGAAGATAATTTTTGAAATTTTCTTAACTTTTTCTGGTCAGCAAGCCTGCAACTTGGTGAGTTTAGCCAGTGTGATCTTATTTTTTATTATTTTTTGAATTATTTATTTACTTATTTTTACTTGTATTTTTTATTTTATTTTATTCTTTTCGGTTCTTATCTTTTCTGCCTAATTTTTGTGTAAATTGTTCTTAATTATGAAATTTAGGTTTGGTATATTAGGTTTTGGTTATATGTAGGAATTCTAAGACCGCCATGCTTTTTTTTTGTTTTTTTATTGTTCTCTGTCATTCCCTTGCTAACTGGACATGGCTTGGAGGTGATTCCTCCATCACACTACTGTCTGTTACTGCTTGCTTAAGGTAACTTAATCTCTCCAGAACTCTCCAGAACTGTATAGAAGAAACAGAATGAAGATAATTTTTGAAATTTTCTTAACTTTTTCTGTCAGCAAAAGCCTGCAACTTGGTGAGTTTAGCCAGTGTGATCTTATTTTTTATTATTTTTTGAATTATTTATTTACTTATTTTTATTTGTATTTTTTATTTTATTTTATTCTTTTCGGTTCTTATCTTTTCTGCCTAATTTTTGTGTAAATTGTTCTTAATTATGAAATTTAGGTTTGGTATATTAGGGTTTTGGTTATATGTAGGAATTCTAAGACCGCCATGTTTTTTTTTTGTTTTTTTTTTTTATTGTTCTCTGTCATTCCCTTGCTAACTGGACACATGGCTTGGAGGTGACTTTCCCCCTCCATCACACACTACTGTCTGTTACTGCTTGGTTAAGGTAACTTAATCTCTCCAGAACTCTCCAGAACTGTATAGAAAGAACAGAATGAAGATAATTTTTGAAATTTTCTTAACTTTTTCTGTCAGCAAGCCTGCAACTTGGTGAGTTTAGCCAGTGTGATCTTATTTTTTATTATTTAACTATTTATTTACTTATTTTTTTACTTGTATTTTTTATTTTATTTTATTCTTTTTCGGTTCTTATCTTTTTCTGCCTAATTTTTGTGTAAATTGTTCTTAATTATGAAATTTAGGTTTGGTATATTAGGGTTTCTTATTATATGCAGGAATTCTAAGACCGGCCATGTTTTTTTTTTGTTTTTTTTTATTGTTCTCTGTCATTCCCTTGCTAACTGGACACATGGCTTGGAGGATTCCCCTCCATCACACTACTGTCTGTTACTGCTTGCTTAAGGTAACTTAATCTCTCCAGAACTCTCCAGAACTGTATAGAAGAAACAGAATGAAGATAATTTTTGAAATTTTCTTAACTTCTTTTTCTGTCAGCAAGCCTGCAACTTGGTGAGTTTAGCCAGTGATTCTATTTTTTATTATTTTTTGAATTATTTATTTATTTATTTTTAATTTTTGTATTTTTTATTTTATTTTATTCTTTTCGGTTCTTATCTTTTCTGCCTAATTTTTGTGTAAATTGTTCTTAATTATGAAATTTAGGTTTGGTATATTAGGGTTTTGGTTATATGCAGGGGAATTCTAAGACCGGCCATGTTTTTTTTTTTGTTTTTTTTTATTGTTCTCTGTCATTCCCTTGCTAACTGGACACATGGCTTGGAGGTATCTCCCCCTCCATCACACTACTGTCTGTTACTGCTTGCTTAAGGTAACTTAATCTCTCCAGAACTCTCCAGAACTGTATAGAAGAAACAGAATGAAGATAATTTTTGAAATTTTCTTAACTTTTTTCTGTCAGCAAGCCTGCAACTTGGTGAGTTTAGCCAGTGTGATCTTATTTTTTATTATTTTTTGAATATTTATTTACTTATTTTTACTTGTATTTTTTATTTTATTTTATTCTTTTTCGGTTCTTATCTTTTCTGCCTAATTTTTGTGTAAATTGTTCTTAATTATGAAATTTAGGTTTGGTATATTAGGGTTTTGGGTTATATGTAGAATTCTAAGACCGGCCATGTTTTTTTTTTGTTTTTTTTTATTGTTCTCTGTCATTCCCTTGCTAAATTGACACATGGCTTGGAGGTGATTCCCCCCTCCATCACACTACTGTCTGTTACTGCTTGCTTAAGGTAACTTTAATCTCTCCAGAACTCTCCAGAACTGTATAGAAGAAACAGAATGAAGATAATTTTTGAAATTTTCTTAACTTTTTTTCTGTCAGCAAGCCTGCAACTTGGTGAGTTTAGCCAGTGTGTGATCTTATTTTATTATTTTTTGAATTATTTATTTACTTATTTTTACTTGTATTTTTTATTTTATTTTATTCTTTTTCGGTTCTTATCTTTTCTGCCTAATTTTTGTGTAAATTGTTCTTAATTATGAAATTTAGGTTTGGTATATTAGGGTTTTGGTTATATGTAGGAATTCTAAGACCGGCCATGTTTTTTTGTTTTTTTTTATTGTTCTCTGTCATTCCCTTGCTAACTGGACACATGGCTTGGAGGTGATTCTCCATCACACTACTGTCTGTTACTGCTGCCAAGGTAACTTAATCTCTCCAGAACTCTCCAGAACTGTATAGAAGAAACAGAATGAAGATAATTAAAATTTTCTTAACTTTTTTCTGTCAGCAAGCCTGCAACTTGGTGAGTTTAGCCAGTGTGATCTTATTTTTTTATTATTTTTTGAATTATTTATTTACTTATTTTTACTTGTATTTTTTATTTTATTTTATTCTTTTTCGGTTCTTATCTTTTCTGCCTAATTTTTGTGTAAATTGTTCTTAATTATGAAATTTAGGTTTGGTATATTAGGGTTTTGGTTATATGTAGGAATTCTAAGACCGGCCATGTTTTTTTTTTGTTTTTTTTTATTGTTCTCTGTCATTCCCTTGCTAACTGGATACACATGGCTTGGAGGTGATTCCCCTCCATCACACTACTGTCTGTTACTGCTTGCTTAAGGTAACTTAATCTCTCCAGAACTCTCCAGAACTGTATAGAAGAAACAGAATGAAGATAATTTTTGAAATTTTCTTAACTTTTTTCTGTCAGCAAGCCTGCAACTTGGTGAGTTTAGCCAGTGTGATCTTATTTTTTATTATTTTTTGAATTATTTATTTACTTATTTTTACTTGTATTTTTTATTTTATTTTATTCTTTTTTCGGTTCTTATCTTTTCTGCCTAATTTTTGTGTAAATTGTTCTTAATTATGAAATTTAGGTTTGGTATATTAGGGTTTTGGTTATATGTAGGAATTCTAAGACCGGCCATGTTTTTTTTTTGTTTTTTTTTATTGTTCTCTGTCATTCCCTTGCTAACTGGACACATGGCTTGGAGGTGATTCCCCCCTCCATCACACTTACTGTCTGTTACTGCTTGCTTAAGGTAACTTTAATCTCTCCAGAACTCTCCAGAACTGTATAGAAGAAACAGAATGAAGATAATTTTAAATTTTCTTAACTTTTTCTGTCAGCAAGCCTGCAACTTGGTGAGTTTAGCCAGTGTGATCTTATTTTTTATTATTTTTTGAATTATTTATTTACTTATTTTTACTTGTATTTTTTATTTTATTTTATTCTTTTTCGGTTCTTATCTTTCTGCCTAATTTTTGTGTAAATTGTTCTTAATTATGAAATTTAGGTTTGGTATATTAGGGTTTTGGTTATATGTAGGAATTCTAAGACCGGCCATGTTTTTTTTTGTTTTTTTTTATTGTTCTCTGTCATTCCCTTGCTAACTGGACACATGGCTTGGAGGTGATTCCCCCCTCCATCACACTACTGTCTGTTACTGCTTGCTTAAGGTAACTTAATCTCTCCAGAACTCTCCAGAACTGTATAGAAGAAACAGAATGAAGATAATTTTTGAAATTTTCTTAACTTTTTCTGTCAGCAAGCCTGCAACTTGGTGAGTTTAGCCAGTGTGATCTTATTTTTTATTATTTTTTGAATTATTTATTTACTTATTTTTACTTGTATTTTTTATTTTATTTTATTCTTTTTCGGTTCTTATCTTTTCTGCCTAATTTTTGTGTAAATTGTTCTTAATTATGAAATTTAGGTTTGGTATATTAGGGTTTTGGTTATATGTGAGGAATTCTAAGACCGGCCATGTTTTTTGTTTTTTTTATTGTTCTCTGTCATTCCCTTGCTAACTGGACACATGGCTTGGAGGTGATTCCCCCCCTCCATCACACTACTGTCTGTTACTGCTTGCTTAAGGTAACTTAATCTCTCCAGAACTCTCCAGAACTGTATAGAAGAAACAGAATGAAGATAATTTTTGAAATTTTCTTTAACTTTTTTCTGTCAGCAAGCCTGCAACTTGGTGAGTTTAGCCAGTGTGATCTTATTTTTTATTATTTTTTGAATTATTTATTTACTTATTTTTACTTGTATTTTTTATTTTATTTTATTCTTTTTCGGTTCTTATCTTTTCTGCCTAATTTTTGTGTAAATTGTTCTTAATTATGAAATTTAGGTTTGGTATATTAGGGTTTTGGTTATATGTAGGAATTCTAAGACCGGCCATGTTTTTTTTTTGTTTTTTTTTATTGTTCTCTGTCATTCCCTTGCTAACTGGACACATGGCTTGGAGGTGATTCCCCTCCATCACACTACTGTCTGTTACTGCTTGCTTAAGGTAACTTAATCTCTCCAGAACTCTCCAGAACTGTATAGAAGAAACAGAATGAAGATAATTTTTGAAATTTTCTTAACTTTTTTCTGTCAGCAAGCCTGCAACTTGGTGAGTTTAGCCAGTGTGATCTTATTTTTTATTATTTTTTGAATTATTTATTTACTTATTTTTACTTGTATTTTTTATTTTATTTTATTCTTTTTCGGTTCTTATCTTTTCTGCCTAATTTTTGTGTAAATTGTTCTTAATTATGAAATTTAGGTTTGGTATATTAGGGTTTTGGTTATATGTAGGAATTCTAAGACCGGCCATGTTTTTTTTTTTGTTTTTTTTTATTGTTCTCTGTCATTCCCTTGCTAACTGGACACATGGCTTGGAGGTGATTCCCCCCTCCATCACACTACTGTCTGTTACTGCTTGCTTAAGGTAACTTAATCTCTCCAGAACTCTCCAGAACTGTATAGAAGAAACAGAATGAAGATAATTTTTGAAATTTTCTTAACTTTTTTTCTGTCAGCAAGCCTGCAACTTGGTGAGTTTAGCCAGTGTGATCTTATTTTTTATTATTTTTTGAATTATTTATTTACTTATTTTTACTTGTATTTTTTATTTTATTTTATTCTTTTTCGGTTCTTATCTTTTCTGCCTAATTTTTGTGTAAATTGTTCTTAATTATGAAATTTAGGTTTGGTATATTAGGGTTTTGGTTATATGTAGGAATTCTAAGACCGGCCATGTTTTTTTTTTGTTTTTTTTTATTGTTCTCTGTCATTCCCTTGCTAACTGGACACATGGCTTGGAGGTGATTCCCCCCTCCATCACACTACTGTCTGTTACTGCTTGCTTAAGGTAACTTAATCTCTCCAGAACTCTCCAGAACTGTATAGAAGAAACAGAATGAAGATAATTTTTGAAATTTTCTTAACTTTTTTCTGTCAGCAAGCCTGCAACTTGGTGAGTTTAGCCAGTGTGATCTTATTTTTTATTATTTTTTGAATTATTTATTTACTTATTTTTACTTGTATTTTTTATTTTATTTTATTCTTTTTCGTTCTTATCTTTTCTGCCTAATTTTTGTGTAAATTGTTCTTAATTATGAAATTTAGGTTTGGTATATTAGGGTTTTGGTTATATGTAGGAATTCTAAGACCGGCCATGTTTTTTTTTTGTTTTTTTTTATTGTTCTCTGTCATTCCCTTGCTAACTGGACACATGGCTTGGAGGTGATTCCCCCTCCATCACACTACTGTCTGTTACTGCTTGCTTAAGGTAACTTAATCTCTCCAGAACTCTCCAGAACTGTATAGAAGAAACAGAATGAAGATAATTTTTGAAATTTTCTTAACTTTTTTTCTGTCAGCAAGCCTGCAACTTGGTGAGTTTAGCCAGTGTGATCTTATTTTTTTTTATTATTTTTTTGAATTATTTATTTACTTATTTTTACTTGTATTTTTTATTTTATTTTATTCTTTTTCAAGGTTCTTATCTTTTCTGCCTAATTTTTGTGTAAATTGTTCTTAATTATGAAATTTAGGTTTGGTATATTAGGGTTTTGGTTATATGTAGGAATTCTAAGACCGGCCATGTTTTTTTTTTTTGTTTTTTTTTATTGTTCTCTGTCATTCCCTTGCTAACTGGACACATGGCTTGGAGGTGATTCCCCTCCATCACACTACTGTCTGTTACTGCTTGCTTAAGGTAACTTAATCTCTCCAGAACTCTCCAGAACTGTATAGAAGAAACAGAATGAAGATAATTTTTGAAATTTTCTTAACTTTTTTCTGTCAGCAAGCCTGCAACTTGGTGAGTTTAGCCAGTGTGATCTTATTTTTTATTATTTTTTGAATTATTTATTTACTTATTTTTACTTGTATTTTTTATTTTATTTTATTCTTTTTCGGTTCTTATCTTTTCTGCCTAATTTTTGTGTAAATTGTTCTTAATTATGAAATTTAGGTTTGGTATATTAGGGTTTTGGTTATATGTAGGAATTCTAAGACCGGCCATGTTTTTTTTTTGTTTTTTTTTATTGTTCTCTGTCATTCCCTTGCTAACTGGACACATGGCTTGGAGGTGATTCCCCCCCTCCATCACACTACTGTCTGTTACTGCTTGCTTAAGGTAACTTAATCTCTCCAGAACTCTCCAGAACTGTATAGAAGAAACAGAATGAAGATAATTTTTGAAATTTTCTTAACTTTTTCTGTCAGCAAGCCTGCAACTTGGTGAGTTTAGCCAGTGTGATCTTATTTTTTATTATTTTTTGAATTATTTATTTACTTATTTTTACTTGTATTTTTTATTTTATTTTATTCTTTTTCGGTTCTTATCTTTTCTGCCTAATTTTTGTGTAAATTGTTCTTAATTATGAAATTTAGGTTTGGTATATTAGGGTTTTGGTTATATGTAGGAATTCTAAGACCGGCCATGTTTTTTTTTTGTTTTTTTTTTATTGTTCTCTGTCATTCCCTTGCTAACTGGACACATGGCTTGGAGGTGATTCCCCCTCCATCACACTACTGTCTGTTACTGCTTGCTTAAGGTAACTTAATCTCTCCAGAACTCTCCAGAACTGTATAGAAGAAACAGAATGAAGATAATTTTTGAAATTTTCTTAACTTTTTTCTGTCAGCAAGCCTGCAACTTGGTGAGTTTAGCCAGTGTGATCTTATTTTTTATTATTTTTTGAATTATTTATTTACTTATTTTTACTTGTATTTTTTATTTTATTTTATTCTTTTTCGGTTCTTATCTTTTCTGCCTAATTTTTGTGTAAATTGTTCTTAATTATGAAATTTAGGTTTGGTATATTAGGGTTTTGGTTATATGTAGGAATTCTAAGACCGGCCATGTTTTTTTTTTTGTTTTTTTTTATTGTTCTCTGTCATTCCCTTGCTAACTGGACACATGGCTTGGAGGTGATTCCCCTCCATCACACTACTGTCTGTTACTGCTTGCTTAAGGTAACTTAATCTTCCAGAACTCTCCAGAACTGTATAGAAGAAACAGAATGAAGATAATTTTTGAAATTTTCTTAACTTTTTCTGTCAGCAAGCCTGCAACTTGGTGAGTTTAGCCAGTGTGATCTTATTTTTTATTATTTTTTGAATTATTTATTTACTTATTTTTACTTGTATTTTTTATTTTATTTTATTCTCTTTTTCTGTTCTTATCTTTTCTGCCTAATTTTTGTGTAAATTGTTCTTAATTATGAAATTTAGGTTTGGTATATTAGGGTTTTGGTTATATGTAGGAATTTAAGACCGGCCATGTTTTTTTTTTGTTTTTTTTTATTGTTCTCTGTCATTCCCTTGCTAACTGGACACATGGCTTGGAGGTGATTCCCCCCTCCATCACACTACTGTCTGTTACTGCTTGCTTAAGGTAACTTAATCTCTCCAGAATCCTCCAGAACTGTATAGAAGAAACAGAATGAAGATAATTCTTGAAATTTTCTTAACTTTTCTTTTTCTGTCAGCAAAGCCTGCAACTTGGTGAGTTTAGCCAGTGTGATCTTATTTTTTATTATTTTTTGAATTATTTATTTACTTATTTTTACTTGTATTTTTTATTTTATTTTATTCTTTTTCGGTTCTTATCTTTTCTGCCTAATTTTTGTGTAAATTGTTCTTAATTATGAAATTTAGGTTTGGTATATTAGGTTTTGGTTATATGTAGGAATTCTAAGA
The DNA here is from genome assembly GCA_037127315.1 of Ascarosepion bandense. NCBI lineage: Eukaryota > Metazoa > Mollusca > Cephalopoda > Sepiida > Sepiidae > Ascarosepion > Ascarosepion bandense. Next base: position 181,348 of record JBBBDQ010000512.1, read on the forward strand.
CCGGCCATGTTTTTTTTTTTGTTTTTTTATTGTTCTGTCATTATTCCCTTGCTAACTGGACACATGGCTTGGAGGTGATTCCCCTCCATCACACTACTGTCTGTTACTGCTTGCTTAAGGTAACTGAATCTCTCCAGAACTCTCCAGAACTGGTGAAATGAAACAGAATGAAGTGATAATTTTTGAAATTTTCTTAACTTTTTTCTGTCAGCAAGCCTGCAACTTGGTGAGTTTAGCCAGTGTGATCTTATTTTTTATTATTTTTTGAATTATTTATTTACTTATTTTTACTTGTATTTTTTATTTTATTTTATTCTTTTCTGTTCTTATCTTTCTCAGCCTCAATTTTGTGTAAATTGTTCTTAATTATGAAATTTAGTTTGGTATATTAGGGTTTTGGTTATATGTAGGAATTCTAAGACCGGCCATGTTTTTTTTGTTTTTTTTTATTGTTCTCTGTCATTCCCTTGCTAACTGGACACATGGCTTGGAGGTGATTCCCCTCCATCACACTACTGTCTGTTACTGCTTGCTTAAGGTAACTTAATCTCTCCAGAACTCTCCAGAACTGTATAGAAGAAACAGAATGAAGATAATTTTGAAATTTTCTTAACTTTTTCTGTCAGCAAGCCTGCAACTTGGTGAGTTTAGCCAGTGTGATCTTATTTTTATTATTTTTTGAATTATTTATTTACTTATTTTTACTTGTATTTTTTATTTTATTTTATTCTTTTTTCGGTTCTTATCTTTTCTGCCTAATTTTTTGTGTAAATTGTTCTTAATTATGAAATTTAGGTTTGGTATATTAGGGTTTTGGTTATATGTAGGAATTCTAAGACCTAGCCATGTTTTTTTTGTTTTTTTTTATTGTTCTCTGTCATTCCCTTGCTAACTGGACACATGGCTTGAGGTGATTCCCCCTCCATCACACCACTGTCTGTTACTGCTTGCTTAAGGTAACTTAATCTCTCCAGAACTCTCCAGAACTGTATAGAAGAAACAGAATGAAGATAATTCTTGAAATTTTCTTAACTTTTTTCTGTCAGCAAGCCTGCAACTTGCGAGTTTAGCCAGTGTGATCTTATTTTTTATTATTTTTTGAATTATTTATTTACTTATTTTTACTTGTATTTTTTATTTTATTTTATTCTTTTTCTGCTCTTATCTTTTCTGCCTAATTTTTGTGTAAATTGTTCTTAATTATGAAATTTAGGTTTGGTATATTAGGGTTTTGGTTATATGTAGGAATTCTAAGACCGGCCATGTTTTTTTTTTGTTTTTTTTATTGTTCTCTGTCATTCCCTTGCTAACTGGACACATGGCTTGAGGCTCCCCTCCATCACACTACTGTCTGTTACTGCTTGCTTAAGGTAACTTAATCTCTCCAGAACTCTCCAGAACTGTATAGAAGAAACAGAATGAAGATAATTTTTGAAATTTTCTTAACTTTTTTCTGTCAGCAAGCCTGCAACTTGGTGAGTTTAGCCAGTGTGATCTTATTTTTTATTATTTTTTGAATTATTTATTTACTTATTTTTACTTGTATTTTTTATTTTATTTTATTCTTCGGTTCTTATCTTTTCTGCCTAATTTTTGTGTAAATTGTTCTTAATTATGAAATTTAGGTTTGGTATATTAGGGTTTTGGTTATATGTAGGAATTCTAAGACCGGCCATGTTTTTTTTTTGTTTTTTTTATTGCCTCTGTCAGTTTCTCCCTTGCTAACTGGACACATGGCTTGGAGGTGATTCCCCTCCATCACACTACTGTCTGTTACTGCTTGCTTAAGGTGTCTTAATTCCTCCAGGTTCTCCAGAACTGTATAGAAGAAACAGAATGAAGATAATTTTTTGAAATTTTCTTAACTTTTTCTGTCAGCAAGCCTGCAACTTGGTGAGTTTAGCCAGTGTGATCTTATTTTTTATTATTTTTTGAATTATTTATTTACTTATTTTTACTTGTATTTTTTATTTTATTTTATTCTTTTTCGGTTCTTATCTTTCTTGCCTAATTTTGTGTAAATTGTTCTTAATTATGAAATTCTAGGTTTGGTATATTTTAGGTTTTGGTTATATGTAGGAATTCTAAGACCGGCCATGTTTTTTTGTTTTTTTTTATTGTTCTCTGTCATTCCCTTGCTAACTGGACACATGGCTTGGAGGTGATTCCCCCTCCATCACACTACTGTCTGCTACTGCTTGCTTAAGGTAACTTAATCTCTCCAGAACTCTCCAGAACTGTATAGAAGAAACAGAATGAAGATAATTTTTGAAATTTTCTTAACTTTTTTCTGTCAGCAAGCCTGCAACTTGGTGAGTTTAGTCAGTGTGAGATCTTTATTTTTTTATTATTTCTTGAAATTCATTTATTTACTTATTTTTACTTGTATTTTTTATTTTATTTTATTCTTTTTCGGTTCTTATCTTTTTGCCTAATTTTTGTGTAAATTGTTCTTAATTATGAAATTTAGGTTTGGTATATTAGGGTTTTGGTTATATGTAGGAATTCTAAGACCTATTGTTTTTTTTGTTTTTTTTTATTGTTCTCTGTCATCTTTGCTAACTGACACATGGCTTGGAGGTGATTCCCCCCTCCATCACACTACTGTCTGTTACTGCTTGCTTAAGGTAACTTAATCTTCCAGAACTTCCAGAACTGTATAGAAGAAACAGAATGAAGATAATTTTTGAAATTTTCTTAACTTTTTTCTGTCAGCAAGCCTGCAACTTGGTGAGTTTAGCCAGTGTGATCTTATTTTTTATTATTTTTTTAAATTATTTATTTACTTATTTTTACTTGTATTTTTTATTTATTTTTTATTCTTTTCGGTTCTTATCTTTTCTGCCTAATTTTGTGTAAATTGTTCTTAATTATGAAATTTAGGTTTGGTATATTAGGGTTTTGGTTATATGTAGGAATTCTAAGACCGGCCATGTTTTTCTTTTTTTGTTTTTTTTTATTGTTCTCTGTCATTCCCTTGCTAACTGGACACATGGCTTGGAGGTGATTCCCCTCCATCACACTACTGTCTGTTACTGCTTGCTTAAGGTAACTTAATCTCTCCAGAACTGTATAGAAGAAACAGAATGAAGATAATTTTTGAAATTTTCTTAACTTTTTTCTGTCAGCAAGCCTGCAACTTGGTGAGTTTAGCCAGTGTGATCTTATTTTTTATTATTTTTTTAAATTATTTATTTACTTATTTTTACTTGTATTTTTTATTTATTTTATTCTTTTTCGGTTCTTATCTTTTCTGCCTAATTTTTGTGTAAATTGTTCTTAATTATGAAATTTCTCTAGGTTTGGTATATTAGGGTTTTGGTTATATGTAGGGAATTCTAAGACCGGCCATGTTTTTTTTTTTTTGTTTTTTTTTATTGTTTCCTGTCATTCCCTTGCTAACTGACACATGGCTTGGAGGTGATTCCCCCCTCCATCACACTTACTGTCTGTTACTGCTTGCTTAAGGTAACTTAATCTCTCCAGAACTCTCCAGAACTGTATAGAAGAAACAGAATGAAGATAATTTTTGAAATTTTCTTAACTTTTTTCTGTCAGCAAGCCTGCAACTTGGTGAGTTTAGCCGTGATCTTATTTTTTATTATTTTTTGAATTATTTATTTACTTATTTTTACTTGTATTTTTTATTTTATTTTATTCTTTTTCGGTTCTTATCTTTTCTGCCTAATTTTTGTGCAAATTGTTCTTAATTATGAAATTTAGGTTTGGTATATTAGGGTTTTGGTTATATGTAGGAATTCTAAGACCGGCCATGTTTTTTTTTGTTTTTTTTTTTTTATTGTTCTCTGTCATTCCCTTGCTAACTGGACACATGGTTTGGAGGTGATTCCCTCTCCATCACACTACTGTCTGTTACTGCTTGCTTAAGGTAACTTAATCTCTCCAGAACTCTCCAGAACTGCATAGAAGAAACAGAATGAAGATAATTTTTGAAATTTTCTTAACTTTTTTCTGTCAGCAAGCCTGCAACTTGGTGTAGCTAGCCAGTGTGATCTTATTTTTTATTATTTTTTGAATTATTTATTTACTTATTTTTACTGTATTTTTTATTTTATTTTATCTTTTTCGTTCTTAATTCTTTCTGTCAATTTTGTGTAAATTGTTCTTAATTATGAAATTTAGGTTTGGTATATTAGGGTTTTGGTTATATGTAGGAATTCTAAGACCGGCCATGTTTTTTTTTTGTTTTTTTTTATTGTTCTCTGTCATTCCCTTGCTAACTGGACACATGGCTTGGAGGTGATTCCCCCTCCATCACACTACTGTCTGTTACTGCTTGCTTAAGGTAACTTAATCTCTCCAGAACTCTCCAGAACTGTATAGAAGAAACAGAATGAAGATAATTTTTGAAATTTTCTTAACTTTTTTCTGTCAGCAAGCCTGCAACTTGGTGAGTTTAGCCAGTGTGATCTTATTTTTTATTATTTTTTGAATTATTTATTTACTTATTTTTACTTGTATTTTTTATTTTATTTTATTCTTTTTCGGTTCTTATCTTTTCTGCCTAATTTTTGTGTAAATTGTTCTTAATTATGAAATTTAGGTTTGGTATATTAGGGTTTTGGTTATATGTAGGAATTCTAAGACCGGCCATGTTTTTTTTTGTTTTTTTTATTGTTCTCTGTCATTCCCTTGCTAACTGGACACATGGCTTGGAGGTGATTCCCCCTCCATCACACTACTGTCTGTTACTGCTTGCTTAAGGTAACTTAATCTCTCCAGAACTCTCCAGAACTGTATAGAAGAAACAGAATGAAGATAATTTTTGAAATTTTTCTTAACTTTTTTCTGTCAGCAAGCCTGCAACTTGGTGAGTTTAGCCAGTGTGATCTTATTTTTATTATTTTTTGAATTATTTATTTACTTATTTTTACTTGTATTTTTTATTTTATTTTATTCTTTTTCGGTTCTTATCTTTTCTGCCTAATTTTTGTGTAAATTGTTCTTAATTATGAAATTTAGTTCTAGTATATAGTTTGGTTATATGGTGGAATTCTAAGACCGGCCATGTTTTTTTTTTGTTTTTTTTTATTGTTCTCTGTCATTCCCTTGCTAACTGACACATGTGGCTTGGAGGTGATTCCTCCTCCATCACACTACTGTCTGTTACTGCTTGCTTAAGGTAACTTAATCTCTCCAGAACTTCCAGAACTGTATAGAAGAAACAGAATGAAGATAATTTTGAAATTTTCTTAACTTTTCTGTCAGCAAGCCTAAAATCTCATAGAGTTTAGCCAGTGTGATCTTATTTTTTATTATTTTTTGAATTATTTATTTACTTATTTTTACTTGTATTTTTTATTTTATTTTAATTTTCTTTCGGTTCTTATCTTTTCTGCCTAATTTTTGTGTAAATTGTTCTTAATTATGAAATTTAGGTTTGGTATATTAGGGTTTTGGTTATATGTAGGAATTCTAAGACCGGCCATGTTTTTTTTTTGTTTTTTTTTGCATTGTTCTCTGTCATTCCCTTGCTAACTGACACATGGGTCAGAGGTGATTCCTCTCTCCATCACACTACTGTCTGTTACTGCTTGCTTAAGGTAACTTAATCTCTCCAGAACTCTCCAGAACTGTATAGAAGAAACAGAATGAAGATAATTTTTGAAATTTTCTTAACTTTTTCTGTCAGCAAGCCTGCAACTTGGTGAGTTTAGCCAGTGTGATCTTATTTTTTATTATTTTTTGAATTATTTATTTACTTATTTTTACTTGTATTTTTTATTTTATTTTATTCTTTTTCGGTTCTTATCTTTTCTGCCTAATTTTTGTGTAAATTGTTCTTAATTATGAAATTTAGGTTTGGTATATTAGGGTTTTGGTTATATGTAGGAATTCTAAGACCGGCCATGTTTTTTTTTTGTTTTTTTTTATTGTTCTCTGTCATTCCCTTGCTAACTGGACACATGGCTTGGAGGTGATTCTCCATCACACTACTGTCTGTTACTGCTTGCTTAAGGTAACTTAATCTCTCCAGAACTCTCCAGAACTGTATAGAAGAAACAGAATGAAGATAATTTTGAAATTTTTTCTTTAACTTTTTCTGTCAGCAAGCTCTGCAAACTGGTGAGTTTGTTTCGGTGTGATCTTTATTTTTTATTATTTTTTGAATTATTTATTTACTTATTTTTACTTGTATTTTTTATTTTATTTTATTCTTTTCAAGTTCTTATCTTTTCTGCCTAATTTTTGTGTAAATTGTTCTTAATTATGAAATTAGGTTTGGTGTACATTAGGTTTTGGTTATATGTAGGAATTCTAAGACCGGCCATGTTTTTTTTTTGTTTTTTTTTATTGTTCTCTGTCATTCCCTTGCTAACTGGACACATGGCTTGGAGGTGATTCCCCCCCTCCATCACACTACTGTCTGTTACTGCTTATTAAGGTAACTTAATCTCTCCAGAACTCTCCAGAACTGTATAGAAGAAACAGAATGAAGATAATTTTTGAAATTTTCTTAACTTTTTTCTGTCAGCAAGCCTGCAACTTGGTGAGTTTAGCCAGTGTGATCTTATTTTTTTATTATTTTTTGAATTATTTATTTACTTATTTTTACTTTGTATTTTTTATTTATTTTATCTTTTTCGTTCTTATCTTTTCTGCCTAATTTTTGTGTAAATTGTTCTTAATTATGAAATTTAGGTTTGGTATTAGGGTTTTGGTTATATGTAGGAATTCTAAGACCGGCCATGTTTTTTTTGTTTTTTTTTTTATTGTTCTCTGTCATTCCCTTGCTAACTGGACACATGGCTTGGAGGTGATTCCCCCCTCCATCACACTACTGTCTGTTACTGCTTGCTTAAGGTAACTTAATCTCTCCAGAACTCTCCAGAACTGTATAGAAGAAACAGAATGAAGATAATTCTTGAAATTTTCTTAACTTTTTCTGCTCTCCTAGCAAGCCTGCAACTTGGTGAGTTTGTAATGTGATCTTTATTTTTATTATTTTTTGAATTATTTATTTACTTATTTTTACTTGTATTTTTTATTTTATTTTATTCTTTTTCGGTTCTTATCTTTTCTGCCTAATTTTTGTGTAAATTGTTCTTAATTATGAAATTTAGGTTTGGTATATTAGGGTTTTGGTTATATGTAGGAATTCTAAGACCGGCCATGTTTTTTTTTTGTTTTTTTTTATTGTTCTCTGTCATTCCTTTGCTAACTGGACACATGGCTTGAGGTGATTCCCCTCTCCATCACACTACTGTCTGTTACTGCTTGCTTAAGGTAACTCAACTTCCAGAACTCTCCAGAACTGTATAGAAGAAACAGAATGAAGATAATTTTGAAATTTTCAGAATTTTTCTGCCTGCCTGCAACTTGGTGAGTTTAGCCAGTGTGATCTTATTTTTTATTATTTTTTGAATTATTTATTTACTTATTTTTACTTGTATTTTTTATTTTATTTTATTCTTTTCTTTGTTCTTATCTTTTTCTGCCTAATTTTTTGTGTAAATTGTTCTTAATTATGAAATTTAGGTTTGGTATATTAGGGTTTTGGTTATAGGAATTCTAAGACCGGCCATGTTTTTTTTTGTTTTTTTTTTTATTGTTCTCTGTCATTCCCTTGCTAACTGGACACATGGCTTGGAGGTGATTCCCCCCCTCCATCACACTACTGTCTGTTACTGCTTGCTTAAGGTAACTTAATCTCCAGAACTCTCCAGAACTGTATAGAAGAAACAGAATGAAGATAATTTTTGAAATTTTTCTTAACTTTTTTTTTCTGTCAGCAAGCCTGCAACTTGGTGAGTTTAGCCAGTGTGATCTTATTTTTTATTATTTTTTGAATTATTTATTTACTTATTTTTACTTGTATTTTTTATTTTATTTTATTCTTTTTCGTTCTTATCTTTTCTGCCTAATTTTTGTGTAAATTGTTCTTAATTATGAAATTTAGGTTTGGTATATTAGGTTTTGGTTATATGTAGGTGTTCAAGACCGCCATGTTTTTTTTGTTTTTTTTTATTGTTCTCTGTCATTCCCTTGCTAACTGGACACATGTATTTTGGAGGTGATTCCCCTCCATCACACTACATGCCACTGTCTGTTACTGCTTGCTTAAGGTAACTTAATCTCTCCAGAACTCTCCAGAACTGTATAGAAGAAAACAGAATGAAGATAATTTTTTGAAATTTTCTTAACTTTTTTCTGTCAGCAAGCCTGCAACTTGGTGAGTTTAGCCAGTGTGATCTTATTTTTATTATTTTTTGAATTATTTATTTACTTATTTTTATTTGTATTTTATTTTATTTTATTCTTTTTCGGTTCTTATCTTTTTCTGCCTAATTTTTGTGTAAATTGTTCTTAATTATGAAATTTAGGTTTGGTATATTAGGGTTTTGGTTATATGTAGGAATTCTAAGACCTGGCTATTTTTTTTTTTTTTGTTTTTTTTATTATTTCTGTCATTCTGCTACTGGACACATGGCTTGGAGGTGATTCCCCCCCTCCATCACACTACTGTCGTTACTGCTTGCTTAAGGTAACTTAATCTCTCCAGAACTCTCCAGAACTGTATAGAAGAAACAGAATGAAGATAATTTTTGAAATTTTCTTAACTTTTTTCTGTCAGCAAGCCTGCAACTTGGTGAGTTTAGCCAGTGTGATTCTATTTTTATTATTTGAATTATTTATTTACTTATTTTTACTTCTGTATTTTTTATTTTATTTTATTCTTTTCAAGTCTTATCTTTTCTGCCTAATTTTGTAAAATTGTTCTTAATTACAAATTTAGGTTTGGTATATTAGGGTTTTGGTTATATGTAGGAATTCTAAGACCGTTTTTATGTTTTTTTTTTTTGTTTTTTTGTATTGTTCTCTGTCATTCCCTTGCTAACTGGACACATGGCTTATAAGCCCCCCCCCTCCATCACATCACTGTCTGTTACTGCTTGCTTAAGGTAACTTAATCTCTCCAGAACAAGAGAAGAAACAGAATAAAGATAATTTTTGAAATTTTCTTAACTTTTTTCTGTCAGCAAGCCTGCAACTTGGTGAGTTTAGCCAGTGTGATCTTTGATATTTTTATTATTTTTTGAATTATTTATTTACTTATTTTTACTTGTATTTTTTATTTTATTTTATTCTTTTTCGGTTCTTATCTTTTCTGCAGCCTAAATTTGTGTAAATTGTCTCCTATTATAGAAATTTAGGTTTGGTATACAGGGCTTTAAGAAGGTAGGAATTTCTAAGACCGGCCATGTTTTTTTTTTTGTTTTTTTTTTATTGTTCTCTGTCATTCCCTTGCTAACTGACACATGGCTTGGAGGTGACTCTCCATCACACTACTGTCTGTTACTGCTTGCTTAAGGTAACTTAATCTCTCCAGAGAACTTCCAGAACTGTATAGAAGAAACAGAATGAAGATAATTTTTGAAATTTTTCTTAACTTTTTCTGTCAGCAAGCCTGCAACTTGGTGAGTTTAGCCAGTGTGATCTTATTTTTTATTATTTTTTGAATTATTTATTTACTTATTTTTTTACTTGTATTTTTTATTTTATTTTATTCTTTTTCGGTTCTTATCTTTCTGCCTAATTTTTGTGTAAATTGTTCTTAATTATGAAATTTAGGTTTGGTATATTAGGTTTTGGTTATATGTAGGAATTCTAAGACCGGCCATGTTTTTTTTTTGTTTTTTTTTATTGTTCTTGTCATTCCCTCGTTGAATCTGACATTAATATTGAGGTGATTCCCCTCCATCACACTACTGTCTGTTACCAGTTTGCTTAAGGTAACTTAATCTCTCCAGAACTCTCCAGAACTGGTATAGAAGAAACAGAATGAAGATAATTTTTGAAATTTTCTTAACTTTTTTCTGTCAGCAAGCCTGCAACTTGGTGAGTTTAGCTAGCGTGATCTTATTTTTATTATTTTTTGAATTATTTATTTACTTATTTTAAATTTATTTTTATTTTATTTTTTATTCTTTTTCGGTTCTTATCTTTTCTCTACCTAATTTTTGTGTGTAAATTAATTTTAATTTATGAAATTTAGGTTTGGTATATTAGGGTTTTGGTTATATGTAGGAATTCTAAGACCGGCCATGTTTTTTTTTTGTTTTTTTTTATTGTTCTGTCATTCCCTTGCTAACTGGACACATGGCTTGGTATTCCTCCCTCCATCACACTACTGTCTACATGCTTGCTTAAGGCACTTAATCTCCAGAACTCTCCAGAAACTGTGAGAATAAACAGAATGAAGATAATTTTTGAAATTTTCTTAACTTTTTCTGTCAGCAAGCCTGCAACTTGGTGAGTTTAGCCAGTGTGATCTTATTTTTTTATTATTTTTTGAATTATTTATTTACTTATTTTTACTTGTATTTTTTATTTTATTTTATTCTTTTTCGGTTCTTATCTTTTCTGCCTAATTTTGTGTAAATTCACTTTTACCATGAAATTTAGGTTTTGGTATATTAGGGTTTTGGTTATATGTAGGAATTCTAAGACCGGCCATATGTTTTTTTTTTTTGTTTTTTTTTATTGTTCTCTGTCATTCCCTTGCTTAACTGGACACATGGCTTGGAGGTGATTCCCTCTCCATCACACTACTGTCTGTTACTGCTTGCTTAAGGTAACTTAATCTCTCCAGAACTGTATAGAAGAAACAGAATGAAGATAATTTTTGAAATTTTCTTAACTTTTTTCTGTCAGCAAGCCTGCAACTTGGTGAGTTTAGCCAGTGTGATCTTATTTTTTATTATTTTTTGAATTATTTATTTACTTATTTTTACTTGTATTTTTTATTTTATTTTATCTTTTTCTGTTTCATTCTTTTTCTGCCTAATTTTTGTGTAAATTGTTCTTAATTATGAAATTTAGGTTTGGTATATTAGGGTTTGCTATATGTAGGAATTCTAAGACTGGTCATGTTTTTTTTTTTTTGTTTTTTTTTATTGTTCTCTGTCATTCCTTGCTAACTGGACACATGGCTTGAGGTGATTCTCCATCACACTACTGTCTGTTACTGCTTTATTATGTAACTTAATCTCTCCAGAACTCTCCAGAAACTGTATAGAAGAAACAGAATTAAGATACTTTTTGGAAATTTTCTTAACTTTTTCTGTCAGCAAGCCTTGCAACTTTGGTGAGTTTAGCCAGTGTGATCTTATTTTATTATTTTTTGAATTATTTATTTCATTTATTTTTACTTGTATTTTTTATTTTTATTTTATTCTTTTTTCGGTTCTTATCTTTTCTGCCTAATTTTGTGTAAATTGTTCTTGAAATTATGAAATTTTAGGTTTGGTATATTAGGCTTTAAGGCAGGGGAATTCTACATCTGGCCATGTTTTTTTTGTTTTTTTTTATTGTTCTCTGTCATTCCCTTGCTAACTGGACATTGGCTTGAGGCATTCCCCTCCATCACAATTACTGTCTGTTACTGTTTGCTTAAGGTAACTTAATCTCTCCAGAACTCTCCAGAACTGTATAGAAGAAACAGAATGAAGATAATTTTTGAAATTTTCTAACTTTTTTCTGTCAGCAAGCCTGCAACTTGGTGAGTTTAGCCAGCGGATCTTTATTTTTATTATTTTTTGAATTATTTTATTTACTGATGGCTTGTATTTTTTATTTTATTTTATTCTTTTTCGGTTCTTATCTTTTCTGCCTAATTTTTGTGTAAATTGTTCTTAATTATGAAATTTAGGTTTGGTATATTAGGGTTTTGGTTATATGTAGGAATTCTAAGACCGGCCATGTTTTTTTTTTGTTTTTTTATTGTTCTCTGTCATTCCCTTGCTAACTGGACACATGGCTTGGAGGTGATTCCCCCTCCATCACACTACTGTCTGTTACTGCTTGCTTAAGGTAACTTAATCCTCCCAGAACTCTGTGAACTGTATAGAAGAAACAGAACTGGTGATAATTTTGAAATTTTCTTAACTTTTTCTGTCAGCAAGCCTGCAACTTGGTGAGTTTAGCCAGTGTGATCTTATTTTTTATTATTTTTGAATTATTTATTTACTTATTTTTACTTGTATTTTTTATTTTATTTTATTCTTTTTCGGTTCTTATCTTTTCTGCCTAATTTTTGTGTAAATTGTTCTTAATTACAGAAATTTAGGTTTGGTATATTAGGTTTTATTATATGTAGGAATTCTAAGACCGGCCATGTTTTTTTTTTGTTTTTTTTTTATTGTTCTCTGTCATTCCCCTTGTTAACTGGACACATGGCTTGGAGGTGATTCCCCCTCTCCATCACACTAACACCTGTTACTGCTTTGCTTAAGGTAACTTAACTTCTCCAGAACTCTCCAGAACTGAAGAAGGTGTTATAGAACAAGATAATTTTTGAAATTTTCTTAACTTTTTCTGTCAGCAAGCCTGCAACTTGGTGAGTTTAGCTGCAGTGTGATCTTATTTCTTTTTATTATTTTTTGAATTACTTATTTACTTATTTTTACTTGTATTTTTTATTTTATTTTATTCTTTTCTGGGGTTCTTGCTCTTTTCTGCTCACTTTTTAAAAATTGTTCTTAATTATGAAATTTAGGTTTGCAGTTGGTTTAGGGTTTCAGTTAAGGTAGAATTCTAAGACCGCTTTGTGTGTCTTTTTTTGTTTTTTTTTATTGTTTCAAGTCATTCTCACAATTGACACACATGGCTTGGAGGTGATTCCCCTCCATCACACTACTGTCTGTTACTGCTTGCTTAAGGTAACTTAATCTCTCCAGAACTCTCCAGAACTGTATAGAAGAAACAGAATGAAGATAATTTTTGAAATTTTCTTAACTTTTTTCTGTCAGCAAGCTCTGCAACTTGGTGAGTTTGTTTCAGTGATTCTATTTTTTTATTATTTTTTGAATTATTTATTTACTTATTTTTACTTGTATTTTTTATTTTATTTTATTCTTTTTCGGTTCTTATCTTTTCTGCCTAATTTTGTGTAAATTGTTCTTAATTGGTGAAATTTGGGTTTGGTATATTAGGGTTTTGGTTATATGTAGGAATTCTAAGACCGGCCATGTTTTTTTTTTGTTTTTTTTTATTGTTCTCTGTCATTCCCTTGCTAACTGGACACATGGCTTGGAGGTGATTCCCCCCTCCATCACACTACTGTCTGTTACTGCTTGCTTAAGGTAACTTAATCTCTCCAGAACTCTCCAGAACTGTATAGAAGAAACAGAATGAAGATAATTTTTGAAATTTTCTTAACTTTTTTCTGTCAGCAAGCCTGCAACTTGGTGAGTTTCTAGCCAGGATTCTATTTTTTATTATTTTTTGAATTATTTATTTACTTATTTTTACTTGTATTTTTTATTTTATTTTATTCTTTTTCGGTTCTTATCTTTTCTGCCTAATTTTTGTGTAAATTGTTCTTAATTATGAAATTTAGGTTTGGTATGCTAGGGTTTTTAAGCAGGCGAATTCTAAGACCGGCCATGTTTTTTTTTTGTTTTTTATTGTTCTCTGTCATTCTCTTGCTAACTGACACATGGCTTGAGGTGATTCCCCCTCCATCACACTACTGTCTGTTGGTTTGTTGTTTAAGGTAACTTAATCTCTCCAGAACTCTCCAGAACCCATAGAAGAAACAGAATGAAGATAATTTTTTGAAATTTTCTAACTTTTTTCGTCAGCAAGCCTGCAACTTGGTGAGTTTGTTTATGTGATCTTATTTTTATTTATTTTTTGAATTATTTATTTACTTATTTTTACTTGTATTTTTTATTTTATTTTATCTTTTCTGTTCTATCTTTTCTGCCTAATTTTTAAAATTGTTTTACCATAAATTTAGGGTTTGGTAGTATTAGGGTTTTGGTTACATGTAGGAATTCTAAGACCGGCCATGTTTTTTTTGTTTTTTTTTATTGTTCTCTGTCATTCCCTTGCTAACTGGACACATGGCTTGGAGGTGATTCCCCCTCCATCACACTACTGTCTGTTACTGCTTGCTTAAGGTAACTAATCTCCTCCAGAACTCTCCAGAACTGTATAGAAGAAACAGAATGAAGATAATTTTTGAAATTTTCTTAACTTTTTTCTGTATCAAAGGGTTCCAGAATCTCATGAGTTTAGCCAGTGTGATCTTATTTTTATTACTTTTTGAATTATTTATTTACTTATTTTTACTTGTATTTTTTATTTTATTTTATTCTTTTTTCGGTTCTTATCTTTTCTGCCTAATTTTTGTGTAAATTGTTCTTAATTGTGAAATTTAGGTTTGGTATATTAGGGGTTTTGGTTAGATCAGGGATCTTCAAGACCGGCCATGTTTTTTTTTGTTTTTTTTTATTGTTCTCTGTCATTCCCTTGCTACCCTGGACACATGGCTTGAGGTGATTCCCCCCTCCATCACACTACTGTCTGTTACTGCTTGCTGGTGGCACTTAATCTCTCCAGAACTGTATAGAAGAAACAGAATGAAGATAATTTTTGAAATTTTCTTAACTTTTTCTGCCTAGCAAGCCTGCACTTAAGTAGAGTTTAGCCAGTGTGATCTTATTTTTTATTATTTTTTGAATTATTTATTTACTTATTTTTACTTGTATTTTTTATTTTATTTTATTCTTTTTCGGTTCTTATCTTTTCTGCCTAATTTTGTGTAAATTGTTCTAATTATGAAATTTAGGTTTGGTATATTAGGGTTTTGGTTATATGTAGGAATTCTAAGACCGGCCATGTTTTTTTTGTTTTTTTTATTGTTCTCTGTCATTCCCTTGCCAACTGAGCACATGGCTTGGAGGTGATTCCCCCTCCATCACACTACTGTCTGTTACTGCTTGCTTAAGGTAACTTAATCTCTCCAGAACTCTCCAGAACTGTATAGAAGAAACAGGGAATGAAGATAATTTTTGAAATTTTCTTAACTTTTTTCTGTCAGCAAGCCTGCAACTTGGTGAGTTTAGCCAGTGTGATCTATTTTTTTATTATTTTTTGAATTATTTATTTACTTATTTTTACTTGTATTTTTTATTTTATTTTATTCTTTCTGTTCTTATCTTTTCTGTCAATTTTTAGAAATTGTTCTTAATTATGAAATTTAGGTTTAAGGTTATTAGGGTTTTGGTTATATGTAGGAATTCTAAGACCGGCCATGTTTTTTTTTTGTTTTTTTTTATTGTTCTCTGTCATTCCCTTGCTAACTGACACATGGCTTGGAGGTGATTCTCCATCACACTACTGTCTGTTACTGCTTTGCTTAAGGTAACTTAATCTCTCCAGAACTCTCCAGAACTGTATAGAAGAAACAGAATGAAGATAATTTTTGAAATTTTCTTAACTTTTTTCTGTCAGCAAGCCTGCAACTTGGTGAGTTTAGCCAGTGTGATCTTATTTTTTATTATTTTTTGAATTATTTATTTACTTATTTTACTTCTGTATTTTTTATTTTATTTATTCTTTTCTGTTCTTATCTTTTCTGTCAATTTTTGTGTAAATTGTTCTTAATTATGAAATTTGAGGTTGTATATATTAGGGTTTTGGGTTACATGTAGGAATTCTCCTCTAAGACCGGCCATAAGTTTTTTTTTGTTTTTTTTATTGTTCTCTGTCATTCCCTTGCTAACTGGATACATGGCTTGGAGGTGATTCCCCCCCTCCATCACACTTTACTGTCTGTTACTGCTTGCTTAAGGTAACTGACCTCTCCAGAACTCCTCCAGAACTGTGTAGAATAAACAGAAATGTATAATTTTTGAAATTTTCTTAATTTTTTTCTGCCAAGCCTGCAACTTGGTGAGTTTAGCCAGTGTGATCTTTATTTTTATTATTTTTAAATATTTATTTTAATATTTTTACTTGTATTTTTTATTTTATTTTATTCTTTTTCGGTTCTTATCTTTTCTGCCTAATTTTTGTAAAATTGTTCTTAACAGAAATTTAGGGTTTGGTATATTAGGGTTTTGGTTATATGTAGAATTCTAAGACTGGCCATGTTTTTTTTTTGTTTTTTTTTATTGTTCCTCTCTGTCATTCCCTTTGCTAACTGGACACATGGCTTGGAGGGTGATTCCCCCTCCATCACACTACTGTCTGCTACTGCTTGCTTAAGGTAACTTAATCTCTCCAGAACTCTCCAGAACTGTATATATAGAAGAAACAGAATGAAGATAATTTTTGAAATTTTCTTAACTTTTTTCTGTCAGCAAGCCTGCAACTTGGTGAGTTTAATGTGATCTTATTTTTTATTATTTTTTGAATTATTTATTTACTTATTTTTTAATTTATTTTTTATTTTATTTTATTCTTTTTCGGTTCTTATCTTTTCTGCCTAATTTTTGTGTAAATTGTTCTTAATTATGAAATTTAGGTTTGTATATTAGGTTTTGGTTATATGGTGAATTCTAAGACCGGCCATGCCTTTTTTTTTGTTTTTTTTTATTGTTCTCTGTCATTCTGGGTTAACTGGACACATGGCTTGGAGGTGATTCCCCCTCCATCACACTACTGTCTGTTACTGCTTGCTTAAGGTAACTTAATCTCTCCAGAACTCTCCAGAACTGTATAGAAGAAACAGAAATTGTTGATAATTTTTGAAATTTTCTTAACTTTTTTCTGTCAGCAAGCCTGCAACTTGGTGAGTTTAGCCAGTGTGATCTTATTTTTTATTATTTTTTGAATTATTTATTTACTTATTTTTACTTGTATTTTTTATTTTATTTTATTCTTTTTTCGGTTCTTATCTTTTCTGCCTAATTTTTGTGTAAATTGTTCTTAATTATGAAATTTAGGTTTGGTATATTAGGGTTTTGGTTATATGTAGGAATTCTAAGACCGGCCATGTTTTTTTTGTTTTTTTTATTGCCTTTGTCATTCCCTTTTAAGCATCTTGACACATGGCTTGGAGGTGATTCCCCCCTCCATCACACTACTGTCTGTTACTGCTTGCTTAAGGTAACTTAATCTCTCCAGAACTCTCCAGAACTGTATAGAAGAAACAGAATGGAAGATAATTCTTGAAATTTTCTTAACTTTTTTCTGTCAGCAAGCCTGCAACTTGGTGAGTTTAGCCAGTGTGATCTTATTTTTTATTATTTTTTGAATTATTTATTTACTTATTTTTGTTTGTATTTTTTATTTTATTTTATTCTTTTTCGGTTCTTATCTTTTCTGCCTCACTTTTGTGTAAATGTTCTTAATTATGAAATTTAGGTTTGGTATATTAGGTTTTGGTTATATGTAGGAATTCTAAGACCGGCCATGTTTTTTTTTTTTTGTTTTTTTTTATTGTTCTCTGTCATTCCCTTTGCTAACTGGACACATGGCTGGAGGTGATTCCCCCTCCATCACACTACTGTCTGTTACTGCTTGCTGGTGGCAATCAACTTCTCCAGAACTGTATAGAAGAAACAGAATGAAGATAATTTTTAAAATTTTTAATTTTTCTGTCAGCAAGCCTGCAAATTGGTGAGTTTAGCCAGTGTGATCTTATTTTTATTATTTTTGAATTATTTATTTACTTATTTTACTTGTATTTTATTTTATTTTATTCTTTTTCAATTTTATCTTTTCTTGCCTAATTTTTGTGTAAATTGTCTTTAATTATGAAATTTAGGTTTGGTATATTAGGTTTTGGTTATATGTAGGAATTCTAAGACCGGCCATGTTTCTTTTTTTTGTTTTTTTTATTGTTCTTTGTCATTCCCTTGCTAAATTTTGAATAACATGGCTTGGATGATTCCCCCCCTCCATCACACTACTGTCTGTTACTGCCGTTTAAGGCAACTAATCTCTCAGAACTCTCCAGAACTGTATAGAAGAAACAGAATGAAGATAATTTTTGAAATTTTCTTAACTTTTTTTCTGTCAGCAAGCTCAAAAACTGCAGAGTTTAGCCAGTGTGATCTTATTTTTATTATTTTTTGAATTATTTATTTACTTATTTTTACTTGTATTTTTTATTTTATTTTATTCTTTTTCGTTCTTATCTTTTTCTGCCTAATTTTGTGTAAATTGTTCTTAATTATGAAATTTAGGTTTGGTATATTAGGGTTTTGGTTATGTGTGAATTCTAAGACCGGCCATGCTTTTTTTGTTTTTTTTTATTGTTCTCTGTCATTCCCTTGCTAACTGACACATGGCTTGGAGGTGATTCCCCCCTCCATCACACTACTGTCTGTTACTGCTTGCTTAAGGTAACTTAATCTCTCCAGAACTGTAGAAGAAGCAGAAAGGAAGATAATTTTTGAAATTTTCTTGGTCCTTTTTTCTGTCAGCATAAAGCCCTGCAAATCTGGTGAGTTTAGCCAGTGTGATCTTATTTTTTATTATTTTTTGAATTATTTATTTACTTATTTTTATCATTTTTTATTTTATTTTATTCTTTATTTTTATCTTTTCTGCCTAATTTTTGTGTGAATTGTTCTTAATTATGAAATTTAGGTTTGGTATATTAGGGTTTTGGTTATATGTAGGAATTCAAGACTGGCCATGTTTTTTTTTTTGTTTTTTTTATTGTTCTCTGTCATCTCAGTTAACTGGACACATGGCTTGGAGGTGATTCTCCATCATGAATTTCATTGTCTGTTACTGCTTGCTTAAGGTAACTTAATCTCCAGAACTCTCCAGAACTAGAAGTAGAAGAAACAGAATGAAGATAATTTTTGAAATTTTCTTAACTTTTTTTTCTGTCAGCAAGTCAGTAAAATCCTGTTATTTCTTTTAGCCAGTGTGATCTTATTCTTTTATTATTTTTTGAATTATTTATTTACTTATTTTTACTTGTATTTTATTTTATTTTATTCTTTTTCGGTTCTTATCTTTTCTGCCTAATTTTTGTGTAAATTGTTTCTAATTATGAAATTTAGGTTTGGTATATTAGGGCTTTGGTTATATGTAGGAATTCTAAGACCGGCTATGTTTTTTTTTTGTTTTTTTTTATTGTTCTCTGTCATTCCCTTGCTAACTGACACATGGCTTGGAGGCACCCCCCTCCATCACACTACTGTCTGTTACTGCTTTGTTAAGGTAACTTAATCTCTCCAGAACTCTCCTCCAGAACTGTATAGAAGAAACAGAATGAAGATAATTTTTGAAATTTTCTTAACTTTTTCTGTCAGCAAGCCTGTAACTTGGTGAGCTTAGCCAGTGTGATCTATTTTTTATTATTTTTTGAATTATTTATTTACTTATTTTTAATTGTATTTTTTATTTTATTTTATTCTTTTTCGGTTCTTATTCTTTTCTGCCTAATTTTTGTGTAAATTGTTCTTAATTATGAAATTTAGGTTTGGTATATTAGGTTTTGGTTATATGTAGGAATTCTAAGACCGGCCATGTTTTTTTTTTGTTTTTTTTTATTGTTCTCTATTGGCCTTCAAGCACTTGACACATGGCTTATAAGTATCTCCTTCCTCCATCACACTACTGTCTGTTACTGCTTGCTTACAACTTAATCTCTCCAGAACTCTCCAGTAAACCAGAAGAACAGAATGAAGATAATTTTTTGAAATTTTCTTTAACTTTTTCTGTCATGTGTCTGCAACTTGGTGAGTTTAGTCAGTGTGATCTTATTTTTTATTATTTTTTAATTATTTATTTACTTATTTTTACTTATTTTTTTATTTATTCTATTCTTTCTGCTCTTATCTTTTCTTACTTCAATTTTTGTGTGCACTAATTTTAATAATTATGAAAATTTTAGGTTTGGGTATATTAGGGTTTTACATATATAACTTCACACCGCCATGTTTTTTTTTGTTTTTTTTTATTGTCTTCTGTCATTCTCTTTGCTAACTGGATGGTACATGGCTTGGAGGTGATTCCTCCATCACACTACTGCCTGTTACTGCTTGCCATGTAACTTAATCTCTCCAGAACTCTCCAGAACCAAGAAGAAACAGAATGAAGATAATTTTTGAAATTTTCTTAACTTTTTCTGTCATGTCAGTAAATTTGGTGAGTCAGCTAGTGTGATCCTTTTATTTTTTATTATTTTTTAATTATTTTATTTACTTATTTTTACTTGTATTTTTTATTTTATTTTATTCTTTTCTGTTCTTTATCTTTTTCTGGCTTTTTCAATTTTTTGTGTAAAATTGTTCTTAATTATGAAATTTAGTTTGGTATATTAGGGTTTTATTATATGTAGGAATTCTAAGACCGCCATGTTTTTTTTTTTGTTTTTTTTATTGTTCTCTGTCATTCCCTTGTTAACTGACACATGGCTTGGAGGTGACTTCCCCTCCATCACACTACTGTCTGCTACTGCTTGCTTAAGGCAATCTCACTTCTCCAGAACTTCCAGAACTGTATAGAAGAAACAGAATGAAGATAATTTTGAAATTTTCTTAACTTTTTTCTGTCTAAAAGCCTCAAATGGTGTGAGTTTAGCCAGTGTGATCTTATTTTTATTATTTTTTGAATTATTTATTTACTATTTTTACTTGTATTTTTTATTTTATTTTATTCTTTTTGGTCTTTATCTTTTCTGCCTAATTTTGTGTAAATTGTTCTTAATTATGTAAAATTTAGGTTTGGTATATTAGGGTTTGGTTATATGTAGAATGGCACTGCCAGTTTTTTTTTTTGTTTTTTTATTGCTCTGTCATTCCCTGGTTAACTGGGACAGACATGGTATTTGGAGGCATCTCCTCCATCACAATTTTACTGTCTAGCATGTCATTACAACTTAATCCTCCAGAACCTAAGTAAGAAATGAATGAAGATAATTTGAAATTTTCTAACTTTTTTCTGTCAGCAAGCCTGCAACTTGGTGAGTTTAGCCAGTGTGATCTTATTTTTATTATTTTTGAATTATTTATTTACTATTTTTACTTGTATTTTTTATTTTATTTATTCTTTTTCTTTGTTCTTATCTTTTCTGCCTAATTTTTGTGTAAATTGTTCTTAATTATGAAATTAGGTTTGGTATATTAGGGTTTGCTATATGTAGACTCCAAGACCGGCCATGTTTTTTTTGTTTTTTTTTATTGTTCTCTGTCATTCTCATACCTGGACACATGTTTGATATTCCCTCCATCACACTCACTGTCTGTTACTGCTGTTTAAGGTGGTTCTAAATCTTCCAGAACTTCAGAACCCATATAAGAAACAGAATGAAGATAATTTTTGAATTTTCTTAATTTTTTTCTATCAGCAAGCTCAAATCTTTGGTGAATGTATTTATGTGATCTTCTATTTTTATTATTTAAATTATTATTACTTATTTTTTATTTATTTTTTATTTATTTATTCTTTTTTCTGGGCTCTTATCTTTTCTTGCCCAATTTTAAAAATTGTTTTAATTAAGAAATTTAGGCCAGCATATTAGGGTCAATATATGGAGAATTCAAGACTGCCATGTTTTTTTTTTTTTTGTTTTTTTTTTTATTGTTCTGTCATTTCGTTAACTTAGATGATAATATAATATGTGATTCTCCTATCAGTACTACTGGTCTATAATAATAGTTTGGCAAATTTAATTCCTCCAGAACTCTCCAGAAACTGTATAGAAGAAACAGAATGAAGATAATTTTGTGCCTTCTTTTAACTTTTCTAAGCTGCAGCTCTTGCAAATTGTGAGGCGAGCCAGTGATCTTATTTTTTATTATTTTTTAAATTATTTATTTATTTATTTTTTACTTGTATTTTTATTTATTTTATTCTTTTCGTTCTTTATCTTTTCTGCCTAATTTTTGTAGAAATTGTTCTTAATTATGAAATTGTATTTATATATTAGTAGTTTTGGGTTATATGTAGGCACTCCAAGCACTCAGCCATAGTTTTTTTTTTGTTTTTTTTAATAGTCTCTCTGTCATTCTCAAGCACTGGGACAGGCGTGCTTCGAGGATCTCTCCTCCAGATTCATCACTGTCTTCATTGCCACGTTTGGTAACTTAATCTTCCAGAACTCCTTCCAAGAACTGGTATAGAAGAAACAGAATGAAGATAATTAAAATTTTCTAACTTTTCTGTCAAAGTAAGTTTGCAAATTTTGGTGAGTTTACTATGTGACCTTATTTTTTTTTTTTATTATTATTTTTTAATTATTTATTTATTTATTTTTACTGTATTTTTTATTTATTTTATTTTTCGGTTCTTATCTTTTCTGCCTAATTTTTAAAATTGAATTTTAATTGGTGAAATTTAGGTTTGGTATATTAGGTTTGGTTATATGTAGGAATTCAAGACCGCCATGTTTTTTTTTGTTTTTTTTGCTGTTCTCTGTCATTCTCATGGACTGACACATGTATTTGAGGATTCCCCCTCCATCTATTGACCACTGGCCTGTTACTGCTTGCCTAAGGCAATTTAATCTCTCCAGAATCAAGAAGAACAGAATGAAGATAATTTTTCACTCCTTAACTTTTCTGTCAGCAAGCCTAACTTTATGTGAGTTTAATAGGTGTGATCTTATTTTTTATTATTATTTTTTTAATTATTTTATTTAATTTATTTTACTGTATTTTTATTTTATTTTATTCTTTTTTCGGTTCTTATCTTTTCTGCCTTAATTTTGGTGTGTCTGTTCTTAATTATAATTGTGCCTTAGTATATTAGGGTTTTTTGGTTATAAGGTAGAATTCTGCTGACGGCCATGTTTTTTTTGTTTTTTTATTGTTCTCTGTCATTCCCTTGCCATTCAGACATGGCTTGGGATATCTCCTCCATCACACTGCCATCTTGTCTGTTACTGTTTTCATAAGTGCAACTTAATCTCTCCAGAACCTCCAGAACTGTATAGAAGAAACAGAATGAAGAGATAATTTTGAAATTTTCTAACTCTTTTCTGTCAAAAGCCTGCAACTTGGTGAGTTTAGCCAGTGTGATTCTATTTTTGTTATTTTTAATTATTTATTACTTATTTTTAATTTTTGTATTTTTTATTTCATTTTTTAATTTTTTTTTCTGCTCTTATCTTTCATTTAATTTTTAAAAATTGTTCTTAATTGGTGAAATTTAGGCTTGGTATATTAGGGTTTTTAAGAAAGGGTGTTCCTAAGACCGGCCATGTTTTTTTTTTTTGTTTTTTTTTTATTATTTCATTTCATTCCCTTGCTAACTGACACATGGCTTGAGGCATCTCCTCCATCAAGCTAATTCTTTACTGTCTGTTACTGTTTGCTAAGGCACTTAATCTCTCCAGAACTGTATAGAAGAAACAGAATGAAGATAATTTAAAATTTTCTTAACTTTTTCTGTCAGCAAGCCTGCAACTTGGTGAGTTTTAGCCAGTGATCTTATTTTTTATTATTTTTTGAATTATTTATTTACTTATTTTTACTTGTATTTTTTATTTTATTTTATTCTTTCTGCCTATCTTTCTGCCTAATTTTTGCAAATTGTTCTTAATTATGAAATTTAGGTTTGGTATATTAGGGTTTTTTGGTTATATGTAGGAATTCTAAGACCGGCCATGTTTTTTTTTTGTTTTTTTTTATTGTTCTCTGTCATTCCCTTGCTAACTGGACATGGCTTGGAGGTGATTCCCCCTCCATCACACTACTGTCTGTTACTGCTGTTTAAGGTAACTTAATCTCTCCAGAACTCTCCAGAACTGTAGAAGAAACAGAATGAAGATAATTTTTGAAATCTTTCTAACTTTTTCTGTCAGCAAGCCTCTGCAACTTGGTGGAGAGTTTAATAAAGGGTGATCTTTATTTTTATTATTTTTTTAATTATTTATTTACTTATTTTTACTTGTATTTTTTATTTTATTTTATTCTCTTTTTCGGTTCTTTATCTTTTCTTGCCTAATTTTTGTGTAAATTGTTCTTAATTATGAAATTTAGGTTTGGCATATTAGGGTTTTGGTTATATGGTGGAATTCTAAGACCGGCCATGTTTTTTTTTTGTTTTTTTTTATTGTTCTCTGTCATTCCTTGCTAACTGACACATGGCTGAGGTGATTCCCCCTCCATCACACTACTGTCTGTTACTGCTTGCCTAAGGAACTTAATCTCTCCAGAACCTCCAGAACTGTATAGAAGAAACAGAATAAGATAATTTTTGAAATTTTCTTAACTTTTTCTCTGTCAGCAAGCCTGCAACTTGTGAGTTTAGTCAGTGTGATCTTATTTTTTATTATTTTTTGAATTATTTATTTACTTATTTTTACTTGTATTTTTTATTTTATTTTTATTTTCGGTTCTTTATCTTTTCTGCCTAATTTTTGTGTAAATTGTTCTTAATTATGAAATTTGTTTGGTATATTAGGGTTTTGGTTATATGTAGGAATTCTAAGACCGCTATGTTTTTTTTTTTTTGTTTTTTATTGTTCTCTGTCATTCCCTTGCTAATTGGACATGTTTGGAGGTGATTCCCCCTCTATCACACTACTGTCTGTTACTGCTTGCTTAAGGTAACTCTGACCTCCAGAACTCTCCAGAACTGTATAGAAGAAACAGAATGAAGATAATTTTTAAAATTTTCTTAACTTTTTCTGTCAGCAAGCCTGCAACTTGGTGAGCTCTTGTCAGTGTGACTTATTTTATTATTTTTTGAATTATT
The DNA here is from genome assembly GCA_037127315.1 of Ascarosepion bandense. Taxonomy (NCBI): domain Eukaryota; kingdom Metazoa; phylum Mollusca; class Cephalopoda; order Sepiida; family Sepiidae; genus Ascarosepion; species Ascarosepion bandense. Next base: position 205,768 of record JBBBDQ010000512.1, read on the forward strand.
TATTTACTTATTTTTACTTGTATTTTTTATTTTATTTTATTCTTTTTCGGTTCTTATCTTTTCTGCCTAATTTTTGTGTAAATTGTTCTTAATTATGAAATTTAGGTTTGGTATATTAGGGTTTTGGTTATATGTAGGAATTCTAAGACCGGCCATGTTTTTTTTAGCTTTATTGTTCTCTGTCATTCCCTTGTTAACTGACACATGGCTTTGAGGTGATTCTCCATCACACTACTGTCTGTTACTGCTTGCTTAAGGTAACTTAATCTCTCCAGAACTCTCCAGAACTGTATAGAAGGAAACAGGAATGAAGATAATTTTGAAATTTTCTTAACCTTTTTCTGTCAGCAAGCCTGCAACTTGGTGAGTTTAGCCAGTGTGATCTTTATTTTTTATTATTTTTTTGAATTATTTATTTACTTATTTTTACTTGTATTTTTTATTTTATTTTATTCTTTTCTGCTCTTATCTTTTCTGCCTAATTTTGTGTAAATTGTTCTTAATTATGAAATTTAGGTTTGGTATACAGGTTTTGGTTATATGTAGAATTCAAGACCGGCCATGTTTTTTTGTTTTTTTATTGTTCTCTGTCATTCCCTTGCTAACTGGACATGGCTTGGAGGTGATTTCCTCCCCTCCATCACACTACTGTCTGTTACTGCTTGCTTACAAATTTAATCTCTCCAGAACTCTCCAGAACTGTATAGAAGAAACAGAATGAAGATAATTTTTGAAATTTTCTTAACTTTTTTCTGTCAGCAAGCCTGGTAACTTGCATTAGTCAGTGTGATCTTATTTTTTATTATTTTTTGAATTATTTATTTACTTATTTTTACTTGTATTTTTTATTTATTTTATTCTTTTTCGGTTCTTATCTTTTCTGCCTAATTTTTGTGTAAATTGTTCTTAATTATGAAATTTAGGTTTGGTATATTAGGGTTTTGTTATATGTAGAATTTAAGACTGGCCATGTTTTTTTTGTTTTTTTTTATTGTTCTCTGTCATTCTCATAACTTAATATTGGCTTCGAGGTGATTCCCTCCATCACACTAATGTCTGTTACTGCTTGCTTAAGGTAACGAATCTCTCCAGAACTCTCCAGAACTGTATAGAAGAAACAGAATGTAAGATAATTTTTGAAATTTTCTTAACTTTTTCTCTACAAGCCTGCAACTTGGTGAGTTTAGCCAGTGTGAATTTATTTTTATTATTTTTTGAATTATTTATTTACTTATTTACTTGTATTTTTTATTTTATTTTATTCTTTTCGTTCTTATCTTTTCTGTCAATTTTTGTGTAAATTGTCTTAATGAAATTTCTAGGTTTGGTATATTAGGGTTTTGGCTATATGTAGGAATTCCTACATCTGGCCATGGTTTTTTTGTTTTTTTTTATTGTTCTCTGTCATTCCCTTGCTAACTGACACATGGTCAGATGTGACTTTCCTCCATCACACTACTGTTCGTTACTGCTTGCTTAAGGTAACTTAATCTCTCCAGAACTCTCCAGAACTGTATAGAAGAAACAGAATGAAGACACTTTTGAAATTTTCTTAACTTTTTCTGTCAGCAGTTCTGTAAACTTTATGAGTTTAGCCAGTGGTGATCTTATTTTTTACATTTTTGAATTATTTATTTACTTATTTTATTTGTATTTTTTATTTTATTTTATTTTTCTGTTCATCTTTCTGCCTATCTTTGTGTAAATGTTCTTAATTATAAAACTTCTAGGTTTGGTATATTAGGTTTTGGTTATATGTAGGAATTCTAAGACCGGCCATGTTTTTTTTTTGTTTTTTTTATTGTTCTCTGTCATTCCCTTTGCTGGTCAGACACATGGCTTGAGGCAGATTCCCTCTCTCCATCACACTACTGTCTGTTACTGCTTGCTTAAGGTAACTTCTTAATCTCCAGAACTCTCCAGAACTGTATAGAAGAAACAGAATGAAGATAATTTTTGAAATTTTCTTAACTTTTTTCTGTCAGCAAGCCTGCAACTTGGTGAGTTTAGCCAGTGTGATCTTATTTTTTATTATTTTTTGAATTATTTATTTACTTATTTTTTACTTGTATTTTTTATTTTATTTTATTTTTCTGTTCTTATCTTTTCTGCCTATCTTTGTGTAAATTGTTCTTAATTATGAAATCTAGTTTGTATATTAGGGTTTTGGTTATATGTAGGAATTCTAAGACCGGCCATGTTTTTTTGTTTTTTTTTTTATTGTTCTCTGTCATTCCCTTTGCTAATTGACACATGGCTTGGAGGTGATTCTCTCTCCATCACACTACTGTCTGTTACTGCTTGCTTAAGGTAACTTAATCTCCAGAACTCTCCAGAACTGTATAGAAGAAACAGAATGAAGATAATTTTGAAATTTTCTTTAACTTTTTCTGTCAGCAAGTTTTCCTGCAACTTGGTAGCTAGGCCAGTGTGATCTTATTTTTTTATTATTTTAATCTATTTATTTACTTATTTTTACTTGTATTTTATTTTATTTTATTCTTTTTCGGTTCTTATCTTTTCTGCCTAATTTTTGTGTAAATTGTTCTTAATTATGAAATTGAGTTTGGTATATTAGGGTTTTGGTTATATGTAGGAATTCTAAGACCGGCCATGTTTTTTTTTTTTTTTTTCTTTCTTTTTTTTTATTGTTCTCTGTCATTCCCTTTGCTAACTGACACATGGCTTGGAGGTGATTCTCTCTCCATCACACTACTGTCTGTTACGTCTTTCTGCTTAAGGTAACTTAATCTCTCCAGAATCTGTATAGAAGAAACAGAATGAAGATAATTTAAATTTTCTTAACTTTTTTCTGTCAGCAAGCCTGCAACTTGGTGAGTTTAGAAATGGTGTGATCTTATTTTTTATTATTTTTTGAATTATTTATTTACTATTTTTTACTTGTATTTTTTATTTTATTTTATTCTTTTTTTGGTTCTTATCTTTTCTGCCTAATTTTGTGTAAATTGTTCTTAATTATGAAATTTAGGCTTGTATATTAGGTTTTGGTTATATGTAGGAATTCTAAGACCGCCATGTTTTTTTTTTTTTTGTTTTTTATTGTTCTCTGCCTAGTCTTTGCTAACTGGACACATGGCTTGAGGTGATTCCCCCTCCAACACACTACTGTCTGTTACTGTTTGCTTAAGGTAACTTAATCTCTCCAGAACTGTATAGAAGGAAACAGAATGAAGATAATTTTTGAAATTTTCTTAACTTTTTTCTGTCAGCAAGCTGCAACTTGGTGAGTTTAGCCAGTGTGATCTTATTTTTTATTATTTTTGAATTATTTATTTACTTATTTTTACTTGTATTTTTTATTTTATTTTATTCTCTTTTTCGGTTCTTATCTTTTCTGCCTAATTTTTGTGTAAATTGTTCTTAATTATGAAATTTAGGTTGGTATATTAGGGTTTTGGTTATATGTAATTCCTACAATCGGCCATGTTTTTTTTTTGTTTTTTTTTTTTATTGTTCTCTGTCATTCCCTTGCTAACTGGACACATGGCTTGAGGTGATTCTCTCCATCACACTTACTGTCTGCTACTGCTTGCTTAAGGTAACTTAATCTCTCCAGAACTCTCCAGAGAACTGTATAGAAGAAAACAGAATGAAGATAATTTTTTAAAATTTTCTTAACTTTTCTGTCATAAAGCCTGCAACTTCAAGGAGTTTAGCCAGTGTGATCTTATTTTTTATTATTTTTTGAATTATTTATTTACTTATTTTTACTTGTATTTTTTATTTTATTTTATTCTTTTTTCGTTCTTATCTTTTTCTGCCTAATTTTTTGTGTAAATTGTTCTTAATTATGAAATTTAGGTTTGGTATATTAGGTTTTGGTTATATGTAGGAATTCTAAGACCCGGCCATGTTTTTTTTGTTTTTTTTTATTGTTCTCTGTCATTCCCTTGCTAACTGGACACATGGCTTGAGGTGATTCCCCTCCATCACACTACTGTCTGTTACTGCTTGCTTACAGAATCTCTAATCTCTCCAGAACTCTCCCCAGAACTGTATAGAAGAAATGAATGAAGATAATTTTTGAAATTTTCTAACTTTTTCTGTCAGCAAGCCTGCAACTTGGTGAGTTTAGCCAGTGTGATCTTATTTTTTATTTTAATTATTTATTTTACTATTTTACTTCTGTATTTTTATTTTATTTTATTCTTTTCTGCTCTATCTCTTTTTCTGCCTAAATTTTTAAATTGTTCTTAATGCAGAAATTTCTAGGTTTGGTATATTAGGGTTTTGCTTATATGCAGGAATTCTAAGACCGGCCATGTTTTTTTTTTGTTTTTTTTTATTGTTCTCTGTCATTCCCTTGCTAACTGGACACATGGCTTGGAGGTGATTCCCCTCCTCCATCACACTGTCTGTTACTGCTTGCTTAAGGTAACTTAATCTCTCCAGAACTCTCCAGAACTGAGAAGAAACAGAAATGGAAGATAATTTTAAAATTCTTCTAACTTTTTTCTGTCAGCAAGCCTGCAACTTGGTGAGTTTAGCCAGTGTGATCTTATTTTTTATTATTTTTTGAATTATTTATTTACTATTTTTACTTCTGTATTTTTTATTTTATTTTATTCTTTTTCGGTTCTTATCTTTTCTGCCTAATTTTGTGTAAATTGTTCTTAATTATGAAATTCTAGGTTTGGTATATTAGGGTTTTAAGTATATGCAGGAATTCTAAGACCGGCCATGTTTTTTTTTTGTTTTATTGTTCTCTGTCATTCCTTTGCTAACTGGATATTACGTATTGGAGGTATCTCTCTCATTATCACATATTGTCTGTTACTGCTTGCTTAAGGTAACTTAATCTTCCAGAACTTCCAGAACTGTATAGAAGAACAGAATGAAGATAATTTTTTGAAATTTTCTTAACTTTTTTCTGTCATAAGTCCGCAAATTTGGTGAGTTTAGCCAGTGCATCTTATTTTTATTAATTTTTTGAATTATTTATTTACTTATTTTTACTTGTATTTTTATTTTATTTTATTCTTTTTCGTTCTTATCTTTCTGCCTAATTTTTGTGCAAATTGTTCTTAAATTATGAAATTTTTAGCCTGGTATATTAGGTTTGCTGAGTGTAGGAATTCTATTAATCGGCCATGTTTTTTGTTTTTTTTTATTGTTCTCTGTCATTCCCTTGCTAACTGACACATGGCTTGAGGTGATTCCCCCTCCATCACACTACTGTCTGTTACTGCTTGCTTAAGGTAACTTAATCTCTCCAGAACTTCAGAACTGTATAGAAGAAACAGAATGAAGATAATTTTTGAAATTTTCTTAACTTTTTCTGTCAGCAAGCCTGCAACTTGCGAGTTTAATGTGCATCTTATTTTTTATTATTTTTTGAATTATTTATTTACTTATTTTTACTTGTATTTTTTATTTTATTTTATTCTTTTCTTGGACTTATCTTTTCATTTAATTTTTGTGTAAATTGTTCTTTAAATTATGAAATTTAGGTTTGCATATTAGAAAATTTTGGTTATATGTAGGAATTCTAAGACCGGTCATGTTTTTTTTGTTTTTTTTTATTGTTCTCTGTCATCTCTGCTAACTGACACATACTATAAAAGACTTCCCCTCCATCACACTACTGTCTGTTACTGCTTGCTTAAGGTAACTTAATCTCTCCAGAACTCTCCAGAACTGTATAGAAGAAACAGAATGAAGATAATTTTGAAATTTTCTTAACTTTTTCTGTCAGCAAGCCTGCAACTTGGTGAGTTTAGCCAGTGTGATCTTATTTTTTATTATTTTTTGAATTATTTATTTACTTATTTTTACTTGTATTTTTTATTTTATTTTATTCTTTTTCGGTTCTTATCTTTTCTGCCTAATTTTTGTGTAAATTGTTCTTAATTATGAAATTTAGGTTTGGTATATTAGGTTTTGGTTATATGGGAAGACTCTAAGACCGGCCATGTTTTTTTTTTGTTTTTTTTTATTGTTCTCTGTCATTCCTTGCTAACTGACACATGGCTTGGAGGTGATTCCCCCTCCATCACACTACTGTCTGTTACTGCTTGCTTAAGGTAACTTAATCTCTCCAGAACTGTATAGAAGAAACAGAATGAAGATAATTTTTGAAATTTTCTTAACTTTTTCTGTCAGCAAGCCTGCAACTTGGTGAGTTTAGCCAGTGTGATCTTATTTTTTATTATTTTTTGAATTATTTATTTACTTATTTTTACTTGTATTTTTTATTTTATTTTATTCTTTTTCGGTTCTTATCTTTTCTGCCTAATTTTGTGTAAATTGTTCTTAATTATGAAATTTAGGTTTGGTATATTAGGGTTTTGGTTATATGTAGGAATTCTAAGACCGGCCATGTTTTTTTTTTGTTTTTTTTTTTTTATTGTCTTCTGTCATTCCCTTGCTAACTGGACACATGGCTTGGAGGTGATTCTCCCCCTCCATCACACTACTGTCTGTTACTGCTTGCTTAAGGTAACTTAATCTCTCCAGAACTCTCCAGAACTGTATAGAAGAAACAGAATGAAGATAATTTTTGAAATTTTCTTAACTTTTTTCTGTCAGCAAGCCTGCAACTTGGTGAGTTTAGCCAGTGTGATCTTATTTTTTATTATTTTTTGAATTATTTATTTACTTATTTTTACTTGTATTTTTTTATTTTATTTTATTCTTTTTTCGTTCTTATCTTTTCTGCCTAATTTTTGTAAATTGTTCTTAATTATGAAATTTAGGTTTGGTATATTAGGGTTTTGGTTATATGGTAGGAATTCTAAGACCGGCCATGTTTTTTTTTTGTTTTTTTTTATTGTTCTCTGTCATTCCCTTGCTAACTGACACATGGCTTGAGGTGATTCCTCCATCACACTACTGTCTGTTACTGCTTGCTTAAGGTAACTTAATCTCTCCAGAACTCTCCAGAACTGTATAGAAGAAACAGAATGAAGATAATTTTTGAAATTTTCTTAACTTTTTCTGTCAGCAAGCCTGCAACTTGGTGAGTTTAGCCAGTGTGATCTTATTTTTTTTTATTATTTTTTGAATTATTTATTTACTTATTTTTTACTTGTATTTTTTATTTTATTTTATTCTTTTTCGGTTCTTATCTTTTCTGCCTAATTTTTGTGTAAATTGTTCTTAATTATGAAATTTAGGTTTGGTATGGCATAGTTTTGGTTATATGTAGGAATTCTAAGACCGGCCATGTTTTTTTTTTTTTTGTTTTTTTTTATTGTTCTCTGTCATTCCCTTGCTAACTGGACACATGGCTTGGAGGTGATTCCCCCTCTCCATCACACTACTGTCTGTTACTGCTTGCTTAAGGTAACTTAATCTCTCCAGAACTCTCCAGAACTGCAGAAGAAACAGAATGAAGATAATTTTTGAAATTTTCTTAACTTTTTTCTGTCAGCAAGCCTGCAACTTGGTGAGTTTAGCCAGTGTGATCTTATTTTTTATTATTTTTTGAATTATTTATTTACTTATTTTTACTTGTATTTTTTATTTTATTTTATTCTTTTTCGAAGTCTTTATCTTTTCTGCCTAATTTTGTGTAAATTGTTCTTAATTATGAAATTTAGGTTTGGTATATTAGGGTTTTGGTTATATGTAGGAATCTCTAAGACCGCCATGTTTTTTTTTTTTTTTTTGTTTTTTTTTATTGTTCTCTGTCATTCCCTTGGCTAACTGGACACATGGCTTGGAGGTGATTCCCCTCCTCCATCACACTACTGTCTGTTACTGCTTGCTTAAGGTAACTTAATCTCTCCAGAACTCTCCAGAACTGTATAGAAGAAACAGAATGAAGATAATTTTTGAAATTTTCTTAACTTTTTTCTGTCAGCAAGCCTGCAACTTGGTGAGTTTAGCCAGTGTGATCTTATTTTTATTATTTTTGAATTATTTATTTACTTATTTTTACTTGTATTTTTTATTTTATTTTATTCTTTTTCGGTTCTTATCTTTTCTGCCTAATTTTGTGTGAATTGTTCTTAATTATGAAATTTAGGTTTGGTATATTAGGGTTTTGGTTATATGTAGGAATTCTAAGACCGGCCATGTTTTTTTTGTTTTTTTTTATTGTTCTCTGTCATTCCTACAACTGACACATGGCTTGGAGGTGATTCCCTCCTCCATCACACTACTGTCTGTTACTGCTTGCTTAAGGTAACTTAATCTCTCCAGAACTCTCCAGAACTGTATAGAAGAAACAGAATGAAGATAATTTTTTGAAATTTTCTTAACTTTTTCTGTCAGCAAGCCTGCAACTTGGTGAGTTTAGCCAGTGTGATCTTATTTTTTGCCATTTTTGAATTATTTATTTCATTTATTTTTACTTGTATTTTTTATTTTATTTTATTCTTTTTCGGTTCTTATCTTTTCTGCCTAATTTTGTGTAAATTGTTCTTAATTGAGAAATTTAGGTTTGGTATATATTAGGTTTTGCTATATGTAGGAATTCTAAGACCGGCCATGTTTTTTTTGTTTTTTTTTATTGTTCTCTGTCATTCCCTTGCTAACTGACACATGGCTTGGAGGTGATTCCCCCTCCATCACACTACTGTCTGTTACTGCTTGCTTAAGGTAACTTAATCTCTCCAGAACTCTCCAGAACTGTATAGAAGAAACATAGAATGAAGATAATTTTTGAAATTTTCTTAACTTTTTTCTGTCAGCAAAGCCTGCAACTTGGTGAGTTTAGCCAGTGTGATCTTATTTTATTATTTTTTAAATTATTTATTTACTTATTTTTACTTGTATTTTTTATTTTATTTTATTCTTTTTCGGTTCTTATCTTTCTGCCTAATTTTGTGTAAATTGTTCTTAATTATGAAATTTAGGTTTGGTATATTAGGGTTTTGGTTATATGTAGGAATTCTAAGACTGGCCATGTTTTTTTTTTGTTTTTTATTGTTCTCTGTCATTCCTCAAGTAACTGGACACAGTGGGCTGGAGGTGATTCCCCTCCATCACACTACTGTCTGTTACTGCTTGCTTAAGGTAACTTAATCTCTCCAGAACTGGGCAGAAGAAACAGAATGAAGATAATTTTTGAAATTTTCTTAACTTTTTTCTGTCAGCAAGCCTGCAACTTGGTGAGTTTAGCCAAGTGTGATCTTATTTTTTATTATTTTTTGAATTATTTATTTACTTATTTTTACTTGTATTTTTTTTATTTTATTTTATTCTTTTTCGTTCTTATCTTTTCTTGCCTAATTTTTTGTGTAAATTGTTCTTAATTATGAAATTTAGGTTTGGTATATTAGGGTTTTGGTTATGGTAGGAATTCTAAGACCGGCCATGTTTTTTTTTTGTTTTTTTTTATTGTTCTCTGTCATTCCCTTGCTAACTGGACACATGGCTTGGAGGTGATTCCCCCCTCCATCACACTACTGTCTGTTACTGCTTGCTTAAGGTATCTTAATCTCTCCAGAACTGTATAGAAGAAACAGAATGAAGATAATTTTTGAAATTTTCTTAACTTTTTTCTGTCAGCAAGCCTGCAACTTGGTGAGTTTAGCCAGTGTGATCTTATTTTTTATTATTTTTTGAATTATTTATTTACTTATTTTTACTTGTATTTTTTATTTTATTTTATTCTTTTTCTGTTCTTATCTTTCGCTAATTTTTGTGTAAATTGTTCTTAATTATGAAATTTTAGGTTTAAGTATTAGGGTTTTGGTTATATGTAGGAATTCTAAGACCGGCCATGTTTTTTTTTTTGTTTTTTTTTATTGTTCTCTGTCATTCCCTTGCTAACTGGACACATGGCTTGGAGGTGATTCCCCCCCTCCATCACACTACTGTCTGTTACTGCTTGCTTAAGGTAACTTAATCTCTCCAGAACTGTATAGAAGAAACAGAATGTGAAGATAATTTTTGAAATTTTCTTAACTTTTTCTGTCAGCAAGCCTGCAACTTGGTGAGTTTAGCCAGTGTGATCTTATTTTTTATTATTTTTTGAATTATTTATTTACTTATTTTTACTTGTATTTTTTATTTTATTTTTTATTCTTTTTTCTGTTCTTATCTTTCTTATCAATTTTTGTGTAAATTGTTCTTAATTATGAAATTTAGGTTTGGTATATTAGGTTTTGGTTATATGTAGGAATTCTAAGACCGGCCATGTTTTTTTTTTTTGTTTTTTTTTATTGTTCTCTGTCATTCCCTTGCTAACTGACACATGGCTTGGAGGTGATTCCCCTCTCCATCACACTACTGTCTGTTACTGCTTGCTTAAGGTAACTTAATCTCTCCTAACTCTCCAGAACTGTAAGAAGGAAGAAACAGAATGAAGATAATTTTTGAAATTTTCTTAACTTTTTTCTGTCAGCAAGCCTGCAACTTGGTGAGTTTAGCCAGTGTGATCTTATTTTTTATTATTTTTTGAATTATTTATTTACTTATTTTTACTTGTATTTTTTATTTTATTTTATTCTTTCGGTTCTGTCTTTCTTGCCTAATTTTTGTGTAAATTGTTCTTAATTATGAAATTTAGGTTTGGTATATTAGGGTTTTGGTTATATGCAGGGAATTTCAAGACCAGCCATGTTTTTTTTGTTTTTTTTTATTCTTGTTCTCTGTCATTCCCTTGCTAACTGGACACATGGCTTGGAGGTGATTCCCTCTCCTCCATCACACTACTGTCTGTTACTGCTTGCTTAAGGTAACTTAATCTCTCCAGAACTCTCCAGAACTGTATAGAAGAAACAGAATGAAGATAATTTTTGAAATTTTCTTAACTTTTTTCTGTCAGCAAGCCTGCAACTTGGTGAGTTTAGCCAGTGTGATCTTACTTTTTTATTATTTTTTGAATTATTTATTTACTTATTTTTACTTGTATTTTTTATTTTATTTTATTTTTCGGTTCTTATCTTTTCTGCCTAATTTTTGTGTAAATTGTTCTTAATTATGAAATTTAGGTTTGGTATATTAGGGTTTTGGTTATATGTAGGAATTCTAAGACCGGCCATGTTTTTTTTTTTGTTTTTTTTTATTGTTCTCTGTCATTCCCTTGCTAACTGGACACATGGCTTGGAGGTGATCTCCTCCATCACACTACTGTCTGTTACTGCTTGCTTAAGGTAACTTAATCTCTCCAGAACTGTATAGAAGAAACAGAATGAAGATAATTTTTGAAATTTTCTTAACTTTTTTCATCAGCAAGCCTGCAACTTGGTGAGTTTAGCCAGTGTGATCTTATTTTTTATTATTTTTTGAATTATTTATTTACTTATTTTTACTTGTATTTTTTATTTTATTTTATTCTTTTTCGGTTCTTATCTTTTCTGCCTAATTTTTGTGTAAATTGTTCTTAATTATGAAATTTGTAGTTTGTATATTAGGGTTTTGGTTATATGTAGGAATTCTAAGACCGGCCATGTTTTTTTTTTGTTTTTTTTTATTGTTCTCTGTCATTCCCTTGCTAACTGGACACATGGCTTGGAGGTGATTCCCCCCTCTCCATCACACTACTGTCTGTTACTGCTTGCTTAAGGTAACTATGACCTCTCCAGAACTCTCCAGAACTGTATAGAAGAAACAGAATGAAGATAATTTTTGAAATTTTCTTAACTTTTTTCTGTCAGCAAGCCTGCAACTTGGTGAGTTTAGCCAGTGTGATCTTATTTTTTATTATTTTTTGAATTATTTATTTACTTATTTTTACTTGTATTTTTTATTTTATTTTATTCTTCGGTTCTTATCTTTTCTGCCTAATTTTTGTATAAATTGTTCTTAATTATGAAATTTAGGTTTGGTATATTAGGGTTTTGGTTATACAGGAGAATTCTAAGACCGGCCATGCTTTTTTTGTTTTTTTTTATTGTTCTCTGTCATTCCCTTGCTAACTGGACACATGGCTTGGAGGTGATTCCCCCTCCACTCACACTCACTGTCTGTTACTGCTTGCTTAAGGTAACTAATCTCTCCAGAACTCTCCAGAACTGTATAGAAGAAACAGAACATACATACTTTTTAAATTTTCTTTAACTTTTTCTTCTTAGTCAGCAAGCCTATAACTTAGTGAGTTTAGCCAGTGTGATCTTATTTTTTATTATTTTTTGAATTATTTATTTACTTATTTTTACTTAGTATTTTTATTTTATTTTACTTTTCGGTTCTTATCTTTTCTGCCTAATTTTTAAAATTGTTCTTACTCTAAAATTTAGGTTTGGTATATTAGGGTTTTGGTTACATGTAGGAATTCTAAGACTGGCCATGTTTTTTTTTTGTTTTTTTTTATTGTTCTCTGTCATTCCCTTGCTAACTGGACACATGGCTTGAGGTGATTCCCCCCTCCATCACACTACTGTCTGTTACTGCTTGCTTAAGGTAACTTAATCTCTCCAGAACTCTCCAGAACTGTATAGAAGAAACAGAATGAAGATAATTTCTGAAATTTTCTTAACTTTTTCTGTCAGCAAGCCTGCAACTTGGTGAGTTTAGCCAGTGTGATCTTATTTTTATTATTTTTTGAATTATTTATTTACTTATTTTTACTGTATTTTTTATTTTATTTTATCTTTTCGGTTCTTATCTTTTCTGCCTAATTTTGTGTAAATTGTTCTAATTATGAAATTTAGGTTTGGTATATTAGGTTTTGGTTATATAGGAATTCTAAGACCGGCCATGTTTTTTTTTTGTTTTTTTTTACTGTTCTCTGTCATTCCCTTGCTAACTGGACACATGGCTTGGAGGTGATTCCCCCCTCCATCACACTACTGTCTGTTACTGCTTGCTTAAGGTAACTTAATCTCTCCAGAACTGTATAGAAGAACAGAAATTAGAAGATAATTTTTGAAATTTTCTTAACTTTTTTCTGTCAGCAAGCCTGCAACTTGTGAGTTTAGCCAGTGTGATCTTATTTTTTATTATTTTTTGAATTATTTTATTTACTTATTCAGCTTCTGTATTTTTTATTTTATTTTATTCTTTTTCGGTTCTTATCTTTTCTTGCCTAATTTTTGTGTAAATTGTTCTTAATTATGAAATTTAGGTTTGGTATATTAGGGTTTTGGTTATATGTAGGAATTCTAAGACCGCCATGTTTTTTTTTTTTTTTTTTTTTTTTTATTGTCTTCTGTCATTCCCTTGCTAACTGGACACATGGCTTGAGGTGATTCCCCCTCCATCACACTACTGTCTGTTACTGTTTGTTTATGTAATCTTAATCTCTCCAGAACTCTCCAGAACTGCATAGAAGAACAGAAATGAAGATAATTTTTGAAATTTTCTTAACTTTTTCTGTCAGCAAGCCTGCAAATCTGCAGTGAGTTTAGCCAGTGTGATCTTAGCTTTTATTATTTTTTGAATTATTTATTTACTTATTTTTACTTGTATTTTTTATTTTATTTTATTCTTTTTCTGTTCTTATCTTTCTGCCTAATTTTTGTGTAAATTGTTCTTAATTTATGAAATTTAGGTTTGGTATATTAGGCTTATTATAGTTAGTGAATTCTAAGACCGGCCATGTTTTTTTTGTTTTTTTTTATTGTTCTTCTATCATTCCCTTGCTAACTGGACACATGGCTTGGAGGTGACTTCATCACACTACTGTCTGTTACTGCTTGCTTAAGGTAACTTAATCTCTCCAGAACTGTGTTAGTGAAACAGAATGAAGATAATTTTTGAAATTTTCTTTTCTAACTTTTTTCTGTCAGCAAGCCTGCAACTTGGTGAGTTTAGCCAGTGTGATCTTATTTTTTTTATTATTTTTTGAATTATTTATTTACTTATTTACTTGTATTTTTTATTTTATTTTATTCTTTTCAGTTCTTATCTTTTTCTGTTCAATTTTTGTGTAAATTGTTCTTAATTATGAAATTTAGGTTTGGTATATTAGGGTTTTGGTTATATGTAGGAATTCTGGGCGACTCGGTCATGTTTTTTTGTTTTTTTTTATTGTTCTCTGTCATTCCCTTGCTAACTGGACACATGGCTTGGAGGTGATTCCCCCCCTCCATCACACTACTGTCTGTTACTGCTTGCTTATGTGTGGGACCTAATCTCTCCAGAACTCTCCAGAACTGTAGAAGAAACATCATGAAGATAATTTTTGAATTTTCTTTAACTTTTTCTGTCAGCAAGTCTGCAACTTGGTGAGTTTAGCCAGTGTGATCTTATTTTTATTATTTTTTGAATTATTTATTTACTTATTTTTACTTGTATTTTTATTTTATTTTATTCTTTTCGTTCTTATCTTTTCTGCCTAATTTTGTGTAAATTATTCTTAATGGTGAAATTAGGTTTGGTATATTAGGCTTTGGTTATAGCAGAGAATTCTATGACCGGCCATGTTTTTTTTTTGTTTTTTTTTATTGTTCTCTGTCATTCCCTTGTTAACTGGACACATGGCTTTATGTGATTCCCCTCCATCACACTACTGTCTGTTACTGCTTGCTTAAGGTAACTTAATCTCTCCAGAACTCTCCAGAACTGTATAGAAGAACAGAATGAAGACATTTTTAAATTTTCAACTTTTTCTGTCAGCAAGCCTGCAACTTGGGTGAGTTTAGCCATGATCTTATTTTTTATTATTTTAATTATTTATTTATTTATTTTTGGCTGTATTTTTTATTTTATTTTATCTTTTCGGTTCTTATCTTTCGTCTAATTTTTAAATTTGTTCTTAATTATGAAATTTAGGTTTGGCATATTAGGTTTGTCATATGTAGGAATTCTTAAGACACCTGCCATGTTTTTTTTTTTTGTTTTTTATTGTTCTCTGTCATTCCCTTGGCTAACTGACACATGGCTTGAGGTGATTCCCCCCTCCATCACACTACTGTCTGTTACTGCTTGCTGAAGGTAACTTAATCTCTCCAGAACTGTATAGAAGAAACAGAATGAAGATAATTTTTGAAATTTTCTTAACTTTTTCTGTCAGCAAGCCTGCAACTTGGTGAGTTTAGGCCAGTGTGATCTTATTTTTATTATTTGAATTATTTATTTACTTATTTTTACTTGTATTTTTTATTTTATTTTATTCTTTTCGGTTCTTATCTTTTCTGCCTAATTTTTGTGTAAATTGTTCTTAATTATGAAATTTAGGTTTGGTATATTGAAGTTTCATAAAGGTAGGAATTCTAAGACCGGCCATGTTTTTTTTTTTTGTTTTTTTTTGTTCTCTGTCATTCCCTTGCTAACTGGACACATGGCTTGGAGGTGATTCCCCTCCATCACACTACTGTCTGTTACTGCTTGCTTAAGGTAACTTAATCTCTCCAGAACTTCCAGAACTTGTGGTGAAGAAAACAGAATGAAGATAATTTGGAAATTTTCTTAACTTTTTTCTGTCAGCAAGCTCTGAATCTGGTGAGTTTAGCCATGGTGTGATCTTATTTTTTATTATTTTTTGAATTATTTATTTACTTATTTTTACTTGTATTTTTTATTTTATTTTATTCTTTTCGTTCTTATCTTCTGCCTTAATTTTGTGTAAATTGTTCTACTAGAAATTTAGGTTTGGTATATTAGGGTCTTGCTATATGAATTCAAGACCGCCATGTTTTTTTTTTTGTTTTTTATTGTTCTCTGTCATTCTGCTAACGGGATGACATGGTTTGGAGGTGATTCTCCATCACACTAATGTCTGTTACTGGTTACTTAAGGTAACTTAATCTCTCCAGAACTGTATAGAAGAAACAGAATGAAGATAATTTTTGAAATTTTCTTAACTTTTTCTGTCAGCAAGCCTGCAACTTGCAGTGAGTTTAGCCAGTGTGACCTTATTTTATTATTTTTTGAATTATTTACTTATTTTTACTTGTATTTTTTATTTTATTTTATTCTTTTTTTCGGTTCTTATCTTTCTGCCTAATTTGTGTAAATTGTTCTTAATTATGAAATTAGGTTTGGTATATTAGGGTTTTGTTGCAGGTGTAGGAATTCTAAGACCTGCTGTTTTTTTTTTTGTCTTTTTTTTGTCATTTTCTGTCATTCCCTTGCTAACTGGACACATGGCTTGGAGGTGATTCCCCCCTCCATCACATCACTTGTCTGCTGCCGTTTGCCATGTGGCCCAATCTCTCCAGAACTTCCAGAACTTATAGAAGAAACAGAATGAAGATAATTTTTGAAATTTTCTTAACTTTTTCTGTCAGCAAGCCTGCAACTTGCAGCTACTAGTGTGACTTTATTTTTTAATATTTTTGAATTATTTATTTTACTATTTTTATTTATTTTTTATTTTATTTTATTCTTTTTCGGTTCTTATCTTTTCTGCCTAATTTTGTGTAAATTGTTTTAACATGGAAAATTTAGGTTTGCATATTAGGGTTTTGGTTATATGTAGGAATTCTAAGACCGGCCATGTTTTTTTGTTTTTTTTATTGTTCTCTGTCATTCCCTTGCTAACTGGACACATGGCTTGGAGGATTCCCCTCCATCACACTAATGTCTGTTACTGCTTGCTTAAGGTAACTTAATCTCTCCAGAACTGTATAGAAGAAACAGAATGAAGATAATTTTTGAAATTTTCTTAACTTTTTCTGTCAGTAAAGTCAGTAACTTGGTGAGTTTAGCCAAGAAAATAGATCTTTATTTTTATTATTTTTTGAATTATTTATTTACTTATTTTTACTTGTATTTTTTATTTTATTTTATTCTTTTTCTGTTCTTATCTTTTCGTCTAATTTTTGTGCAAATTGTTCTTAATTATGAAATTAGGTTAGCATATTAGGGTTTTATTACAGTGCAGAAATCTCTAAGACCGGCCATGTTTTTTTGTTTTTTTTTTATTATTCTCTGTCATGCCCTTGCTAACTGGACACATGGCTTGGAGGTGATTCCCCTCCATCACACTACTGTCTGTTACTGCTTGCTTAAGGTAAATTTAACTTCTCAGAACTCTCCAGAACTGTATAGAAGGTTGTAGAATGAAGATAATTTTTGAAATTTTCTTAACTTTTTTCTGTCAGCAGTTTCTGCAACTTGGTGAGTTTAGCCAGTGTGATCTTTATTTTTTATTATTTTTTGAATTATTATTTATTTATTTTTACTGTATTTTTTTATTTATTTTATTCTTTTCGTTCTTATCTTTTCTGCCTAATTTTTGTGTAAATTGTTCTTAATTATGAAATTTAGGTTTGGTATATTAGGTTTTGGTTATATGTAGAATGTAATATCTGCCATGTTTTTTTTTTTTTGTTTTTTTTTATTGTTCTCTGTCATTCCCTTGCTAACTGGACACATGGCTTGGAGGTGACTTCATCACACTACTGTCTGTTACTGCTTGCTTAAGGTAACTTAATCTCTCCAGAACTCTCCAGAACTGTATAGAAGAAACAGAATGAAGATAATTTTTGAAATTTTCTTAACTTTTCTGTCAGCAAGCCTGCAACTTGGTGAGTTTAGCCAGTGTGATCTTATTTTTTATTATTTTTTGAATTATTTATTTACTTATTTTTACTTGTATTTTTTATTTTATTTTATTCTTTTTCGGTTCTTATCTTTTCTGCCTAATTTTTGTGTAAATTGTTCTTAATTATGAAATTTAGGTTTGGTATATTAGGGTTTTGGTTATATGTAGAAATCTTAAGACCGCTACTAAGGTTTTTTTTTTTGTTTTTTTTATTTTTGTTCTCTGTCATTCCCTTAAGTAACTGGACACATGGCTTGGAGGTGATTCCCTCCTCCATCTACACTACTGTCTGTTACTGCTGTCATGCAACTTAATCTCCAGAACTTCCAGAACTGTATAGAAGAAACAGAATGAAGATAATTTTGAAATTTTCTTAACTTTTTTCTGTCAGCAAGCCCAAAATCTAGTGAGTTTAGCCAGTGATCTTATTTTATTATTTTTTGAATTATTTATTTACTTATTTTTATTTGTATTTTTTATTTTATTTTATTCTTTTCTGGCCTTTTGGTCTTTTCTGTCAATTTTTTAAATTAATTTTAATTATGAAATTTAGGTTTGGTATATTAGGGTTTTGTTATATAAAGAAATTCTATATGTGATCAGCCATGTTTTTTTTTTTTTTTTTTTTTTTTATTGTTCTCTTGTCATTCCTTGTTAACTTGACACATGGCTTGGAGGTGAGCCCCCCCTCCATCTACACTACTGTCTGTTACTGCTCAGAAGGTAACTTAATCTCTCCAGAACTGTATAGAAGAAACAGAATGAAGATAATTTTTAAATTTTCTTTAACTTTTTCTGCTCTGGCAAGCCTGCAACTTGGTGAGTTTAGCCAGTGTGATCTTATTTTTTATTATTTTTTGAATTATTTATTTACTTATTTTTATTTGTATTTTTATTTATCTTTATTCTTTTTCTGTTCTTAGTCTTTTCTGCCTAATTTATGTGTAAATTTGTCTTGGTCATGAAATTTAGGTTTGGTATATTAGGGTTTTGGTTATATGTAGGAATTCTAAGACCTGCCATGTTTTTTTTGTTTTTTTATTGTTCTTCATTACCTTGTTAATTTTGACACATGGTTTGGAGGTGATTCCCCCTCCATCACACTTACTGTCTGTTACTGCTTGTTTGGCAAAATTTAATCTCTCCAGAACTTCAGAACTGTATAGAAGAAACAGAATGAAGATAATTTTTGAAATTCTCTTAACTTTTTTCTGTCAAAGCGTTCGCAACTTGTGAGCTTAGCCAGTGTGATTCTATTTTATTATTTTTTGAATTATTTATTTACTTACTTTTACTTGTATTTTTTATTTTATTTCATTCTTTTTTTCTAGTTCTTATATCTTTTCTCTGCCTAATTTTTGTGTAAATTGTTCTTAATTATGAAATTTAGGTTTGGTATATTAGGGTTTTGGTTATATGTAGGAATTCTAAGACCGCCATTTTTTTTTATTGTTCTCTGTCATTCCCTTGCTAACCAATAGCATGGGTTTGGAGGTGATTCCCCTCCATCACACTACTGTCTGTTACTGCTTGCTTAAGGTAACTTAATCTCTCCAGAACTCTCCAGAACTGTATAGAAGAAACAGAATGAAGATAATTTTTGAAATTTTCTAACTTTTTTCTGTCAGCAAGCCTGTAACTCATAGAGTTTGAAATAAAATATCTTATTTTTTATTATTTTTTGAATTATTTATTATTTATTTTTACTTGTATTTTTTATTTTATTTTATTCTTTTCTGTTTCATTCTTTTCTGCCTAATTTTTGTGTAAATTGTTCTAATGCCAGAAATTTAGTTTGGTATATTAGGGTTTTGGTTATATGTAGAATTTACATCTAGCCATGTTTTTTTTGTTTTTTTTTATTGTTCTCTGTCATTCCCTTGCTAACTGACACATGGCTTGGAGGTTATTCCCTCCATCTTACTACTGTTCAGTTAATGCTTGCCAAGGCAACTTAATTCCTCTGAACTTCCAGAACTGTAGAAGGAATGAAATGAAGATAATTTTTGTAGCCTTAACTTTTTTCTGTCAGCAAGCCTGCAACTTGGTGAGTTTAGCCAGTGTGATCTTATTTTTTATTATTTTTTGAATTATTTGTTTACTTATTTTTACTTGTATTTTTTATTTTATTTTATTCTTTTTCAGTTCTTATCTTTTCAGTTTCCAATTTTTGTGTAAATTTTCTTGTTCTTAATTGAGAAATTAGGTATTTGGTATATTAGGAGGAAAAGGCAGGGAATTCTAAGACCGGCCATGTTTTTTTTTTTGTTTTTTTTTATTGTTCTCTGTCATTCCCTTGCTAATCTATCAGTATTTGGAGGTGATTCCCCCTCCATCACACTTATCGTCTGTTACTGCTTGCTTAAGGTAACTTAATCTCCAGAACTCTCCAGAACTGTATAGAAGAAACAGAATGAAGATAATTTTGAAATTTTCTTAATTTTTTCTGTCAGCAAGCCTCAAAATTTCAAAGATGAAATTAGTGATCTTATTTTTTATTATTTTAATTATTGCTACTATTTTTTACTTGTATTTTTTATTTTATTTGTCTTTTTCGTTCTTTAATTTTTCAGTTTCATTCTTGTGTAAATTGTTCTTAATTATGAAATTTAGGTTTGGTATATTAGGGTTTTTATATTATATGGTAACTCCTAAGAATTCAACATGTTTTTTTTGTTTTTTTTTATTGTTCTCTGTCATTCCCTTTGCTAACTGACACATGGTTTTTATATTCCCCTCTGTTCATACACACTACTGTCTGTTACTGCTTGCTTGGCAATCTAATCTCTCCAGAAACTGTATAGAAGAAACAGAATGAAGATAATTTTTGAAATTTTCTTAACTTTTTTCTGTCAGTAAGCCTGCAACTTGGTGAGTTTAGCCAGTGCAGATCTTATTTTTTATTATTTTTGAATTATTACTTACTTATTTTTACTTGTATTTTTTATTTTATTTTATTCTTTTTCGGGTTCTTATCTTTTCTGCCTAATTTTTGTGTAAATTGTTCTTAATTATGAAATCAGGTTTGTGCATAGGCTTGGCTGGTATAGAAATGTTAACGGCCATGTTTTTTTTTTTGTTTTTTTTTATTATTTCTGTCATTCCCTTGCTAATCATCAGTGGCTTGGAGGTGATTCCCTCCTCCATCACACTACTGTCTGTTACTGCTTGCTTAAGGTAACTTAATCTCTCCAGAACTCTCCAGAACTGTATAGAAGAAACAGAATGAAGATAATTTTTGAAATTTTCTTAACTTTTTCTGTCAGCAAGCCTGCACTGGTGAGTTTAGCCAGTGTGATCTTATTTTTTATTATTTTTTGAATTATTTATTTACTTATTTTTACTTGTATTTTTTATTTTATTTTATTCTTTTTCGGTTCTTATCTTTTCAGCTTCTCTAATTTGTGTAAATTGTTCTTAATTATGAAATTAGTTCGGTATATTAGGGTTTTGGTTATATGTAGGAATTCTAAGACCGGCCATGTTTTTTTTTTGTTTTTTTTTATTGTTCTCTGTCATTCCCTTGCTAACTGGACACATGGCTTGGAGGTGATTCCCCCTCCATCACACTACTGTCTGTTACTGCTTGCTTAAGGTAACTTAATCTCTCCAGAACTCTCCAGAACTGTATAGAAGAAACAGAATTAATAGATAATTTTTGAAATTTTCTTAACTTTTTCTGTCAAAGTTAAGCCTGCAACTTGGTGAGTTTAGCCAGTGTGATCTTATTTTTTATTATTTTTGAATTATTTATTACTTATTTTTACTGTATTTTTTATTTTATTTATTCTTTTTCTGCTCTTATCTTTTCTACTAATTTTTGTGTAAATTGTTCTTAATTATGAAATTTAGGTTTGGTATATTAGGGTTTTGGTTATATGTAGGAATTCTAAGACCGGCCATGCTTTTTTTTTTGTTTTTTTTTATTGTTCTCTGTCATTCTGCTAACTGGACACATGGCTTGAGGTGATTCTCCATCACACTACTGTCTGTTACTGCTTTGTTTACAAGAACTTAATCTCTCCAGAACTGTATAGAAGAAACAGAATGAAGATAATTTTTGAAATTTTCTTAACTTTTTTCTGTCAGCAAGCCTGCAACTTGGTGAGTTTAGCCAGTGTGATCTTATTTTTTATTATTTTTTGAATTATTTATTTACTTATTTTTACTTGTATTTTTTATTTTATTTTATTCTTTTTTCGGTTCTTATCTTTTCTGCCTAATTTTTGTGTAAATTGTTCTTAATTATGAAATTTAGGTTTGGTATATTAGGGTTTTGGTTATATGTAGGAATTCTAAGACCGGCCATGTTTTTTTTTTGTTTTTTTTTATTGTTCTCTGTCATTCCCTTGCTAACTGGACACATGGCTTGGAGGTGATTCCCCCATCACACTCCGCCGTCTGTTACTGCTTGCTTAAAGGTAACTTAATCTCTCCAGAACTCTCCAGAACTGTATAGAAGAAACAGAATGAAGATAATTTTTGAAATTTTCTTAACTTTTTTCTGTCAGCAAGCCTGCAACTTGGTGAGTTTAGCCAGTGTGATCTTATTTTTTATTATTTTTTGAATATTTATTTACTTATTTTTACTTGTATTTTTTATTTTATTTTGGTTCTTTTTCGGTTCTTATCTTTTTCTGCCTAATTTTTGTGTAAATTGTTCTTAATTATGAAATTTAGGCTTGGTATATTAGGGTTTTGGTTATATGTAGGAATTCTAAGACCGGCCATGCTTTTGTTTTTACTGTTCTCTGTCATTCCCTTGCTAACTGGACACATGGCTTGGAGGTGATTCCCCCCTCATCACACTACTGTCTGTTACTAAGCTTGTTTAACAAGTAACTTAATCTCTCCAGAACTCTCCAGAACTGTATAGAAGAAACAGAATGAAGATAATTTTTGAAATTTTCTTAACTTTTTCTGTCAGCAAGCCTGCAACTTGGTGAGTTTAGCCAGTGTGATCTTATTTTTTATTATTTTTTGAATTATTTATTTACTTATTTTTACTTGTATTTTTTATTTTATTTTATTCTTTTTCGGTTCTTATCTTTCTGCCTAATTTTTGTGTAAATTGTTCTTAATTATGAAATTTAGGTTTGGTATATTAGGGTTTTGGTTATATGTAGGAATTCTAAGACCGGCCATGTTTTTTTTGTTTTTTTTATTGTTCTCTGTCATTCCCTTGCTAACTGGACACATGGCTTGGAGGTGATTCCCCTCCATCACACTACTGTCTGTTACTGCTTGCTTAAGGTAACTTAATTCCCAGAACTGTATAGAAGAAACAGAATGAAGATAATTTTTGAAATTTTCTTAACTTTTTCTCTGTCAGCAAGCCTGCAACTTGGTGAGTTTAGCCAGTGTGATCTTATTTTTTATTATTTTTTGAATTATTTATTTACTTATTTTTACTTGTATTTTTTATTTTATTTTATTCTTTTTTCGGTTCTTATCTTTTCTGCCTAATTTTTGTGTAAATTGTTCTTAATTATGTAAATTTAGGTTTGAGACATAGGTTTTGGTTATATGTAGGAATTCTAAGACCGGCCATGTTTTTTTTTTGTTTTTTTTTATTGTTCTCTGTCATTCCCTTGCTAACTGGACACATGGCTTGGAGGTGATTCCCCTCCATCACACTACCAAATGAAACACGTCGTTTAGTGGGCCTTAATCTCTCCAGAACTCTCCAGAACTGTATAGAAGAAACAGAATGAAGATAATTTTTGAAATTTTCTTAACTTTTTTCTGTCAGCAAGCCTGCAACTTGGTGAGTTTAGCCAGTGTGATCTTATTTTTTATTATTTTTTGAATTATTTATTTACTTATTTTTACTTGTATTTTTTATTTTATTTTATTCTTTCGGTTCTTATCTTTTCTGCCTAATTTTGTGTAAATTGTTCTTAATTATGAAATTTAGGTTTGGTATATTAGGGTTTTACATGTAGGAATTCTAAGACCGCCATGTTTTTTTTTTTGTTTTTTTATTGTCTTCTGTCATTCCCTAACTGGACACATGGCTTGAGGTGATTCCCCCTCCATCACACTACTGTCTGCTACTGCTTGCTGACATGTAACTTGGACTCCCCAGAACTTCCAGAACTGTAGAAATGAGAAATATTGATACTTTTGAAATTTCTAACTTTTTTCTGTCAGCAAGCCTGCAACTTGGTGAGTTTAGCCAGTGTGATCTGCTTTTATTATTTTTTGAATTATTTATTTATTTATTTTTACTTGTATTTTTTATTTTATTTTATTCTTTTGTTCTTATCTTTCTGCCTAATTTTTGTGTAAATTGTTCTTAATTATGAAATTTAGGTTTGGTATATTAGGGTTTTGGTTATATGTAGGAATTCTAAGACCTATTGTTAAGCTTTTTTTTTTGTTTTTTTTTATTGTTCTCTGTCATTCCCTTGCTAACTGGACACATGGTTTGGAGGTGATTCCCCCCTCCATCACACTACTGTCTGTTACTGCTTGCTTAAGGTAACTTAATCTCTCCAGAACTGTATAGAAGAAACAGAATGAAGATAATTTTTGAAATTTTCTTAACTTTTTCTGTCAGCAAGCCTGCAACTTGGTGAGTTTAGCCAGTGTGATCTTATTTTTTATTATTTTTTGTACTATTTATTTACTTATTTTTACTTGTATTTTTTATTTTATTTTATTCTTTTCGGTTCTTATCTTTTCTGCCTAATTTTTGTGTAAATTGTTCTTAATTATGAAATTTAGGTTTGGTATATTAGGGTTTTGCTATATGTAGGAATTCTAAGACCGCCATGTTTTTTTTTTGTTTTTTTTATTGTTCTCTGTCATTCCCTTGCTAACTGGACACATGGCTTGGAGGTGATTCCCCCCTCCATCACACTACTGTCTGTTACTGCTTGCTTAAGGTAACTTAATCTCTCCAGAACTTCCAGAACTGTATAGAAGAAACAGAATGAAGATAATTTTTGAAATTTTCTTAACTTTTTCTGTCAGCAAGCCTGCAACTTGGTGAGTTTAGCCAGTGATCTTTTATTTTTTATTATTTTTTGAATTATTTATTTACTTATTTTTACTTGTATTTTTTATTTTATTTTATTCTTTTTCGGTTCTTATCTTTCTGCCTAATTTTTGTGTAAATTGTTCTTAATTATGAAATTTAGGTTTGGTATATTAGGTTTTGGTTATATGTAGGAATTCTAAGACTGGGCTTAAGTGTTTTTTTTTTGTTTTTTTTTATTGTTCTCTGTCATTCCCTTGCTAACTGGACACATGGCTTGGAGGTGATTCCCCTCCATCACACTACTGTCTGTTACTGCTTGCTTAAGGTAACTTAATCTCTCCAGAACTCTCCAGAACTGTATAGAAGAAACAGAATGAAGATAATTTTGAAATTTTCTTAATCCTTTTTCTGTCAGCAAGCCTGCAACTTGGTGAGTTTAGCCAGTGTGATCTTATTTTTATTATTTTTTGAATTATTTATTTACTTATTTTTACTTGTATTTTTATTTTATTTTATTCTTTCGTTCTTATCTTTTCGCCTAATTTTTGTGTAAATTGTTCTTAATTATGAAATTTTAGGCTGGTATAATAGGTTTGGTTATATGTAGGAATTCTAAGACCGGCCATGTTTTTTTTTTGTTTTTTTATTGCCTTCTGCCACTTGCTAACTGGACACATGGCTTGGAGGTGATTCCCCCCTCCATCACACTACTGTCTGTTACTGCTACAGTTAAGGTAACTTAATCTCTCCAGAACTCTCCTTAGAACTGTATAGAAGAAACAGAATGAAGATAATTTTTGAAATTTTCTTAACTTTTTTCTTGTCAGCAAGCCTGCAACTTGGTGAGTTTAGCTAAAGTGTGATCTTATTTTTTATTATTTTTTGAATTATTTATTTACTTATTTTTACTTGTATTTTTTTATTTTATTTTATTCTTTTTCGGTTCTTATCTTTTCTGCCTAATTTTTGTGTAAATTGTTCTTAATTATGAAATTTAGGTTTGGTATATTAGGGTTTTGGTTATATGGTGAATTCTAAGACCGCCATGTTTTTTTTTTGTTTTTTTTTATTGTTCTCTGTCATTCCCTTGCTAACTGGACACATGGCTTGAGGTGATTCCCCCTCCATCACACTACTGTCTGTTACTGCTTGCTTAAGGTAACTTAATCTCTCCAGAACTCTCCAGAACTGTATAGAAGAAACAGACCAGAAGATAATTTTTGAAATTTTCTTAACTTTTTCTGTCAGCAAGCCTGCAACTTGGTGAGTTTAGCCAGTGTGATCTTATTTTTTATTATTTTTTTGAATTATTTATTTACTTATTTTTACTTGTATTTTTTATTTTATTTTATTCTTTTCGGTTCTTATCTTTTCTGCCTAATTTTTGTGTAAATTGTTCTTAATTATGAAATTTAGGTTTGGTATATTAGGGTTTTGGTTATATGTAGGAATTCTAAGACCGGCCATGTTTTTTTTTTGTTTTTTTTTATTGTTCTCTGTCATTCCCTTGCTAACTGGACACATGGCTTGAGGTGATTCCCCCCTCCATCACACTACTGTCTTTGGTTACTGCTTGCTTAAGGTAACTTAATCTCTCCAGAACTCTCCAGAACTGTATAGAAGAAACAGAATGAAGATAATTTTTTGAAATTTTCTTAACTTTTTTCTGTCAGCAAGCCTGCAACTTGGTGAGTTTAGCCAGTGTGACTATTTTTTTATTATTTTTTGAATTATTTATTTACTTATTTTTACTTGTATTTTTTATTTTATTTTATTCTTTTTCGGTTCTTATCTTTTCTGCCTAATTTTTGTGTAAATTGTTCTTAATTATGAAATTTAGGTTTGGTATATTAGGTTTTGGTTATATGTAGGAATTCTAAGACCGGCCATGTTTTTTTTTTTGTTTTTTTTTTTATTGTTCTCTGTCATTCCCTTGCTAACTGGACACATGGCTTGGAGGTGATTTCCCCTCCATCACACTACTGTCTGCTACTGCTTTGCTTAAGGTAAATTTAATCTCTCCAGAACTCTCCAGAACCATAGAAGAAACAGAATGAAGATAATTTTTGAAATTTTTCTTAACTTTTTTCTGTCAGCAAGCCTGCAACTTGGTGAGTTTAGCCAGTGTGATCTTATTTTTTATTATTTTTTGAATTATTTATTTACTTATTTTTACTTGTATTTTTTATTTTATTTTATTCTTTTTCGGTTCTTTGTATCTTTTCTGCCTAATTTTTGTGTAAATTGTTTCATTTATGAAATTTAGGTTTGGTATATTAGGGTTTTGGTTATGTAGGAATTCTAAGAACGGCCATGTTTTTTTTTTTTGTTTTTTTTTATTGTTCTCTGTCATTCCCTTGCTAACTGGACACATGGCTTGGAGGTGATTCCCCTCCATCACACTACTGTCTGTTACTGCTTGCTTAAGGTAACTTAATCTCTCCAGAACTTCTCCAGAACTGTATAGAAGAAACAGAATGAAGATAATTTTTGAAATTTTCTTAACTTTTTCTGTCAGCAAGCCTGCAACTTGGTGAGTTTAGCCAGTGTGATCTTATTTTTTATTATTTTTTGAATTATTTATTTACTTATTTTTACTTGTATTTTTTATTTTATTTTATTCTTTTCGGCCTTTATCTTTTCTGCCTAATTTTGTGTAAATTGTTCTTAATTATGAAATTTAGGTTTGGTATATTAGGGTTTTGCTATATGTAGGAATTCTAAGACCGGCCATGTTTTTTTTGTTTTTTTTTATTGTTCTCTGTCATTCCCTTGCTAACTGACACATGGCTTGGAGGTGATTCCCCCTCCATCACACTACTGTCTGTTACTGCTTGCTTAAGGTAACTTAATCTCTCCAGAACTCTCCAGAACTGTATAGAAGAAACAGAATGAAGATAATTCTTGAAATTTTCTTAACTTTTTTCTGTCAGCAAGCCTGCAACTTGGTGAGTTTAGCCAGTGTGATCTTATTTTTTATTATTTTTTGAATTATTTATTTACTTATTTTTACTTGTATTTTTTATTTTATTTTATTCTTTTTCGGTTCTTATCTTTTCTGCCTAATTTTTGTGTAAATTGTTCTTAATTATGAAATTTAGGTTTGGTATATTAGGGTTTTGGTTATATGGTGGACTCTAAGACCGGCCATGTTTTTTTGTTTTTTTATTGTTCTCTGTCATTCCCTTGCTAACTGGACACATGGCTTGGAGGTGATTCCCCCCTCCATCACACTACTGTCTGTTACTGCTTGCTTAAGGTAACTTAATCTCTCCAGAACTCTCCAGAACTGTATAGAAGAAACAGAATGAAGATAATTTTTGAAATTTTCTTAACTTTTTTCTGTCAGCAAGCCTGCAACTTGGTGAGTTTAGCCAGTGTGATCTTATTTTTTATTATTTTTTGAATTATTTATTTACTTATTTTTACTTGTATTTTTTATTTTATTTTATTCTTTTTCGGTTTCATTCTTTTTCTGCCTAATTTTTGTGTAAATTGTTCTTAATTATGAAATTTAGGTTTGGTATATTAGGGTTTTGGTTACATGTAGGAATTCTAAGACCGGCCATGTTTTTTTTTTGTTTTTTTTTATTGTTCTCTGTCATTCCCTTGCTAACTGGACACATGGCTTGGAGGTGATTCCCCTCTCCATCACACTACTGTCTGTTACTGCTTGCTTAAGGCAACTTAATCCTCCAACCTTCTCCAGAACTGTATAGAAGAAACAGAATGAAGATAATTTTTGAAATTTTCTTAACTTTTTTCTGTCAGCAAGCCTCTGCAACTTGGTGAGTTTAGCCAGTGTGATCTTATTTTTTATTATTTTTTGAATTATTTATTTACTTATTTTTACTTGTATTTTATTTTATTTTATTCTTTTTCGGTTCTTATCTTTTTCTGCCTACTTTTGTGTAAATTGTTCTTAATTATGAAATTGTATTGGTATTATTAGAGCTTTGCCATATGTAGGAATTCTAAGACCGGCCATGTTTTTTTTGTTTTTTTTTATTGTTCTCTGTCATTCCCTTGCTAACTGGACACATGGCTTGGAGGTGATTCCCCCCTCCATCACACTACTGTCTGTTACTGCTTGCTTAAGGTAACTTAATCTCTCCAGAACTCTCCAGAACTGTATAGAAGTGAAACAGAATGAAGATAATTGAAATTTTCTTAACTTTTTCATACCAGTAAGCTCACAACTTAGTAGAGGTTGTTTTAGGTATGATCTTATTTTTTATTATTTTTTGAATTATTTATTTACTTATTTTTACTTTTGTATTTTTTATTTTATTTTATTCTTTTTCTTTGTCTTTATCTTTTCTGCCTAATTCTTGTGTAAATTGTTCTTAATTATGAAATTTAGGTTTGGTATATTAGGGTTTTGGTTATATGTAGGAATTCTAAGACCGCCATGTTTTTTTTTTGTTTTTTTTTATTGTTCTCTGTCATTCCCTTGCTAAATTTGACACATGGCTTGGAGGTGATTCCCCCTCCATCACACTACTGTCTGTTACTGCTTGCTTAAGGTAACTTAATCTCTCCAGAACTCTTTCAGAACTGCATAGAAGAAACAGAATGAAGATAATTTTTGAAATTTTCTTAACTTTTTTCTGTCAGCAAGCCTGCAACTTGGTGAGTTTAGCCAGTGTGATCTTTATTTTTTATTATTTTTTGAATTATTTATTTACTTATTTTTACTTGTATTTTTTATTTTATTTTATTCTTTTTCGGTTCTTATCTTTTCTGCCTAATTTTTGTGTAAATTGTTCTTAATTATGAAATTTAGGTTTGGTATATTAGGGTTTGCTTATGTAGGAATTCTAAGACCGGCCATGTTTTTTTTTTGTTTTTTTTTATTGTTCTCTGTCATTCCCTTGCTAACTGGACACATGGCTTGGAGGTGATTCCCCTCCATCACACTACTGTCTGTTACTGCTTGCTTAAGGTAACTTAATCTCTCCAGAACTCTCCAGAACTGTATAGAAGAAACAGAATGAAGATAATTTTTGAAATTTTTCTAACTTTTTTCTGTCAGCAAGCCTGCAACTTGGTGAGTTTAGCCAGTGTGATCTTATTTTTTATTATTTTTTGAATTATTTATTTACTTATTTTTACTTGTATTTTTTATTTTATTTTATTCTTTCTAAGTTCTTGATCTTTTCTGCCTAATTTTTGTGTAAATTGTTCTTAATTATGAAATTTAGGTTTGGTATATTAGGGTTTTGGTTATATGTAGGAATTCTAAGACCGGCCATGTTTTTTTTTTTTGTTTTTTTTTATTGTTCTCTGTCATTCCCTTGCTAACTGGACACATGGCTTGAGGTGATTCCCCCCTCCATCACACTACTGTCTGTTACTGTCGTTTAAGGTAACTTAATCTCTCCAGAACTCTCCAGAACTGTATAGAAGAAACAGAATGAAGATAATTTTTGAAATTTTCTTAACTTTTTCTGTCAGCAAGCCTGCAACTTGGTGAGTTTAGCCAGTGTGATCTTATTTTTTATTATTTTTTGAATTATTTATTTACTTATTTTTACTTGTATTTTTTATTTTATTTTATTCTTTTTTTTCGGTTCTTATCTTTTCTGCCTAATTTTTGTGCAATTTGTTCTTAATTGCGAAATTTAGGTTTGGTATATTAGGGTTTTGGTTATGCGTAGGAATTCTAAGACCGGCCATGTTTTTTTTTTTTGTTTTTTTTTATTGTTCTCTGTCATTCCCTTGCTAACTGGACACATGGCTTGGAGGTGATTCCCCCCTCCATCACACTACTGTCTGTTACTGCTTGCTTAAGGTAACTTAATCTCTCCAGAACTCTCCAGAACTGTATAGCTGTTTCAGGAATGAAGACATAATTTTTGAAATTTTCTCTTAACTTTTCTGTCAGCAAGCCTGCAACTTGGTGAGTTTAGCCATGTGATCTTATTTTTTATTATTTTTTGAATTATTTATTTACTTATTTTTTATCTGTATTTTTTATTTTATTTTATTCTTTTTCGGTTCTTATCTTTTCTGCCTGGTTTTGTGTAAATTGTTCTTAATTATGAAATTTAGGGTTTGGTATATTAGGGTTTTGGTTATATGTAGAATTCTAAGACCGGCCATGTTTTTTTTTTGTTTTTTTTTATTGTTCTCTGTCATTCCCTTGCTAACTGGACACATGGCTTGGAGGTGATTCCCCCCCTCCATCACACTACTGTCTGTTACTGCTTGCTTAAGGTAACTTAATCTCTCCAGAACTGTATAGAAGAAACAGAATGAAGATAATTTTTAAAATTTTCTTAACTTTTTCTTGTCAGCAAGCCTGCAACTTGGTGAGTTTAGCCAGTGTGATCTTATTTTTTATTATTTTTTGAATTATTTATTGCCTATTTTTACTTGTATTTTTTATTTTATTTTATTCTTTTTCGGTCTTATCTTTTCTGCCTAATTTTGTGTAAATTGTTCTGCATCATGTTCTTAGGTTTGGTATTAGGTTTTGGTTATATGTAGAATTCTACACGTCATGTTTTTTTTTTTTTGTTTTTTTTTATTGTTCTCTGTCATTCCCTTGCTAACTGGACATGGTTTGGAGGTGATTCCCCCCTCCATCACATCACTGTCTGTTACTGCTTGCTTAAGGTAACTTAATCTCTCCAGAACTGTATA
This sequence comes from Ascarosepion bandense, assembly GCA_037127315.1. Classification (NCBI taxonomy): domain Eukaryota; kingdom Metazoa; phylum Mollusca; class Cephalopoda; order Sepiida; family Sepiidae; genus Ascarosepion; species Ascarosepion bandense. Next base: position 236,745 of record JBBBDQ010000512.1, read on the forward strand.
GAAGAAACAGAATGAAGATAATTTTGAACTTTTCTAATCCTTTTTTCTGTCAGCAAGCCTGCAACTTGGTGAGTTTAGCCAGTGTGATCTTATTTTTTATTATTTTTTGAATTATTTATTTACTTATTTTTACTTGTATTTTTTATTTTTTATTTTATTCTTTTTCTGTTCTTATCTTTTTCTGCCTAATTTTTGTGTAAATTGTTCTTAATTATGAAATTTAGGTTTGGTATATTAGGGTTTTGGTTATATGTAGGAATTCTAAGACCGGCCATGTTTTTTTTTTGTTTTTTTATTGTTCTCTGTCATTCTTTGCTAACTGGACACATGGCTTGGAGGTGATTCCCCCCTCCATCACACTACTGTCTGTTACTGCTTGCTTAAGGTAACTTAATCTCTCCAGAACTCTCCAGAATCAAGTAGAAGAAACAGAATGAAGATAATTTTTGAAATTTTCTTAACTTTCTTTTTCTGTCAGCAAGCCTGCAACTTGGTGAGTTTAGCCATGTGATCTTATTTTTTATTATTTTTTGAATTATTTATTTACTTATTTTTACTTGTATTTTTTATTTTATTTTATTCTTTTTCGGTTCTTATCTTTTCTGCCTAATTTTTGTGTAAATTGTTCTTAATTATGAAATTTAGGTTTGGTATATTAGGGTTTTGGTTATATGTAGGAATTCTAAGACCGCCATGTTTTTTTTTTTGTTTTTTTTTATTGTTCTCTGTCATTCCTTGCTAACTGGACACATGGCTTGGAGGTGATTCCCCTCCATCACACTACTGTCTGTTACTGCTTGCTTAAGGTAACTTAATCTCTCCAGAACTCTCCAGAACTGTATAGAAGAAACAGAATGAAGATAATTTTGAAATTTTAACTTTTTCTGTCAGCAAGCCTGCAACTTGGTGAGTTTAGCCAGTGTGATCTTATTTTTTATTATTTTTTGAATTATTTATTTACTTATTTTTACTTGCATTTTTTATTTTATTTTATTCTTTATTCTTATCTTTTCTGCCTAATTTTTGTGTAAATTGTTCTTAATTGTTAAATTTAGGTTTGGTATATTAGGGTTTTGGTTATATGTAGGAATTCTAAGACCGGCCATGTTTTTTTTTTGTTTTTTTTTATTGTTCTCTGTCCATTCCCTTGCTAACTGGACACATGGCTTGGAGTGTGATTCCCCTCCATCACACTACTGTCTGTTACTGCTTGCTTAAGGTAACTTAATCTCTCCAGAACTCTCCAGAACTGCATAGAAGAAACAGAATGAAGATAATTTTTGAAATTTTCTTAACTTTTTTCTGTCAGCAAGCCTGCAACTTGGTGAGTTTAGCCAGTGTGATCTTATTTTTTATTATTTTTGAATTATTTATTTACTTATTTTTACTTGTATTTTTTATTTTATTTTATTCTTTTTTCGGTTCTATCTTTTCTGCCTAATTTTTGTGTAAATTGTTCTTAATTATGAAATTTAGGTTTGGTATATTAGGGTTTTGGTTATATGTAGGAATTCTAAGACCGGCCATGTTTTTTTTTTGTTTTTTTTTTATTGTTCTCTGTCATTCCCTTGCTAACTGGACACATGGCTTGGAGGTGATTCCCCTCCATCACACTACTGTCTGTTACTGCTTGCTTAAGGTAACTTAATCTCTCCAGAACTCTCCAGAACTGTATAGAAGAAACAGAATGAAGATAATTTTTGAAATTTTCTTAACTTTTTTCTGTCAGCAAGCCTGCAACTTGGTGAGTTTAGCCAGTGTGATCTTATTTTTTATTATTTTTTGAATTATTTATTTACTTATTTTTACTTGTATTTTTTATTTTATTTTATTCTTTTTCGGTTCTTATCTTTTCTGCCTAATTTTTGTGTAAATTGTTCTTAATTATGAAATTTAGGTTTGGTATATTAGGTTTTGGTTATATGTAGGAATTCTAAGACCAGCCATGTTTTTTTTTTGTTTTTTTTTATTGTTTCTGTCATTCCCTTGCTAACTGGACACATGGCTTGGAGGTGATTCCCCCTCCTCCATCACACTACTGTCTGTTACTGCTTGCTTAAGGTAACTTAATCTCTCCAGAACTCTCCAGAACTGTATAGAAGAAACAGAATGAAGATAATTAAAATTTTCTTAACTTTTTCTGTCAGCAAGCCTGCAACTGGTGAGTTTAGCCATGTGATCTTATTTTATTATTTTTGAATATTTATTTACTTATTTTTACTTGTGTTTTTTATTTTATTTTATTCTTTTTCGGTTCTTATCTTTTCTGCCTAATTTTTGTGTAAATTGTTCTTAATTATGAAATTTAGTTTTCAGTATATTAGGGTTTTGGTTATATGGCAGGGAATTCTTGCTAATTTGCCAAGGTTTTTTTTTTTTTTTATTTTTTTATTGTTCTCTGTCATTCCCTTGCTAACTTGACACATGGCTTCTGAGGTGATTCCCTCTCTCCACTCACACTACTGTCTGTTACTGCTTGCTTAAGGTAACTTAATCTCTCCAGAACCTCCAAGAATCACATAGAAGAACAGGAATGTTGATAATTTTTGAAATTTTCTTAACTTTTTTCTAATGTTAAAGCCTGCAACTTGGTGAGTTTAGCCAGTGTGATCTTTTCTATTTTTTATTATTTTTTTGAATTATTTACTTACTTATTTTTACTTGTATTTTTTATTTTTTATTTTATTCTTTTTCGTTCTATTTTTTCTGCCTAATTTTTGTGTGCAGTCTGTTCTTAATTATGAAATTTAGGTTTCTGATATTAGGGTTTTGGTTATATGTAGGAATTCTAAGACCGGCCATGTTTTTTTTTTTGTTTTTTTTTATTGTTCTCTGTCATTCCCTTGCTAATTGACACACATGGTTTGAGGGTGATTCCCTCTCCATCACACTACTGTCTGTTACTGTTTGCTTAAGGTAATCAATCTCTCCAGAACTCTCCAGAACTGTATAGAAGAAACAGAATGAAGATAATTTTTGAAATTCTCTAACTTTTTTCTGTCAGCAAGCCTGCAACTTGTGAGCTTAGCCAGTGTGATCTTATTTTTTATTATTTTTTGAATTATTTATTTACTTATTTTTACTTGTATTTTTTATTTTATTTTATTCTTTTTCGGTTCTTATCTTTTCTGCCTAATTTTTGTGTAAATTGTTCTCAATTATGAAATTTAGGTTTGGTATATTAGGTTTTGGTTATATGTAGAATTCTGGGCTGACTACGTGCTTTTTTTTTGTTTTTTATTGTTCTCTGTCATTCCCTTGCTAACTGGACACATGGCTTGGAGGTGATTCCCCCTCCATCACACTACTGTCTGTTACTGCTTGCTTAAGGTAACTTAATCTCTCCAGAACTGTATAGAAGGAACAGAATGAAGATAATTTTTTGAAATTTTCTTAACTTTTTTCTTTGTCAGTGCTCTAAAATTTGGTGAGTTTAGCCAGTGTGATCTTATTTTTTATTATTTTTTAATTGGTTTATTTACTTATTTTTACTTGTATTTTTTATTTTATTTTATTCTTTTCGGTTCTTATCTTTTCTGCTCAATTTTTGTGTAAATTGTTCTTAATTATGAAATTTAGGTTTGGTATATTAGGGTTTTGGTTATATGAGAATTCCAAGACCTGCCATGTTTTTTTTGTTTTTTTTTATTGTTCTCTGTCATTCCCTTGCTAACTGGACATGGCTTGAGGTGACTTCTCCATCACACACATTGTCTGTTACTGCTTGCTTAAGGTAACTTAATCTCTCCAGAACTCTCCAGAACTGTATAGAAGAAACAGAATTTAAATATAATTTTGAAATTTTCTTAACTTTTTCTGTCAGCAAGCCTGCAACTTGGTGTATTTAGCCAGTGTGATCTTATTTTTTATTATTTTTTGAATTATTTATTTACTTATTTTTACTTGTATTTTTTATTTCATTTTATTCTTTTTCGGTTCTTATCTTTCTGCCTTAATTTTAGTGTAAATTGTTCTCAATTATGAAATTTAGGTTTGGTATATTAGGTTTTCGGTTATATGTAGGAATCTTCTAAGACCGCCATGTTTTTTTTTTTTGTTTTTTTATTGTTCTCTGTCATTCCCTTGCTAACTGGACACATGGCTTGGAGGTGATTCCCCTCCATCACATACTGTCAGCCACGTTTAAGGCAACTTAATCTCTCCAGAACTCTCCAGAACTGTATAGAAGAAACAGAATGAAGATAATTTTTGAAATTTCTTCTCTTTAGACCTTTTCTGTCAGCAAGCCTGCAACTTGGTGAGTTTGTTTTTCAGTGTGATCTTATTTTATTATTTTTTGGTGAATTATTTATTTACTATTTTTACTTGTATTTTTTATTTTATTTTATTCTTTTTCGGTTTTATCTTTTCTGCCTAATTTTGTGTAAATTGTTCTTATCATGAAATTTGTGTTTCAGTATATTAGGGTTTTGGTTATATGTAGAATCTCAAGACCCGTCATGTTTTTTTTTTGTTTTTTTTTATTGTTCTCTGTCATTCTCAACTGGACACATGGCTTGGAGGTATTCCCCTCCATCACACTACTGTCTGTTACTGTTGTTTAAGGTAACTTAATCTCTCCAGAACTTTCCAGAACTGTATAGAAGAAACAGAATGAAGATAATTTTCAGAAATTTTCTTAACTTTTTCTGCCTCCAGTTAGCCTGCAAACTGGTGAGTCAGCTTCTATGTGATCTTATTTTTATTATTTTTTGAATTATTTATTTCTATTTATTTTTATTTCTTGTATTTTTTATTTTATTTTATTCTTTCGGTTCTTATCTTTTCTGCCTAATTTTGTGTAAATTGTTCTTAATTATGAAATTTAGGTTTGGTATATTAGGGTTTTGGTTATATGTAGGAATTCTAAGACCGGCCATGTTTTTTTTTGTTTTTTTATTGTTCTCTGTCATTCCCTTGGCACCGACATGGCTTGAGGCATTCCCTCCTCCATCACACTACTGTCTGTTACTGTTTAAGCTTAAGGTAACTTAATCTTCCAACTGTATAGAAGAAATAGAATGAAGATAATTTTTGAAATTTTCTTAACTTTTTCTGTCAGCAAAGCCTGCAACTTGGTGAGCTTAGAAATAGTGATCTTATTTTTATTATTTTTTGAATTATTTATTTACTTATTTTTACTTGTATTTTTTATTTTATTTTATTCTTTTTCGGTTCTTATCTTTTCAGCCTAATTTTTGCAAATTAGTTCTTAATTATGAAATTTAGGTTTGGTATATTAGGGTTTTGGTTATATGTATGGGAATTCTAAGACCGGCCATGTTTTTTTTTTTTGTTTTTTTATTGTTCTCTGTCATTCCTTGCTAACTGGACACATGGCTTGGAGGTGATTCCCCCTCCATCACACTACTGTCTGTTACTGCTGTTTACAACTTAATCTCTCCAGAACTCTCCAGAACTGTATATAGAAGAAACAGAATGAAGATAATTTTTGAAATTTTCTTAACTTTTTCTGTCAGCAAGCCTGCAACTTGGTGAGTTTAGCCAGTGTGATCTTATTTTTTATTATTTTTTGAATTATTTATTTACTTATTTTTACTTGTATTTTTTATTTTATTTTATTCTTTTTCGGTTCTTATCTTTTCTGCCTTAATTTTGTGTAAATTGTTCTTGAATTATGAAATTTAGGTTTGGTATATTAGGTTTTGGTTATATGCAGGAATTCTAAGACCGGCCATGTTTTTTTTTTTGTTTTTTTTTATTGTTCTCTGTCATTCCCTTGCTAACTGGACACATGGCTTGGAGGTGATTCCCCCCTCCATCACACTACTGTCTGTTACTGCTTGCTTAAGGTAACTTAATCTCTCCAGAACTCTCCAGAACTGTATAGAAGAAACAGAATGAAGATAATTTTTGAAATTTTCTTAACTTTTTTCTGTCAGCAAGCCTGCAACTTGGTGAGTTTAGCCAGTGTGATCTTATTTTTTATTATTTTTTGAATTATTTATTTACTTATTTTTACTTGTATTTTTTATTTTATTTTATTCTTTTTCGGTTCTTATCTTTTCTGCCTAATTTTTGTGCAAATTGTTCTTAATTATGAAATTTAGGTCATACATTAGGGTTTTGGTTATATGTAGGAATTCTAAGACCGGCCATGTTTTTTTTGTTTTTTTATTATTCTCTGTCATTCCTTTGCTAACTGGACACATGGCTTGGAGGTGATTCCCCCCTCCATCACACTACTGTCTGTTACTGCTTGCTTAAGGTAACTTAATCTCTCCAGAACTCTCCAGAACTGTATAGAAGAAACAGAATGAAGATAATTTTTGAAATTTTCTTAACTTTTTTCTGTCAGCAAGCCTGCAACTTGGTGAGTTTAGCCAGTGTGATCTTATTTTTTATTATTTTTTGAATTATTTATTTACTTATTTTTACTTGTATTTTTTATTTTATTTTATTCTTTTCGGTTCTTATCTTCTTTTCTGCCTAATTTTTGTGTAAATTGTTCTTAATTAATGAAATTTAGGTTTGGTATATTAGGGTTTTGGTTATATGTAGGAATTCTAAGACCGGCCATGTTTTTTTTTTTGTTTTTTTTTATTGTTCTCTGTCATTCCCTTGCTAACTGGACACATGGCTTGGAGGTGATTCCCCTCCATCACACTACTGTCTGTTACTGCTTGCTTAAGGTAACTTAACTTCAGAACTTCCAGAACTGTATAGAAGAAACAGAATGAAGATAATTTTTGAAATTTTCTTAACTTTTTTCTGTCAGCAAGCCTGCAACTTGGTGAGTTTAGCCAGTGTGATCTTATTTTTTATTATTTTTTTGAATTATTTATTTACTTATTTTTACTTGTATTTTTTATTTTATTTTATTCTTTTTCTGTTCTTATCTTTTCTGCCTAATTTTTGTGTAAATTGTTCTTAAATTATGAAATTTAGGTTTGGTATATTAGGTTTTGGTTATATGTAGGAATTCTAAGACCGGCCATGTTTTTTTTTTTGTTTTTTTTTATTGTTCTCTGTCATTCCCTTGCTAACTGGACACATGGCTTGGAGGTGATTCCCCCCTCCATCACACTACTGTCTGTTACTGCTTGCTTAAGGTAACTTAATCTCTCCAGAACTGTATAGAAGAAACAGAATGAAGATAATTTTTGAAATTTTCTTAACTTTTTTCTGTCAGCAAGCCTGCAACTTGGTGAGTTTAGCCAGTGTGATCTTATTTTATTATTTTTTGAATTATTTATTTACTTATTTACTTGTATTTTTTATTTTATTTATTCTTTCGGTTCTTATCTTTTCTGCCTAATTTTTAAAAATTAATTTTAATATGAAATTTAGGTTTGGTATATTAGGGTTTTGGTTATATGTAGGAATTTCTAAGACCGGCCATGTTTTTTTTGTTTTTTTTTATTGTTCTCTGTCATTCCCTTGCTAACTGGACACATGGCTTGGAGGATTCCCCTCCATCACACTACTGTCTGTTACTGTCATTAAGGTAACTTAATCTCTCCAGAACTGTATAAAGAAACAGAATGAAGATAATTTTTGAAATTTTCTTAACTTTTTCTGTCAGCAAGCCTGCAACTTGGTGAGTTTAGCCAGTGTGATCTTATTTTTTATTATTTTTTGAATTATTTATTTACTTATTTTTACTTGTATTTTTTATTTTATTTTATTCTTTTTCGGTTCTTTATCTTTTCTGCCTAATTTTGTGTAAATTGTTCTTAATTATGAAATTTAGGTTTGGTATATTAGGGTTTTGGTTATATGTAGGAATTCTGGGTCGGCCATGTTTTTTTGTTTTTTTTATTGTTCTCTGTCATTCCCTTGCTAACTGGACATGGCTTGGAGGTGATTCCCCCTCCATCACACTACTGTCTGTTACTGCTGTTTAAGGTGAACTTAATCTCTCCAGAACTCTCCAGAACTGTATAGAAGAAACAGAATGAAGATAATTTTTGAAATTTTCTTAACTTTTTCTCTGCTCATAAGCCTGCAACTTGGTGAGTTTAGCCAGTGTGATCTTTTATTTTTTATTATTTTTTGAATTATTTATTTATTTATTTTTACTCTTTGTATTTATTTTATTTTATTCTTTTCTGTTCTTATCTTTTCTGCCTAATTTTTGTGTAAATTGTTCTTAATTATGAAATTTATTATATATTAGGGTTTTGCTATATGTAGGAATTCTAAGACCGGCCATGTTTTTTTTTTGTTTTTTTTTATTGTTCTCTGTCATTCCCTTGCTAACTGGACACATGGCTTGAGGTGATTCCCCTCCATCACACTACTGTCTGTTACTGCTTGTTTAAGGTAACTTAATCTCTCCAGAACTCTCCAGAACTGTATAGAAGAAACAGAATGAAGAGTAATTTTGAAATTTTCTTAACTTTTTTCTGTCAGCAAGCCTGCAACTCTGGTGAGTTTAGCCAGTGTGATCTTATTTTTTATTATTTTGAATTATTTATTTACTTATTTTTACTTGTATTTTTTATTTTATTTTATTCTTTTTTCGGTTCTTATCTTTTCTGCCTAATTTTTGTGTAAATTGTTCTTAATTATGAAATTTAGGTTTGGTATATTAGGGTTTTGGTTATATGTAGGAATTCTAAGACCGGCCATGTTTTTTTTTTGTTTTTTTTTATTGTTCTCTGTCATTCCCTTTGCTAACTGGACACATGGCTTGGAGGTGATTCCCCTCCATCACACTACTGTCTGTTACTGCTTGCTTAAGGTAACTTAACTTTCCAGAACTTCCAGAACTGTATAGAAGAAACAGAATGAAGATAATTTTTGAAATTTTCTTAACTTTTTTCTGTCAGCAAGCCTGCAACTTGGTGAGTTTAGCCAGTGTGATCTTATTTTTTATTATTTTTTTAACTATTTATTTACTTATTTTTACTTGTATTTTTTATTTTATTTTACTTTTTCTGTTCTTATCTTTTCTGCCTAATTTTTGTGTAAATTGTTTCCAATTATGAAATTTAGGTTTGGTATATTAGGTTTGGGTTATATGTAGGAATTTCAAGACCGGCCATGTTTTTTTTTTTGTTTTTTTTTATTGTTCTCTGTCATTCCCTTGCTAACTGGACATGGCTTGGAGGTGATTCCCCTCCATCACACTACTGTCTGTTACTGCTTGCTTAAGGTAACTTAATCTCTCCAGAACTCTCCAGAACTGTATAGAAGAAACAGAATGAAGATAATTCTTTAAATTTTCTTAACTTTTTTCTGTCAGCAAGCCTGCAACTTGGTGAGTTTAGCCAGTGTGATCTTATTTTTTATTATTTTTTGAATTATTTATTTACTTATTTTTACTTGTATTTTTTATTTTATTTTATTCTTTTCAAGTTCATCTTTTCTGCCTAATTTTTGTGTAAATTGTTCTTAATTATGAAATTTAGGTTTGGTATATTAGGGTTTTGGTTATATGTAGGAATTCTAAGACCGGCCATGTTTTTTTTTTTGTTTTTTTTATTGTTCTCTGTCATTCCCTTGCTAACTGGACACATGGCTTGGAGGTGATTCCCCCTCCATCACACTACTGTCTGTTACTGCTTGCTTAAGGTAACTTAATCTCTCCAGAACTCTCCAGAACTGTATAGAAGAACAGAATGAAGATAATTTTTGAAATTTTCTTAACTTTTTTCTGTCAGCAAGCCTGCAACTTGGTGAGTTTAGCCAGTGTGATCTTATTTTATTATTTTTTGAATTATTTATTTACTTATTTTTACTTGTATTTTTTATTTTTTATTTTATTCTTTTTCGGTTCTTATCTTTTCTGCCTAATTTTTGTGTAAATTGTTCTTAATTATGAAATTTAGGTTTGGTATATTAGGGTTTTGGTTATATGTAGGAATTCTAAGGACCGGCCATGTTTTTTTTTTTTGTTTTTTTTTATTGTTCTCTGTCATTCCCTTGCTAACTGGACACATGGCTTGAGGTGATTCCCCCCCTCCATCACACTACTGTCTGTTACTGCTTGCTTAAGGTAACTTAATCTCTCCAAACTCTCCAGAACTGTATAGAAGAAACAGAATGAAGATAATTTTTAAATTTTCTTAATCTTTTCTCTGTCAGCAAGCCTGCAACTTGGGTAGAGTTTAGCCAGTGTGATCTTATTTCTTATTATTTTTTGAATTATTTATTTACTTATTTTTACTTGTATTTTTTATTTTATTTTATTCTTTTTCGGTTCTTATCTTTTCTGCCTAATTTTTGTGTAAATTGTTCTTAATTATGAAATTTAGGTTTGGTATATTAGGTCAGTTATATGTAGGAATTCCTAAGACCGGCCATGTTTTTTTTTTGTTTTTTTATTGTTCTCTGTCATTCCCTTGCTAACTGGACACATGGCTTGGAGGTGATTCCCCTCCATCACACTACTGTCTGTTACTGCTTGCTGCTGCAACTTTAATCTCTCCAGAACTGTATAGAAGAAACAGAATGAAGATAATTTTTGAAATTTTCTTAACTTTTTCTGTCAGCAAGCCTGCAACTTGGTGAGTTTAGCCAGTGTGATCTTATTTTTTATTATTTTTTGAATTATTTATTTACTTATTTTTACTTGTATTTTTTATTTTATTTTATTCTTTCTCGGTTCTTATCTTTTCTGCCTAATTTTTTGTGTGGAATGTTCTTAATTATGAATTTAGGTTTGGTATATTAGGGTTTTGGTTATATGTAGGAATTCTAAGACCGGCCATGTTTTTTTGTTTTTTTTTATTGTTCTCTGGTCATTCCCTTGCTAACTGGACACATGGCTTGGAGGTGATTCCCCTCCATCACACTACTGTCTGTTACTGTCAAGCCAAGGTAACTTAATCTCTCCAGAACTCTCCAGAACTGTATAGAAGTTGAAACAGAATAGAAGATAATTTTTAAATTTTCTTAACTTTTTCTGTCAGCAAGCCTGCAACTTGGTGAGTTTAGCCAGTGTGATCTTATTTTTTATTATTTTTTTGAATTATTTATTTACTATTTTTACTTGTATTTTTTATTTTATTTTATTCTTTTCACTCTTATCTTTTCTGCCTAATTTTTGTGTAAATTGTTCTTAATTATGAAATTTGAGAAGTTTGGTATATTAGGGTTTTGGTTATATGTAGGAATTCTAAGACCGGCCAGTGTTTTTTTTTTGTTTTTTTTTATTGTTCTCTGTCATTCCCTTTGCTAACTGGACACATGGCTTGGAGGTGATTCCCCTCCATCACACTACTGTCTGTTACTGCTTGCTTAAGGTAACTTAATCTCTCCAGAACTCTCCAGAACTGTATAGAAGAAACAGAATGAAGATAATTTTTGAAATTTTCTTAACTTTTTCTGTCATGCCTGGCAACTTGGTGAGTTTAGCCAGTGTGATCTTTTTATTTTTTATTATTTTTTGAATTATTTATTTACTTATTTTTACTTGTATTTTTTTTATTTTTTATTTTATTCTTTTCTGTTCTTATCTTTTCTGCCTAATTTTTGTGTAAATTGTTCTTAATTATGAAATTTAGGTTTGGTATATTAGGTTTTGCTATATGTAGGAATTCTAAGACCGGCCATGTTTTTTTGTTTTTTTATTGTTCTCTGTCATTCCCTTGCTAACTGGACACATGGCTTGAGGTGATTCCCCCCTCCATCACACTACTGTTCTGTTACTGCTTGCTTAAGGTAACTTAATCTCTCCAGAACTGTATAGAAGAAACAGAATGAAGATAATTTTTGAAATTTTCTTAACTTTTTTCTGTCAGCAAGCCTGCAACTTGGTGAGTTTAGCCAGTGTGATCTTATTTTATTATTTTTTGAATTATTTATTTACTTATTTTTACTTGTATTTTTTATTTATTTTATTCTTTTCTTGGGTTCTTTTATCTTTTCTGCCTAATTTTTGTGTAAATTGTTCTTAATTATGAAATTTAGGTTTGGTATATTAGGGTTTTGGTTATATGTAGGAATTCTAAGACCGGCCATGTTTTTCGTTTTTTTTTATTGTTCTGCCTATTCTCTTGCTAACTGGATACATGGCTTGGAGGTGATTCCCTCTCCTCCATCACACTACTGTCTGTTACTGTTTGCTTAAGGTAACTTAATCTCTCCAGAACTCTCCAGAACTGTATAGAAGAAAACAGAATGAAGATAATTTTTGAAATTTTCTTTAACTTTTTCTGTCAGCAAGCCTGCAACTTGGTGAGTTTAGCCAGTGTGATCTTATTTTTTATTATTTTTTGAATTATTTATTTACTTATTTTTACTTGTATTTTTTATTTTATTTTATTCTTTTTCGGTTCTTATCTTTTTCTGCCTAATTTTGTGTAAATTGTTCTTAATTATGAAATTTAGGTTTGGTATATTAGGTTTTGGTTATATGTAGGAATTCTAAGACCGCCATGTTTTTTTTGTTTTTTTTTATTGTTCTCTGTCATTCCCTTGCTAACTGGACACATGGCTTGGAGGTGATTCCCTCTCCATCACACTACTGTCTGTTACTGCTTGCTTAAGGTAACTTAATTCCAGAACTCTCCAGAACTGTATAGAAGAAACAGAATGAATATAATTTTGAAATTTTCTTAACTTTTTCTGTCAGCAAGCCTGCAACTTGGTGAGTTTAGCCAGTGTGATCTTATTTTTTATTATTTCTTGAATTATTTATTTACTTATTTTTTACTTGTATTTTTTATTTTATTTTATTCTTTTTCGGTTCTTATCTTTTCTGCCTAATTTTTGTGTAAATTGTTCTTAATTATGAAATTTAGGTTTGGTATATTAGGGTTTTGGTTATATGTAGGAATTCTAAGACCGGCCATGTTTTTTTTTTGTTTTTTTTTATTGTTCTCTGTCATTCTTTACACCTGGATACACGTGGCTTGGAGGTGATTCCCCCCTCCATCACACTACCTATCTGTTACTGCTTAAGCCAAGGTAACTTAATCTCTCCAGAACTCTCCAGAACTGTATAGAAGAAACAGAATGAAGATAATTTTTGAAATTTTCTTAACTTTTTCTGTCAGCAAGCCTGCAACTTGGTGAGTTTTAGCCAGTGTGATCTTATTTTTTATTATTTTTTTGAATTATTTATTTACTTATTTTTACTGTAGATTTTTTATTTTATTTTATTCTTTTTCGGTTCTTATCTTTTCTGCCTAATTTTTGTGTAAATTGTTCTTAATTATGAAATTTAGGTTTGGTATATTAGGTTTTGGTTATATGTAGGAATTTTAAGACCGGCCATGTTTTTTTTTGTTTTTTTATTGTTCTCTGTCATTCCCTTGCTAACTGGACACATGGCTTGGAGGTGATTCCCCCTCCATCACACTACTGTCTACGCTTGCTTAAGGTAACTTAATCTCTCCAGAACTCTCCAGAACTGTATAGAAGAAACAGAATGAAGATAATTTTTGAAATTTTCTTAACTTTTTCTGTCAGCAAGCCTGCAACTTGGTGAGTTTAGCCAGTGTGACTCATTTTTTATTATTTTTGGAATTATTTATTTACTTACTTTTACTTGTATTTTTTATTTTATTTTATTCCTTTTCGGTTCTTATCTTTTCTGCCTAATTTTTGTGTAAATTGTTCTTAATTATGAAATTTAGGTTTGGTATATTAGGGTTTTGGTTATATGTAGGAATTCTAAGACCGGCCATGTTTTTTTTTTGTTTTTTTTTATTGTTCTCTGTCATTCCCTTGCTAACTGGACACATGGTTTGGAGGTGATTCCCCCTCCATCACACTACTGTCTGTTACTGCTTGCTTAAGGTAACTTAATCTCTTCCAGAACTCTCCAGAACTGTATAGAAGAAACAGAATGAAGATAATTTTGAAATTTTCTTAACTTTTTTCTGTCAGCAAGCCTGCAACTTGGTGAGTTTAGCCAGTGTGATCTTATTTTTTATTATTTTTTGAATTATTTATTTACTTATTTTTACTTGTATTTTTTATTTTATTTTATTCTTTTTTCGGTTCTTATCTTTTCTGCCTAATTTTTGTGTAAATTGTTCTTAATGAAATTAGGCTTGGTATATTAGGGTTTTGGTTATATGTATGGGAATTCTAAGACCGGCCATGTTTTTTTTTTGTTTTTTTTTATTGTTCTCTGTCATTCCCTTGCTAACTGGACACATGGCTTGGAGGTGATTCCCCCTCCATCACACTACTGTCTGTTACTGCTTGCTTAAGGTAACTTAATCTCTCCAGAACTCTCCAGAACTGTATAGAAGAAACAGAATAAGATAATTTTTGAAATTTTCTTAACTTTTTTCTGTCAAATAAGCCTGCAACTTGGTGAGTTTAGCCAGTGTGATCTTATTTTTTTATTATTTTTTGAATATTTATTTACTTATTTTTACTTGTATTTTTTATTTTATTTTATTCTTTTTCGGTTCTTATCTTTTCTAATTTTTGTGTGTAAATTGTTCTTATCATGAAATTTTTAGGTTTGGTATATTAGGTTTCTGGTTGCAAGTGTAGGAATTCTAAGACCGGCCATGTTTTTTTTTTGTTTTTTTTTATTGTTCTCTGTCATTCCCTTGCTAACTGGACACATGGCTTGGAGGTGATTCCCCTCTCCATCACACTACTGTCTGTTACTGCTTGCTTAAGGTAACTTAATCTCTCCAGAACTCTCCAGAACTGTATAGAAGAAACAGAATGAAGATAATTTTTGAAATTTTCTTAACTTTTTCTGTCAGCAAGCCTGCAACTTGGTGAGTTTAGCCAGTGTGGATCTTATTTTTTATTATTTTTGAATTATTTATTTACTTATTTTTAATTTTTGTATTTTTTATTTTATTTTATTCTTTTTCGGTTCTTATCTTTTCTGCCTAATTTTTGTGTAAATTGTTCTTAATTATGAAATTTAGGTTTGGTATATTAGGGTTTTGGTTATATGTAGGAATTCTAAGACCGGCCATGTTTTTTTTTTGTTTTTTTATTGTTCTCTGTCATTCCCTTGCTAACTGACACATGGCTTGGAGGTGATTCTCCATCACACTACTGTCTGTTACTGCTTGCTTAAGGTAACTTAATCTCTCCAGAACTCTCCAGAACTGTATAGAAGAAACAGAATGAAGATAATTTTGAAATTTTCTTAACTTTTTTTCTGTCAGCAAGCCTGCAACTTGGTGAGTTTAGCCAGTGTGATCTTATTTTTTATTATTTTTTGGAATTATTTATTTACTTATTTTTACTTGTATTTTTTATTTTATTTTATTCTTTTTCGGTTCTTATCTTTTCTGCCTAATTTTTGTGTAAATTGTTCTTAATTATGAAATTTAGGTTTGGTATATTAGGGTTTTGGTTATATGTAGGAATTCTAAGACCGGCCATGTTTTTTTTTTTTTGTTTTTTTTTATTGTTCTCTGTCATTCCCTTGCTAACTGGACACATGGCTTGGAGTGTGATTCCCCCTCCATCACACTACTGTCTGTTACTGCTTGCTTAAGGTAACTTAATCTCTCCAGAACTGTATAGAAGAAACAGAATGAAGATAATTTTTGAAATTTTCTTAACTTTTTTCTGTCAGCAAGCCTGCAACTTGGTGAGTTTAGCCAGTGTGATCTTATTTTTTATTATTTTTTGAATTATTTATTTACTTATTTTTACTTGTATTTTTTATTTTATTTTATTCTTTTTCGGTTCTTATCTTTTCTGCCTGTGTAAATTGTTCTTAATTATGAAATTTAGGTTTGGTATATTAGGGTTTTGGTTATATGTAGGAATTCTAAGACCGGCCATGTTTTTTTTTTTGTTTTTTTTTATTGTTCTCTGTCATTCCCTTGCTAACTGGACACATGGCTTGGAGGTGATTCCCTCCTCCATCACACTACTGTCTGTTACTGCTTGCTTAAGGTAACTTAATCTCTCCAGAACTCTCCAGAACTGTATAGAAAGAAACAGAATGAAGATACAATTTTGAAATTTTCTTAACTTTTTTCGGTCAGCAAGCCTGCAACTTGGTGAGTTTAGCCAGTGTGATCTTATTTTTTATTATTTTTTGAATTATTTATTTACTTATTTTTACTTTGTATTTTTTATTTTATTTTATTCTTTTTCGGTTCTTATCTTTTCTGCCTAATTTTTGTGTAAATTGTTCTTAATTATGAAATTTAGGTTTGGTATATTAGGGTTTTGGTTATATGTAGGAATTCTAAGACCGGCCATGTTTTTTTTTGTTTTTTTTTATTGTTCTCTGTCATTCCCTTGCTAACTGGACACATGGCTTGGAGGTGATTCCCCTCCATCACACTACTGTCTGTTACTGCTTGCTTAAGGTAACTTAATCTCTCCAGAACTCTCCAGAACTGTATAGAAGAAACAGAATGAAGATGTAATTTTTGAAATTTTCTTAACTTTTTCTGTCAGCAAGCCTGCAACTTGGTGAGTTTAGCCAGTGTGATCTTATTTTTATTATTTTTTGAATTATTTATTTACTTATTTTTACTTGTATTTTTTATTTTATTTTATTCTTTTTCGGTTCTTATCTTTTCTGCCTTAATTTTTGTGTAAATTGTTCTTAATTATGAAATTTAGGTTTGGTATATTAGGGTTTTGGTTATATGTAGGAATTCAAGACCGGCCATGTTTTTTGTTTTTTTTTATTGTTCTCTGTCATTCCCTTGCTAACTGACACATGGCTTGAGGTGATTCCCCTCCATCACACTACTGTCTGTTACTGCTTGCTTAAGGTAACTTAATCTCTCCAGAACTGTATAGAAGAAACAGAATGAAGATAATTCTGAAATTTTCTTAACTTTTTTCTGTCAGCAAGCCTGCAACTTGGTGAGTTTAGCCAGTGTGATCTTATTTTTTATTATTTTTTGAATTATTTATTTACTTATTTTTACTTGTATTTTTTATTTTATTTTATTCTTTTCTCGTTCTTATCTTTTCTGCCTAATTTTTGTGTAAATTGTTCTTAATTATGAAATTTAGGTTTGGTATATTAGGTTTTGGTTATATGTAGGAATTCTAAGACCGGCCATGTTTTTTTTTTGTTTTTTTTTATTGTTCTCTGTCATTCCCTTGCTAACTGGACACATGGCTTGGAGGTGATTCCCCCTCCACACTACTGTCTGTTACTGCTTGCTTAAGGTAACTTAATCTCTCCAGAACTCTCCAGAACTGTATAGAAGAAACAGAATGAAGATAATTTTGAAATTTTCTTAACTTTTTTCTGTCAGCAAGCCTGCAACTTGGTGAGTTTAGCCAGTGTGATCTTATTTTTTATTATTTTTTGAATTATTTATTTACTTATTTTTACTTGCATTTTTTTTATTTTATTCTTTTTCGGTTCTTATCTTTCTCTGCCTAATTTTTGTGTAAATTGTTCTTAATTATGAAATTTAGGTTTGGTATATTAGGGTTTTGGTTATATGTAGGAATTCAAGACCGGCCATGTTTTTTGTTTTTTTTTATTGTTCTCTGTCATTCCCTTGCTAACTGGACACATGGCTTGGAGGTGATTCCCCTCCATCACACTACTGTCTGTTACTGCTTGCTTAAGGTAACTTAATCTCTCCAGAACTCTCCAGAACTGTATAGAAGAAACAGAATGAAGATAATTTTTGAAATTTTCTTAACTTTTTTCTGTCAGCAAGCCTGCAACTTGGTGAGTTTAGCCAGTGTGATCTTATTTTTTATTATTTTTTGAATTATTTATTTACTTATTTTTACTTGTATTTTTTATTTTATTTTATTCTTTTTCTGTTCTATCTTTTCTGCCTAATTTTTGTGTAAATTGTTCTTAATTATGAAATTTAGGTTTGGTATATTAGGGTTTTGGTTATATGTAGGAATTCTAAGACCGGCCATGCTTTTTTTTTGTTTTTTTTATTGTTCTCTGTCATTCCCTTGCTAACTGGACACATGGCTTGGAGGTGATTCCCCCCTCCATCACACTACTGTCTGTTACTGCTTGCTTACAGTAATCCTATCTCCTCCAGAACTGTATGAAGAAACAGAATGAAGATAATTTTTGGAAATTTTCTAACTTTTTCTGTCAGCAAGCCTGCAACTTGGTGAGTTTAGCCAGTGTGATCTTATTTTTGTTATTTTTTGAATTATTTATTTACTTATTTTTACTTGTATTTTTTATTTTATTTTATTCTTTTCGGTTCTTATCTTTTCTGCCTAATTTTTGTGTAAATTGTCTTTAATTATGAAATTCTTAGGTTTGGTATATTAGGGTTTTGGTTATATGTAGGAATTCTAAGACCGTCATGTTTTTTTTGTTTTTTTATTGTTCTCTGTCAACTTTGCTAACTGACACATGGCTTGGAGGTGATTCCCCTCCATCACACTACTGTCTGTTACTGCTTGCTTAAGGTAACTTAATCTCTCCAGAACTCTCCAGAACTGTATAGAAGAAACAGAATGAAGATAATTTTTGAAATTTTCTTAACTTTTTCTGTCAGCAAGCCTGCAACTTGGTGAGTTTAGCCAGTGTGATTTTATTTTATTATTTTTTGAATTATTTATTTACTTATTTTTTACTTGTATTTTATTTTATTTTATTCTTTTCTCGGTTCTTATCTTTTCTGCCTAATTTTTGTGTAAATTGTTCTTAATTATGAATTTTAGGGTTTGTATATTTTTAGGTTTTGCTATATGTAGGAATCTCTAAGACCTGCCATGTTTTTTTTTTTTGTTTTTTTTTATTGTTCTCTGTCATTCCCTTGCTAACTGGACACATGGCTTGGAGGTGATTCCCCCTCCATCACACTACTGTCTGTTACTGCTTGCTTAAGGTAACTTAATCTCTCCAGAACTCTCCAGAACTGTATAGAAGAAACAGGAATTGAAGATAATTTTTGAAATTTTCTTAACTTTTTTCTGTCAGCAAGCCTGCAACTTGGTGAGTTTAGCCAGTGTGATCTTATTTTTTATTATTTTTTGAATTATTTATTTACTTATTTTTACTTGTATTTTTTATTTTATTTTATTCTTTTTCGGTTCTTATCTTTTCTGCCTAATTTTTGTGTAAATTGTTCTTAATTATGAAATTTAGGTTTGGTATATTAGGGTTTTGGTTATATGTAGGAATTCTAAGACCGGCCATGTTTTTTTTTTTTTGTTTTTTTTTATTGTTCTCTGTCATTCCCTTGCTAACTGGACACATGGCTTGGAGGCATTCCCCCCTCCATCACACTACTGTCTGTTACTGCTTGCTTAAGGTAACTTAATCTCTCCAGAACTCTCCCCAGAACTGTATAGAAGAAACAGAATGAAGATAATTTTTGAAATTTTCTTAACTTTTTCTGTCAGCAAGCCTGCAACTTGGTGAGTTTAGCCAGTGTGATCTTATTTTTTATTATTTTTTGAATTATTTATTTACTTATTTTTACTTGTATTTTTTATTTATTTTATTCTTTTTCGGTTCTTATCTTTTCTGCCTAATTTTTGTGTAAATTGTTCTTAATTATGAAATTTAGGTTTGGTGGAGTATTAGGCTTTGGTTATATGTAGTAGACTGAATATCTGGCTATGTTTTTTTTGTTTTTTTTATTGTTCTCTGTCATTCCCTTACAACTGGACACATGGCTTGGAGGTGATTCCCCCCCCATCACACACACTTATCTGTTACTGCTTGCTTAAGGTAACTTCTAATCTCTCCAGAACTCTCCAGAACTGTATAGAAGAAACAGAATGAAGATAATCTTGAAATTTTCTTAACTTTTTTCTGTCAGCAAGCCTGGTAACTTGGTGAGTTTAGCCAGTGTGATCTTATTTTTTATTATTTTTTGAATTATTTATTTACTTATTTTTACTTGTATTTTTTATTTTATTTTATTCTTTTTTTTCGGTTCTTATCTTCTTTTCTGCCTAATTTTGTGTAAATTGTTCTTAATTATGAAATTTAGGTTTGGTATATTAGGGTTTTGGTTATATGTAGGAATTCTAAGACTGCCATGTTTTTTTTTTGTTTTTTTTTGTTGCCTTCTGTCATTCCCTTGCTAACTGGACACATGGCTTGGAGGTGATTCCCCCTCCATCACACTACTGTCTGTTACTGCTTGCTTAAGGTAACTTAATCTCTCCAGAACTCTCCAGAACTGTATAGAAGAAACAGAATGAAGATAATTTTTGAAATTTTCTTAACTTTTTTCTGTCAGCAAGCCTGCAACTTGGTGAGTTTAGCCAGTGTGATCTTATTTTTTATTATTTTTTGAATTATTTATTTACTTATTTACTTGTATTTTTTATTTTATTTTATTCTTTTCGGTTCTTATCTTTTCTGCCTAATTTTTGTGTAAATTGTTCTTAATTATGAAATTTAGGTTTAGTATATTAGGGTTTTGGTTATATGTAGGAATTCTAAGACCGGCCATGTTTTTTTTTTTGTTTTTTTTTATTGTTCTCTGTCATTCCCTTGCTAACTGGACACATGGCTTGGAGGTGATTCCCCTCCATCACACTACTGTCTGTTACTGCTTGCTTAAGGTAACTTAATCTCTCCAGAACTCTCCAGAACTGTATAGAAGAAACAGAATGAAGATAATTTTGAAATTTTCTTAACTTTTTTCTGTCAGCAAGCCTGCAACTTGGTGAGTTTAGCCAGTGTGATCTTATTTTTTATTATTTTTTGAATTATTTATTTACTTATTTTTACTTCTTGTATTTTTTATTTTATTTTATTCTTTTTCGGTTCTTATCTTTTCTGCCTAATTTTTGTGTAAATTGTTCTTAATTATGAAATTTAGGTTTGGTATATTAGGGTTTTGGTTACATGTAGGAATTCTAAGACCGGCCATGTTTTTTTTGTTTTTTTTTATTGTTCTCTGTCATTCCCTTGCTAACTGGACACATGGCTTGGAGGTGATTCCCCCTCCATCACACTACTGTCTGTTACTGCTGTTTAAGGTAACTTAATCTCTCCAGAACTGTATAGAAGAAACAGAATGAAGATAATTTTTAAATTTCTTAACTTTTTCTGTCAGCAAGCCTGCAACTTGGTGAGTTTAGCCAGTGTGATCTTTGGTTTTATTATTTTTTGAATTATTTATTTACTTATTTTTACTTGTATTTTTTATTTTATTTTATTCTTTTTCGGTTCTTATCTTTTCTGCCTAATTTTTGTGTAAATTGTTCTTAATTATGAAATTTAGGTTTGGTATATTAGGGGTTTGGTTATATGTAGGAATTCTAAGACTGCCATTTTTTTTTATTGTTCTCTGTCATTCCCTTGCTAACTGGACACATGGCTTGGAGGTGATTCCCCTTCTCCATCACACTACTGTCTGTTACTGCTTGCTTAAGGTAACTTAATCTCTCCAGAACTCTCCAGAACTGTATAGAAGAAACAGAATGAAGATAATTTTTGAAATTTTCTTAACTTTTTCTTATCAGCAAGCCTGCAACTTGGTGAGTTTAGCCAGTGTGATCTTATTTTTTATTATTTTTTGAATTATTTATTTACTTATTTTTACTTGTATTTTTTATTTTATTTTATTCTTTTTCGGTTCTTATCTTTTCTGCCTAATTTTGTGTAAATTGTTCTTAATTATGAAATTTAGGTTTGGTATATTAGGGTTTTGGTTATATGTAGGAATTCTAAGACCGGCCATGTTTTTTTTTGTTTTTTTATTGTTCTCTGTCATTCTCTTGCTAACTGACACATGGCTTGGAGGTGATTCCTCTCCATCACACTACTGTCTGTTACTGCTTGCTTAAGGTAACTTAATCTCTCCAGAACTGTATAGAAGAAACAGAATGAAGATAATTTTTGAAATTTTCTTAACTTTTTTCTGTCAGCAAGCCTGCAACTTGGTGAGTTTAGCCAGTGTGATCTTATTTTTTATTATTTTTTGAATTATTTTATTTACTTATTTTTACTTGTATTTTTTATTTTATTTTATTCTTTTTTCGAGGTTCTTATCTTTTCTGCCTAATTTTTGTGTAATTGTTTTTAATTATGAAATTTAGGTTTGGTATATTAGGGTTTTGGTTATATGTAGGAATTCTAAGACCGGCCATTTTTTTTATTGTTCTCTGTCATTCCCTTGCTAACTGGACATGGCTTTGGAGGTGATTCCCCTCCATCACACTACTGTCTGTTACTGCTTGCTTAAGGTAACTTAATCTCTCCCAGAACTTCCAGAACTGTATAGAAGAAACAGAATGAAGATAATTTTTGAAATTTTCTTAACTTTTTTCTGTCAGCAAGCCTGCAACTTGGTGAGTTTAGCCAGTGTGATCTTATTTTTTATTATTTTTTGAATTATTTATTTACTTATTTTTACTTTGTATTTTTTATTTTATTTTATTCTTTTCTGTTCTTATCTTTTCTGCCTAATTTTTGTGTAAATTGTTCTTAATTATGAAATTTAGGTTTGGTATTAGGGTTTTGGTTATATGTAGGAATTCTAAGACCGGCCATGTTTTTTTTTGTTTTTTTTTTATTGTTCTCTGTCATTCCCTTGCTAACTGGACACATGGCTTGGAGGTGATTCCCCCCTCCATCACATTGTACTACTGTCTGTTACTGCTTGCTTAAGGTAACTTAATCTCTCCAGAACTCTCCAGAACTGTATAGAAGAAACAGAATGAAGATAATTTTTGAAATTTTCTTAACTTTTTTCTGTCAGCAAGCCTGCAACTTGGTGAGTTTTGAAATAGTGTGATCTTATTTTTTATTATTTTTTGAATTATTTATTTACTTATTTTTACTTGTATTTTTTATTTTATTTTATTCTTTTTCGGTTCTTATCTTTTCTGCCTAATTTTTGTGTAAATTGTTCTTAATTATGAAATTTAGGTTTGGTATATTAGGGTTTTGGTTATATGGTGAATTCTAAGACCGGCCATGTTTTTTTTTTGTTTTTTTTTATTGTTCTCTGTCATTCCCTTGCTAACTGACACATGGCTTTGAGGTGATTCCCCCCCTCCATCACACTACTGTCTGTTACTGCTTGCTTAAGGTAACTTAATCTCTCCAGAACTCTCCAGAACTGTATAGAAGAAACAGAATGAAGATAATTTGTAGAAATTTTCTAACTTTTTTCTGTCAGCAAGCCTGCAACTTGGTGAGTTTGCTGTGTGATCTTTATTTTTTATTATTTTTTGAATTATTTATTTACTTATTTTTACTTGTATTTTTTATTTTATTTTATTCTTCTGTTCTTATCTTTTCTGGCCTAATTTTTGTGTAAATTGTTCTTAATTATGAAATTTAGGTTTGGTATATTAGGGTTTTGGTTATATGTAGGAATTCTAAGACCGGCCATGTTTTTTTTTGTTTTTTTTTATTGTTCTCTGTCATTCCCTTGCTAACTGGACACATGGCTTGGAGGTGATTTCCTCCCTCCATCACACTACTGTCTGTTACTGCTTGCTTAAGGTAACTTAATCTCTCCAGAACTCTCCAGAACTGTATAGAAGAAACAGAATGAAGATAATTTTTTTGAAATTTTCTTAACTTTTTCTGTCAGCAAGCCTGCAACTTGGTGAGTTTAGCCAGTAGATCTTATTTTTTATTATTTTTTGAATTATTTATTTACTTATTTTTACTTGTATTTTATTTCCATTTTATTCTTTTTCGGTTCTTATCTTTTCTGCCTAATTTTTGTGTAAATTGTTCTTAATTATAAATTCTAGGTTTGGTATATTAGGGTTTTGGTTATATGTGTGAATTCTAAGACCGGCCATGTTTTTTTTTTTTGTTTTTTTGTTGTTCTCTGGTTTAGTCTTGCTTAGTTCAGACACATGGCTTGGAGGTGATTCTCCATCACACTACTGTCTGTTACTGCTTGCTTAAGGTAACTTAATCTCTCCAGAACTGTATAGAAGAAACAGAATGAAGATAATTTTTGAAATTTTCTTAACTTTTTCTGTCAGCAAGCCTGCAACTTGGTGAGTTTAGCCAGTGTGATCTTATTTTTTATTATTTTTTGAATTATTTATTTACTTATTTTACTTTGTATTTTTTATTTTATTTTATTCTTTTTTCGGTTCTTTATCTTTCTGCCTAATTTTTGTGTAAATTGTTCTTAATTATGAAATTTAGGTTTGGTATATTAGGGTTTTGGTTATATGTAGGAATTCTAAGACCGGCCATTTTTTTTTTTATTGTTCTCTGTCATTCCCTTGCTAACTGGACACATGGCTTGGAGGTGATCTCTCCTCCATCACACTACTGTCTGTTACTGCTTGCTTAAGGTAACTTAATCTCTCCAGAACTCTCCAGAACTGTATAGAAGAAACAGAATGAAGATAATTTTTGAAATTTTCTTAACTTTTTTCTGTCAGCAAGCCTACAACTTGGTGAGTTTAGCCAGTGTGATCTTATTTTTTTATTATTTTTTGAATTATTTATTTACTTATTTTTACTTGTATTTTTTATTTTATTTTATTCTTTTTCGGTTCTTATCTTTTCTGCCTAATTTTTGTGTAAATTGTTCTTAATTATGAAATTTAGGTTTGGTATATTAGGGTTTTGCTATATGTAGGAATTCTAAGACCGGCCATGTTTTTTTTTTGTTTTTTTTATTGTTCTCTGTCATTCCCTTGCTAACTTTAGACACATGGCTTGCAGATTCTCCATCACACTAATTGTCTGTTACTGCTTGCTTAAGGTAACTTAATCTCTCCAGAACTCTCCAGAACTGTATAGAAGAAACAGAATGAAGATAATTTTTGAAATTTTCTTTTAACTTTTTTCTGTCAGCAAGCCTGCAACTTGGTGAGTTTACCAGTGTGATTCTATTTTTTATTATTTTTGAATTATTTATTTACTTATTTTTACTTGTATTTTTTATTTTATTTTATTCTTTTTCGGTTCTTATCTTTTCTTGCCTAATTTTTGTGTAAATTGTTCTTAATTATGAAATTTAGGTTTGGTATATTAGGGTTTTGGTTATATGTAGGAATTCTAAGACCGGCCATGTTTTTTTTTTTTTGTTTTTTTTTATTGTTCTCTGTCATTCCCTTGCTAACTGGACACATGGCTTGGAGGTGATTCCCCCCTCCATCACACTACTGTCTGTTACTGCTTGCTTAAGGTAACTTAATTCCTCCAGAACTCTCCAGAACTGTATAGAAGAAACAGAATGAAGATAATTTTTGAAATTTTCTTAACTTTTTTTCATCAGCAAGCCTGCAACTTGGTGAGTTTAGCCAGTGTGATCTTATTTTTTATTATTTTTTGAATTATTTATTTACTTATTTTTACTTGTATTTTTTATTTTATTTTATTCTTTTTCGGTTCTTTATCTTTTCTGCCTAATTTTGTGTAAATTGTTCTTAATTATGAAATTTAGGTTTGGTATATTAGGGTTTTGGTTATATGTAGGAATTCTAAGACCGGCCATGTTTTTTTTTTGTTTTTTTTTATTGTTCTCTGTCATTCCCTTGCTAACTGGACACATGGCTTGGAGGTGATTCCCCCTCCATCACACTACTGTCTGTTACTGCTTGCTTAAGGTAACTTAATCTCTCCAGAACTGTATAGAAGAAACAGAATGAAGATAATTTTTGAAATTTTCTTAACTTTTTCTGTCAGCAAGCCTGCAACTTGGTGAGTTTAGCCAGTGTGATCTTATTTTTTATTATTTTTTGAATTATTTATTTACTTATTTTTACTTGTATTTTTTATTTTATTTTATTTTTCGGTTCTTATCTTTTCTGCCTTCAATTTTTTTGTGTAAATTGTTCTTAATTATGAAATTTAGGTTTGGTATATTAGGGTTTTGGTTATATGTAGGAATTCTAAGACCGGCCATGTTTTTTTTTTGTTTTTTTTTATTGTTCTCTGTCATTCCTTTGTTTATCTGATACATGGCTGAGTGTGATTCCCTCCTCCATCACACTACTGTCTGTTACTGCTTGCTTAAGGTAACTTAATCTCTCCAGAACTCTCCAGAACTGTATAGAAGAAACAGAATGAAGATAATTTTTGAAATTTTCTTAACTTTTTTCTGTCAGCAAGCCTGCAACTTGGTGAGTTTAGCCAGTGTGATCTTATTTTATTATTTTTTGAATTATTTATTTACTTATTTTTACTTGTATTTTTTATTTTATTTTATTCTTTTTCGGTTCTTATCTTTTCTGCCTAATTTTTGTGTAAATTGTTCTTAATTATGAAATTTAGGTTTGGTATATTAGGTTTTGGTTATATGTAGGAATTCTAAGACCGGCCATGTTTTTTTTTTTTGTTTTTTTTTATTGTTCTCTGTCATTCCCTTAGCTAACTGGACACATACTTGGAGGTGATTCCCCTCCATCAACACTACTGTCTGTTACTGCTTGCTTAAGGTAACTTAATCTCTCCAGAACTCTCCAGAACTGTATAGAAGAAACAGAATGAAGATAATTTTTGAAATTTTCTTTAACTTTTTTCTGTCAGCAAGCCTGCAACTTGGTGAGTTTAGCCAGTGTGATCTTATTTTTTATTATTTTTTGAATTATTTATTTACTTATTTTTACTTGTATTTTTTTTATTTTATTTTATTCTTTTTCGGTTCTTATCTTTTCTGCCTAATTTTTGTGTAAATTGTTCTTAATTATGAAATTTAGGTTTGGTATATTAGGGTTTGCTATATGTAGGAATTCTAAGACCGGCCATGTTTTTTTTTTGTTTTTTTTTATTGTTCTCTGTCATTCCCTTGCTAACTGGACACATGGCTTGGAGGTGATTCCCCTCCTCCATCACACTACTGTCTGTTACTGCTTGCTTAAGGTAACTTAATCTCTCCAGAACTGTATAGAAGAAAACAGAATGAAGATAATTTTTGAAATTTTCTTAACTTTTTCTGTCAGCAAGCTCTGCAACTTGGTGAGTTAGCCATAGGATCTTATTTTTTATTATTTTTTGAATTATTTATTTACTTATTTTTACTTGTATTTTTTATTTTATTTTATTTTTCGGTTCTTATCTTTTCTGCCTAATTTTTGTGTAAATTGTTCTTAATTATGAAATTTAGGTTTGGTATATTAGGTTTGGTTATATGGAATTCTAAGACCGGCCATGTTTTTTTTTTGTTTTTTTTTTATTGTTCTCTTGTCATTCCTTGCTAACTGGACACATGGCTTGGAGGTGATTTCTCCCTCCATCACACTACTGTCTGTTACTGCTTGCTTAAGGTAACTTAATCTCTCCAGAACTCTCCAGAACTGTATAGAAGAAACAGAATGAAGATAATTTTTGAAATTTTCTTAACTTTTTTCTGTCAGCAAGCCTGCAACTTGGTGAGTTTAGCCAGTGTGATCTTATTTTTTTATTATTTTTGAATTATTTATTTACTTATTTTTACTTGTATTTTTTATTTTATTTATTCTTTTTCGGTTCTTATCTTTTCTGCCTAATTCTTGTGTAAATTGTTCTTAATTATGAAATTTAGGTTTGGTATATTAGGGTTTTGGTTATATGTAGGAATTCTAAGACCGGCCATGTTTTTTTTTTGTTTTTTTTTATTGTTCTCTTCTGTCATTCCCTTGCTAACTGGACACATGGCTTGGAGGTGATTCCCCTCCATCACACTACTGTCTGTTACTGCTTGCTTAAGGTAACTTAATCTCTCCAGAACTCTCCAGAACTGTATAGAAGAAACAGAATGAAGATAATTTTTGAAATTTTCTTAACTTTTTTCTGTCAGTGCCTGCAACTTGGTGAGTTTAATAAGTGTGATCTTATTTTTTATTATTTTTTGAATTATTTATTTACTTATTTTTACTTGTATTTTTTATTTTATTTTATTCTTTCGGTTCTTATCTTTTCTCTACTAATTTTGTGTAAATTGTTCTTAATTATGAAATTTAGGTTTGGTATATTAGGGTTTTGGTTATATGTAGGAATTCTAAGACCGGCCATGTTTCTTTTTTTGTTTTTTTTTATTGTTCTCTGTCATTTCCTTGCTAACTGGACACATGGCTTGGAGGTGATTCCCCCTCTCCATCACACTACTGTCTGTTACTGCTTGCTTAAGGTAGCAACTTAATCTCTCCAGAACTCTCCAGAACTGTATAGAAGAAACAGAATGAAGATAATTTTTGAAATTTTCTTAACTTTTTCTGTCAGCAAGCCTGCAATTTGGTGAGTTTAGCCAGTGTGATCTTATTTTTTATTATTTTTTGAATTATTTATTTACTTATTTTTACTTGTATTTTTTATTTTATTTTATTTCTCCTTTTTCGGTTCTTATCTTTTCTGCCTAATTTTTGTGTAAATTGTTCTTAATTATGAAATTTAGGTTTGGTATATTAGGGTTTTGGTTATATGTAGGAATTCTAAGACCGGCCATGTTTTTTTTGTTTTTTTTTATTGTTCTCTGTCATTCCCTTGCTAACTGGACACATGGCTTGGAGGTGATTCCCTCTCTCCATCACACTACTGTCTGTTACTGTTTCTTGCTTAAGGTAACTTAATCTCTCCAGAACTCTCCAGAACTGTATAGAAGAAACAGAATGAAGATAATTTTTAAATTTTCTTAACTTTTTCTGTCAGCAAGCCTGCAACTTGGTGAGTTTAGCCAGTGTGATCTTATTTTATTATTTTTGAATTATTTATTTACTTATTTTTACTTGTATTTTTTATTTTATTTTATTCTTTTTCGGTTCTTATCTTTTCTAGTCTAATTTTTGTGTAAATTGTTCTTTAATTATGAAATTTAGGTTTGGTATATTAGGGTTTTGGTTATATGTAGGAATTCTAAGACCGGCCATGTTTTTTTGTTTTTATTGTTCTCTGTCATTCCCTTGCTAACTGGACACATGGCTTGGAGGTGATTCCCCCTCCATCACACTACTGTCTGTTACTGCTTGCTTAAGGTAACTTAATCTCTCCAGAACTGTATAGAAGAAACAGAATGAAGGATAATTTTTGAAATTTTCTTAACTTTTTCTGTCAGCAAGCCTGCAACTTGGTGAGTTTAGCCAGTGTGATCTTATTTTTTTATTATTTTTGAATTATTTATTTACTTATTTTTACTTGTATTTTTTATTTTATTTTATTCTTTTTCGGTTCTTATCTTTTCTGCCTAATTTTTGTGTAAATTGTTCTTAATTATGAAATTTATATTTGGTATATTAGGGTTTTGGTTATATGTAGGAATTCTAAGACCGGCCATTTTTTTTTATTGTTCTCTGTCATTCCCTTGCTAACTGGACACATGGCTTGGAGGTGATTCCCCCCCTCCATCACACTACTGTCTGTTACTGCTTGCTTAAGGTAACTTAATCTCTCCAGAACTCTCAGAACTGTATAGAAGAAACAGAATGAAGATAATTTTTTAATTTTCTTAACTTTTTTCTGTCAGCAAGCCTGCAACTTGGTGAGTTTAGCCAGTGTGATCTTATTTTTTATTATTTTTTGAATTATTTATTTACTTATTTTTACTTGTATTTTTATTTTATTTTATTCTTTTTAGGTTCTTATCTTTTCTGCCTAATTTTTGTGTAAATTGTTCTTAATTATGAAATTTAGGTTTGGTATATTAGGGTTTTGGTTATATGTAGGAATTCTAAGACCGGCCATGTTTTGTTTTATTGTTCTCTGTCATTCCCTTGCTAACTGGACACATGGCTTGGAGGTGATTCCCCCCCTCCATCACACTACTGTCTGTTACTGCTTGCTTAAGGTAACTTAATCTCTCCAGAACTGTATAGAAGAAACAGAATGAAGATAATTTTTGAAATTTTCTTAACTTTTTTCTGTCAGCAAACCTGCAACTTGGTGAGTTTAGCCAGTGTGATCTTATTTTTTATTATTTTTGAATTATTTATTTACTTATTTTTACTTGTATTTTTTATTTTATTTTATTCTTTTCGGTTCTTATCTTTTCTGCCTAATTTTTGTGTAAATTGTTCTTAATTATGAAATTTAGGTTTGGTATATTAGGGTTTTGGTTATATGTAGGAATTCTAAGACTGGCCATGTTTTTTTTTTTTTTTTTTTATTGTTCTCTGTCATTCCCTTGCTAACTGGACACATGGCTTGGAGGTGATTCCCCCCTCCATCACACTACTGTCTGTTACTGCTTACTTAAAGGTAGCAATCTCTCCAGACTCTCCAGAACTGTATAGAAGAAACAGAATGAAGATAATTTTGAAATTTTCTTAACTTTTTTCTGTCAGCAAGCCTGCAGCTTGGTGAGTTTAGCCAGTGTGATCTTATTTTATTATTTTTTGAATTATTTATTTACTTATTTTTTTACTTGTATTTTTTATTTTATTTTATTCTTTTTCGGTTCTTATCTTTTCTGCCTAATTTTTGTGTAAATTGTTCTTAATTATGAAATTTAGGTTTGGTATATTAGGGTTTTGGTTATATGTAGGAATTCTAAGACCGGCCATGTTTTTTTTTGTTTTTTTTTATTGTTCTCTGTCATTCCCTTGCTAACTGGACACATGGCTTGGAGGTGATTCCCCCTCCATCACACTACTGTCTGTTACTGCTTGCTTAAGGTAACTTAATCTCTCCAGAACTGTATGAAGAAACAGAATGAAAATAATTTTTGAAATTTTCTTAACTTTTTTCTGTCAGCAAGCCTGCAACCGGTGAGTTTAGCCAGTGTGATCTTATTTTTATTATTTTTGAATTATTTATTTACTTATTTTTACTTGTATTTTTTATTTTATTTTATTCTTTTCGGTTCTTATCTTTTTCTGCCTAATTTTGTGTAAATTGTTCTTAATTATGAAATTTAGGTTTGGTATATTAGGGTTTTGGTTATATGTAGGAATTCTAAGACCGGCCATGTTTTTTTTTTGTTTTTTTTTATTGTTCTCTGTCATTCCCTTGCTAACTGGACACATGGCTTGGAGGTGATTCCCCCCTCCATCACTACTGTCTGTTACTGCTTGCTTAAGGTAACTTAATCTCTCCAGAACTCTCCAGAACTGTATAGAAGAAACAGAATGAAGATAATTTTTGAAATTTTCTTAACTTTTTTTCTGTCAGCAAGCCTGCAACTTGGTGAGTTTAGCCAGTGTGATCTTATTTTTTATTATTTTTTGAATTATTTATTTACTTATTTTTACTTGTATTTTTTATTTTATTTTATTCTTTTCGGTTCTTATCTTTTCTGCCTAATTTTTGTAAATTGTTTAATTATGAAATTTAGGTTTGGTATATTAGGGTTTTGGTTATATGTAGGAATTCTAAGACCGGCCATGTTTTTTTTTGTTTTTTTTATTGTTCTCTGTCATTCCCTTGCTAACTGGACACATGGCTTGGAGGTGATTCCCCCCTCCATCACACTACTGTCTGTTACTGCTGCTTAAGGTAACTTAATCTCTCCAGAACTCTCCAGAACTGTATAGAAGAAACAGAATGAAGATAATTTTGAAATTTTCTTAACTTTTTTCTGTCAGCAAAGCCTGCAACTTGGTGAGTTTAGCCAGTGTGATCTTATTTTTTATTATTTTTTGAATTATTTATTTACTTATTTTACTTGTATTTTTTATTTTATTTTATTCTTTTCGGTTCTTATCTTTTCTGCCTAATTTTTGTGTAAATTGTTCTTAATTATGAAATTTAGGTTTGGTATATTAGGGTTTTGGTTATATGTAGGAATTCTAAGACCGGCCATGTTTTTTTTGTTTTTTTTTATTGTTCTCTGTCATTCCCTTGCTAACTGGACACATGGCTTGGAGGTGATTCCCCCCTCCATCCTCACACTACTGTCTGTTACTGCTTGCTTAAGGTAACTTAATCTCTCCAGAACTCTCAGAACTGTATAGAAGAAACAGAATGAAGATAATTTTTTGAAATTTTCTTAACTTTTTTCTGTCAGCAAGCCTGCAACTTGGTGAGTTTAGCCAGTGTGATCTTATTTTTATTATTTTTGAATTATTTATTTACTTATTTTTACTTGTATTTTTATTTTATTTTATTCTTTTCGGTTCTTATCTTTTCTGCCTAATTTTTGTGTAATTGATTTTCTTAATTATGAAATTTAGGTTTGGTATATTAGGGTTTGGTTATATGTAGGAATTCTAAGACCGGCCATGTTTTTTTTTTGTTTTTTTTTATTGTTCTCTGTCATTCCCTTGCTAACTGGACACATGGCTTGGAGGCGTTCCCCCCCTCCATCACACTACTGTCTGTTACTGCTTGCTTAAGGTAGCAATCTCTCAGAACTCTCCAGAACTGTATAGAAGAAACAGAATGAAGATAATTTTTGAAATTTTCTTAACTTTTTTCTGTCAGCAAGCCTGCAGCTTGGTAAGGTTTTAGCCAGTGTGATCTTATTTTTTATTATTTTTTGAATTATTTATTTACTTATTTTTACTTGTATTTTATTTTATTTTATTCTTTTTCGGTTCTTATCTTTTCTGCCTAATTTTTGTGTAAATTGTTCTTAATTATGAAATTTAGGTTTGGTATATTAGGGTTTTGGTTATGTAGGAATTCTAAGACCGGCCATGTTTTTTTTGTTTTTTTATTGTTCTCTGTCATTCCCTTGCTAACTGGACACATGGCTTGGAGGTGATTCCCCCCTCCATCACACTACTGTCTGTTACTGCTTGCTTAAGGTAACTTAATCTCTCCAGAACTCTCCAGAACTGTATAAGAGAAACCAGAATGAGATAATTTTTGAAATTTTCTTAACTTTTTTCTGTCCTTGACCTGCAACTTGGTGAGTTTAGCCAGTGTGATCTTATTTTTATTATTTTTTGAATTATTTATTTACTTATTTTTACTTGTATTTTTTATTTTTATTTTATTCTTTTTCGGTTCTTATCTTTTCTGCTAATTTTTGTGTAAATTGTTCTTAATTATGAAATTTAGGTTTGGTATATTGGGAGTTTTGGTTATATGTAGGAATTCTAAGACCGGCCATGTTTTTTTTTTTTTTTTATTGTTCTCTGTCATTCCCTTGCTAACTGGACACATGGCTTGGGAGGTGATTCCCCCCTCCATCACACTACTGTCTGTTACTGCTTGCTTAAGGTAACTTAATCTCTCCAGAACTGTATAGAAGAAACAGAATGAAGATAATTTTTGAAATTTTTCTTAACTTTTTTCTGTCAGCAAGCCTGCAACTTGGTGAGTTTAGCCAGTGTGATCTTATTTTTTATTATTTTTTGAATTATTTATTTACTTATTTTTACTTGTATTTTATTTTATTTTATTCTTTTTCGAGTTTTCTTATCTTTTCTGCCTAATTTTTGTGTAAATTGTTCTTAATTATGAAATTTAGGTTTGGTATATTAGGGTTTTGGTTATATGTAGGAATTCTAAGACCGGCCATGTTTTTTTTTTGTTTTTTTTATTGTTCTCTGTCATTCCCTTACTAACTGGACACATGGCTTGGGAGGTGATTCCCCCCTCCATCACACTACTGTCTGTTACTGCTTGCTTAAGGTAACTTAATCTCTCCAGAACTCTCCAGAACTGTATAGAAGAAACAGAATGAAGATAATTTTGAAATTTTCTTAACTTTTTTCTGTCAGCAAGCCTGCAACTTGGTGAGTTTAGCCAGTGTGATCTTATTTTTTATTATTTTTTGAATTATTTATTTACTTATTTTTACTTGTATTTTATTTTATTTTATTCTTTTTCGGTTCTTATCTTTTCTGCCTAATTTTTGTGTAAATTGTTCTTAATTATGAAATTTAGGTTTGGTATATTGGGGTTTTGGTTATATGTAGGAATTCTAAGACCGGCCATGTTTTTTTTTTGTTTTTTATTGTTCTCTGTCATTCCCTTGCTAACTGGACACATGGCTTGGAGGTGATTCCCCCCTCCATCACACTACTGTCTGTTACTGCTTGCTTAAGGTAACTTAATCTCTCCAGAACTCTCCAGAACTGTATAGAAGAAACAGAATGAAGATAATTTTGAAATTTTCTTAACTTTTTCTGTCAGCAAGCCTGCAACTTGGTGAGTTTAGCCAGTGTGATCTTATTTTTATTATTTTTTGAATTATTTATTTACTTATTTTTACTTGTATTTTTATTTTATTTTATTCTTTTTCGGTTCTTATCTTTTCTGCCTAATTTTGTGTAAATTGTTCTTAATTATGAAATTTAGGTTTGGTATATTAGGGTTTGGTTATATGCTTAAATTCTAAGACCGGCCATGTTTTTTTGTTTTTTTATTGTTCTCTGTCATTCCCTTGCTAACTGGACACATGGCTTGGAGGTGATTCCCCCCTCCATCACACTACTGTCTGTTACTGCTTGCTTAAGGTAACTTAATCTCTCCAGAACTCTCCAGAACTGTATAGAAGAAACAGAATGAAGATAATTTTTGAAATTTTCTTAACTTTTTTCTGTCAGCAAGCCTGCAACTTGGTGAGTTTAGCCAGTGTGATCTTATTTTTTTTTATTATTTTTTGAATTATTTATTTACTTATTTTTACTTGTATTTTTATTTTATTTTATTCTTTTTCGGTTCTTATCTTTTCTGCCTAATTTTTGTGTAAATTGTTCTTAATTATGAAATTTAGGTTTGGTATATTAGGGTTTTGGTTATATGTAGGAATTCTAAGACCGGCCATGTTTTTTTTTTTTTTTTTTTTTTTATTGTTCTCTGTCATTCCCTTGCTAACTGGACACATGGCTTGGAGGTGATTCCCCCCTCCATCACACTGCTGTCTGTTACTGCTTGCTTAAGGTAACTTAATCTCTCCAGAACTCTCCAGAACTGTATAGAAGAAACAGAATGAAGATAATTTTGAAATTTTCTTAACTTTTTTCTGTCAAGCAAGCCTGCAACTTGGTGAGTTTAACCAGTGTGATCTTATTTTTATTATTTTTTGAATTATTTATTTACTTATTTTTACTTGTATTTTTATTTTATTTTATTCTTTTTCGGTTCTTATCTTTTCTGCCTAATTTTTGTGTAAATTGTTCTTAATTATGAAATTTAGGTTTGGTATATTAGGGTTTTGGTTATATGTAGGAATTCTAAGACCGGCCATGTTTTTTTTTTTGTTTTTTATTGTTCTCTGTCATTCCCTTGCTAACTGGACACATGGCTTGGAGGTGATTCCCCCCTCCATCACACTACTGTCTGTTACTGCTTAAGGTAACTTAATCTCTCCAGAACTCTCCAGAACTGTATAGAAGAAACAGAATGAAGATAATTTTGAAATTTTCTTAACTTTTTTCTGTCAGCAAGCCTGCAGCTTGGTGAGTTTAGCCAGTGTGATCTTATTTTTATTATTTTTTGAATTATTTATTTACTTATTTTTACTTGTATTTTTTATTTTATTTATTCTTTTTCGGTTCTTATCTTTCTGCCTAATTTTTGTGTAAATTGTTCTTAATTATGAAATTTAGGTTTGGTATATTAGGGTTTTGGTTATATGTAGAATTCTAAGACCGGCCATGTTTTTTTTTTTGTTTTTTATTGTTCTCCTTGTCAGTGCCTTTAACTGGACACATGGCTTGGAGGTGATTCCCCCGCCATCACACTACTGTCTGTTACTGCTTGCTTAGTGAAAACTTAATCTCTCAGAGACTCTCCAGAACTGTATAGAAGAAACAGAATGAATATTTTGAAATTTTCTGCTTTTTCTGTCAGCAAGCCTGCAACTTGGTGAGTTTAATAGTGTGAATCTTATTTTTATTACCTTTTTTGAATTATTTATTTACTTATTTTTACCTTTTTATTTATTTTATTCTTTTTCGGTTCTTATCTTTTTCTGCCTAATTTTTGTGTAAATTGTTCTTAATTATGAAATTTAGGTTTGTTATATTAGGGTTTTGGTTATATGTAGGGTGATAAGATGACCATGTTTTTTTTTTGTTTTTTTTTATTGTTCTCTGGCATTTCCCTTGCTAACTGGACATGGCTTGGAGGTGATTCCCCCCTCCATCACACTACTGTCTGTTACTGCTTGCTTAGGTAAACTTGTCTCCAGAACTCTCCAGACTGTATGAAGAAACGAATGAAGATAATTTTGAAATTTTCTTAACTTTTTCTGTCAGCAAGCCTGCAACGGTGAGTTTTAGCCAGTGTGATCTTATTTTTATTATTTTTTGAATTATTTATTTACTTATTTTTACTTGTATTTTTTATTTTATTTTATTCTTTTTCGGTTCTTATCTTTTCTGCCTAATTTTTGTGTAAATTGTTCTTAATTATGAAATTTGGGTTTGGTATATTAGGGTTTTGGTTATATGTAGGAATTCTAAGACCGGCCATGTTTTTTTTTTTTGTTTTTTTTATTGTTTTCTCTGTCATTCCCTTGCTAACTGGACACATGGCTTGGAGTGATTCCCCCCTCCATCACACTACTGTCTGTTACTGCTTGCTTAAGGTAACTTAATCTCTCCAGAACTCTCCAGAACTGTATAGAAGAAACAGAATGAAGATAATTTTTGAAATTTTCTTAACTTTTTTCTGTCAGCAAGCCTGCAACTTGGTGAGTTTAGCCAGTGTGATCTTATTTTTTATTATTTTTTGAATTATTTATTTACTTATTTTTTACTTGTATTTTTATTTTATTTTATTCTTTTTCGGTTCTTATCTTTTCTGCCTAATTTTTTGTGTAAATTGTTCTTAATTATGAAATTTAGGTTTGGTATATTAGGGTTTTGGTTATATGTAGGAATTCTAAGACCGGCCATGTTTTTTTTTGTTTTTTATTGTTCTCTGTCATTCCTGCTAACTGGACACATGGCTTGGAGGTGATTCCCCCCTCCATCACACTACTGTCTGTTACTGCTTGCTTAAGGTAACTTAATCTCTCCAGAACTCTCCAGAACTGTATAGAAGAAACAGAATGAAGATAATTTTTGAGAAATTTTTACTTAACTTTTTCTGTCAACAAGCCTGCAACTTGGTGAGTTTAGCCAGTGTGATCTTATTTTTTATTATTTTTGAATTATTTATTTACTTATTTTACTTTGTATTTTTATTTTATTTTATTCTTTTTCGGTTCTTATTTTCTGCCTAATTTTTGTGTAAATTGTTCTTAATTATGAAATTTAGGTTTGGTATGTTAGGGTTTTGGTTATGTAGGAATTCTAAGACCGGCCATGTTTTTTTTTTTTTTGTTTTTTTTATTGTTCTCTGTCATTCCCTTGCTAACTGGACACATGGCTTGGAGGTGATTCCCCCCTCCATCACACTACTGTCTGTTACTGCTTGCTTAAGGTAACCCAATCTCTCCAGAACTCTCCAGAACTGTATGAAAGCAAGAATGAAGATAATTTTTGAAATTTTCTTAACTTTTTTCTGTCAGCAAGCCTGCAACTTGGTGAGTTTTTAGCCCAAGTGTGATCTTGTTTTTATTATTTTTTGAATTATTTATTTACTTATTTTTACTTGTATTTTTATTTTATTTTATTCTTTTCGGTTCTTATCTTTTCTGCCTAATTTTTGTGTAAATTGTTCTTAATTATGAAATTTAGGTTTGGTATATTAGGGTTTTGGTTATATGTAGGAATTTCTAAGACCGGCCATGTTTTGTTTTTTTATTGTTCTCTGTCATTCCCTTGCTAACTGGACACATGGCTTGGAGGTGATTCCCCCCTCCATCACACTACTGTCTGTTACTGCTTGCTTAAGGTAACTTAATCTCTCCAGAACTCTCCAGAACTGTATAGAAGAAACAGAATGAAGATAATTTTTTGAAATTTTCTTAACTTTTTTTTCTGTCAGCAAGCCTGCAACTTGGTGAGTTTAGCCAGTGTGATCTTATTTTTTATTATTTTTTGAATTATTTATTTACTTATTTTTACTTGTATTTTTATTTTATTTTATTCTTTTCGGTTCTTATCTTTTCTGCCTAATTTTGTGTAAATTGTTCTTAATTATGAAATTTAGGTTTGGTATATTAGGGTTTTGGTTATATGTGAATTCTAAGACCGGCCATGTTTTTTTTTGTTTTTTATTGTTCTCTGTCATTCCCTTGCTAACTGGACACATGGCTTGGAAGTGCAGATTCCCCCTCCATCACACTACTGTCTCGGTAACACTGTAAGGTAACTTAATCTCTCCAGAACTGTATAGAAGAAACAGAATGAAGATAATTTTGAAATTTTCTTAACTTTTTCTGTCAGCAAGCCTGCAACTTGGTGAGTTTAGCCAGTGTGATCTTATTTTTTTATTATTTTTTGAATTTATTTATTTACTTATTTTTACTTGTATTTTTTATTTTATTTTTATTCTTTTCGGTTCTTATCTTTTCTGCCTAATTTTTGTGTAAATTGTTCTTAATTATGAAATTTAGGTTTGGTATATTAGGGTTTTGGTTATATGTAGGAATTCTAAGACCGGCCATGTTTTTTTTGTTTTTTATTGTTCTCTGTCATTCCCTTGCTAACTGGACACATGGCTTGGAGGTGATTCCCCCCTCCATCACACTACTGTCTGTTACTGCTTGCTTAAGGTAACTTAATCTCTCCAGAACTGTATAGAAGAAACAGAATGAAGATAATTTTGAAATTTTCTTAACTTTTTCTGTCCAACAAGCCTGCAACTTGGTGAGTTTAGCCAGTGTGATCTTGTTTTTTATTATTTTTTGAATTATTTATTTACTTATTTTTACTTGTATTTTTATTTTATTTTATTCTTTTTCGGTTCTTATCTTTTCTGCCTAATTTTTGTGTAAATTGTTCTTAATTATGAAATTTAGGTTTGGTATATTAGGGTTTTGGTTATATGTAGGAATTCTAAGACCGGCCATGTTTTTTTTTTTGTTTTTTTTATTGTTCTCTGTCATTCCCTTGCTAACTGGACACATGGCTTGGAGGTGATTCCCCCCTCCATCACACTACTGTCTGTTACTGCTTGCTTAAGGTAACTTAATCTCTCCCAGAACTCTCCAGAACTGTATGAAAGAAACAGAATGAAGATAATTTTGAAATTTTCTTAACTTTTTTTCTGTCAGCAAGCCTGCAACTTGGTGAGTTTAGCCAGTGTGATCTTATTTTTATTATTTTTTGAATTATTTATTTACTTATTTTTACTTGTATTTTTTATTTTATTTTATTCTTTTTCGGTTCTTATCTTTTCTCTAATTTTTGTGTAAATTGTTCTTAATTATGAAATTTAGGTTTGGTATATTAGGTTTTGGTTATATGTAGGAATTCTAAGACCGGCCATGTTTTTTTTTGTTTTTTTTTATTGTTCTCTGTCATTCCCTTGCTAACTGGACACATGGCTTGGAGGTGATTCCCCCCCTCCATCACACTACTGTCTGTTACTGCTTGCTTAAGGTAACTTAATCTCTCCAGAACTCTCCAGAACTGTATAGAGAAAGCAAATGAAGATAATTACAAATTTCTTAACTTTTTTTCTGTCAACAAAGCCTGCAACTTGGTGAGTTTAGCCAGTGTGATCTTATTTTTTATTATTATTTTTGAATTATTTATTTACTTATTTTTACTTGTATTTTTTATTTTTATTTTATTCTTTTTCGGTTCTTATCTTTTCTGCCTAATTTTTGTGTAAATTGTTCTTAATTATGAAATTTAGGTTTGGTATATTAGGGTTTTGGTTATATGTAGGAATTCTAAGACCGGCCATGTTTTTTTTTGTTTTTTTTTATTGTTCTCTGTCATTCCCTTGCTAACTGGACACATGGCTTGGAGGTGATTCCCCCCTCCATCACACTACTGTCTGTTACTGCTTGCTTAAGGTAACCAATCTCTCCAGAACTCTCCAGAACTGTATAGAAGAAACAGAATGAAGATAATTTTTGAAATTTTCTTAACTTTTTTCTGTCAGCAAGCCTGCAACTTGGTGAGTTTAGCCAGTGTGATCTTATTTTTTTTATTATTTTTTGAATTATTTATTTACTTATTTTTACTTGTATTTTTTATTTTATTTTATTCTTTTTCGGTTCTTATCTTTTCTGCCTAATTTTTGTGTAAATTGTTCTTAATTATGAAATTTAGGTTTTTTTTTGGTATATTAGGGTTTGGTTATATGTAGGAATTCTAAGACCGGCCATGTTTTTTTTTGTTTTTTTTATTGTTCTCTGTCATTCCCTTGCTAACTGGACACATGGCTTGGAGGTGATTCCCCCTCCATCACATTACTGTCTGTTACTGCTTGCTTAAGGTAACTTAATCTCCAGAACTCTCCAGAACTGTATAGAAGAAACAGAATGAAGATAATTTTTGAAATTTTCTTAACTTTTTCTGTCAGCAAGCCTGCAACTTGGTGAGTTTAGCCAGTGTGATCTTATTTTTTATTATTTTTTGAATTATTTATTTACTTATTTTTACTTGTATTTTTTATTTTATTTTATTCTTTTCGGTTCTTATCTTTTCTGCCTAATTTTTGTGTAAATTGTTCTTAATTATGAAATTTAGGTTTGGTATATTAGGGTTTTGGTTATATGTAGGAATTCTAAGACCGGCCATGTTTTTTTTTTGTTTTTTATTGTTCTCTGTCATTCCCTTGCTAACTGGACACATGGCTTGGAGGTGATTCCCCCCTCCATCACACTACTGTCTGTTACTGCTTGCTTAAGGTAACTTAATCTCTCCAGAACTCTCCAGAACTGTATAGAAGAAACAGAATGAAGATAATTTTGAAATTTTCTTAACTTTTTTCTGTCAGCAAGCCTGCAACTTGGTGAGTTTAGCCAGTGTGATCTTATTTTTATTATTTTTTGAATTATTTATTTACTTATTTTTACTTGTATTTTTTATTTTATTTTATTCTTTTCGGTTCTTATCTTTTCTGCCTAATTTTTGTGTAAATTGTTCTTAATTATGAAATTTAGGTTTGGTATATTAGGGTTTTGGTTATATGTAGGAATTCTAAGACCGGCCATGTTTTTTTTTTTTTTTTTTTATTGTTCTCTGTCATTCCCTTGCTAACTGGACACATGGCTTGGAGGTGATTCCCCCCTCCATCACACTACTGTCTGTTACTGCTTGCTTAAGGTAACTTAATCTCTCCAGAACTCTCCAGAACTGTATAGAAGAAACAGAATGAAGATAATTTTTGAAATTTTCTTAACTTTTTTCTGTCAGCAAGCCTGCAATGGTGAGTTGTAAGTGTGATCTTATTTTTTATTATTTTTTGAATTATTTATTTACTTATTTTTACTTGTATTTTTATTTTATTTTATTCTTTTTTCGGTTCTTATCTTTTCTGCCTAATTTTTGTGTAAATTGTTCTTAATTATGAAATTTGGAGGTTTGGTATATTAGGGTTTTGGTTATATGTAAAGGAATTCTAAGACCGGCCATGTTTTTTTTTGTTTTTTTTTTTATTGTTCTCTGTCATTCCACTTGCTAACTGGACACATGGCTTGGGGGGTGATTCCCCCTCCATCACACTACTGTCTGTTACTGCTTGCTTAAGGTAACTTAATCTCTCCAGAACTGTATAGAAGAAACAGAATGAAGATAATTTTGAAATTTTCTTAACTTTTTTCTGTCAGCAAGCCTGCAACGGTGAGTTTAGCCAGTGTGATCTTATTTTTTATTATTTTTTTTTTTTTTTTTTGAATTATTTATTTACTTATTTTTACTTGTATTTTTATTTTATTTTATTCTTTTTCGGTTCTTATCTTTTCTGCCTAATTTTTGTGTAAATTGTTCTTAATTATGAAATTTAGGTTTGGTATATTAGGGTTTTGGTTATATGTAGAATTCTAAGACCGGCCATGTTTTTTTTTGTTTTTTTTATTGTTCTCTGTCATTTCCCTTGCTAACTGGACACATGGCTTAGGTGATTCCCCCCTCCATCACACTACTGTCTGTTACTGCTTGCTTAAGGTAACTTAATCTCTCCAGAACTCTCCAGAACTGTATAGAAGAAACAGAATGAAGATAATTTTGAAAATTTTCTTAACTTTTTTCTGTCAGCAAGCCTGCAACTTGGTGAGTTTAGCCAGTGTGATCTTATTTTTTATTATTTTTTGAATTATTTATTTACTTATTTTTACTTGTATTTTATTTTATTTTATTCTTTTTTCGGTTCTTATCTTTTCTGCCTAATTTTTGTGTAAATTGTTCTTAATTATGAAATTTAGGTTTGGTATATTAGGGTTTTGGTTATATGTAGGAATTCTAAGACCGGCCATGTTTTTTTTTTGTTTTTTTTATTGTTCTCTGTCATTCCCTTGCTAACTGGACACATGGCTTGGAGGTGATTCCCCCCTCCATCACACTACTGTCTGTTACTGCTTGCTTAAGGTAACTTAATCTCTCCAGAACTCTCCAGAACTGTATAGAAGAAACAGAATGAAGATAATTTTTGAAATTTTCTTAACTTTTTTCTGTCAACAAGCCTGCAACTTGGTGAGTTTAGCCAGTGTGATCTTATTTTTTTTTATTATTTTTTGAATTATTTATTTACTTATTTTTACTTGTATTTTTTATTTTATTTTATTCTTTTTCGGTTCTTATCTTTTCTGCCTAATTTTTGTGTAAATTGTTCTTAATTATGAAATTTAGGTTTGGTATATTAGGGTTTTGGTTATATGTAGGAATT
Source organism: Ascarosepion bandense (assembly GCA_037127315.1). Lineage (NCBI taxonomy): Eukaryota > Metazoa > Mollusca > Cephalopoda > Sepiida > Sepiidae > Ascarosepion > Ascarosepion bandense. Next base: position 279,046 of record JBBBDQ010000512.1, read on the forward strand.
CTAAGACCGGCCATGTTTTTTTTTGTTTTTTTTTATTGTTCTCTGTCATTCCCTTGCTAACTGGACACATGGCTTGGAGGTGATTCCCCCCTCCATCACACTACTGTCTGTTACTGCTTGCTTAAGGTAACTTAATCTCTCCAGAACTCTCCAGAGAACTGTATAGAGAAACAGAATGAAGATAATTTTGAAATTTTCTTAACTTTTTCTGTCAGCAAGCCTGCAACTTGGTGAGTTTAGCCAGTGTGATCTTATTTTTATTATTTTTGAATTATTTATTTACTTATTTTTACTTGTATTTTTTATTTTATTTTATTCTTTTTCGGTTCTTATCTTTTTCTGCCTAATTTTTGTGTAAATTGTTCTTAATTATGAAATTTAGGTTTGGTATATTAGGGTTTTGGTTATATGTAGGAATTCTAAGACCGGCCATGTTTTTTTTGTTTTTTTATTGTTCTCTGTCATTCCCTTGCTAACTGGACACATGGCTTGGAGGTGGTCCCCCCTCCATCACACTACTGTCTGTTACTGCTTGCTTAAGGTAACTTAATCTCTCCAGAACTCTCCAGAACTGTATAGAAGAAACAGAATGAAGATAATTTTGAAATTTTCTTAACTTTTTTCTGTCAGCAAGCTGCAATTTGGTGAGTTTAGCCAGTGTGATCTTATTTTTTATTATTTTTTGAATTATTTATTTACTTATTTTTACTTGTATTTTTTATTTTATTTTATTCTTACAGTTCTTATCTTTTCTGCCTAATTTTTGTGTAAATTGTTCTTAATTATGAAATTTAGGTTTGGTATATTAGGGTTTTGGTTATATGTAGGAATTCTAAGACCGGCCATGTTTTTTTTTGTTTTTTTTTTATTGTTCTCTGTCATTCCCTTGCTAACTGGACACATGGCTTGGAGGTGATTCCCCCCTCCATCACACTACTGTCTGTTACTGCTTGCTTAAGGTAACTTAATCTCTCCAGAACTCTCCAGAACTGTATAGAAGAAACAGAATGAAGATAATTTTGAAATTTTCTTAACTTTTTTCTGTCAGCAAGCCTGCAACTTGGTGAGTTTAGCCAGTGTGATCTTATTTTTTATTATTTTTGAATTATTTATTTACTTATTTTTACTTGTATTTTTTATTTTATTTTATTCTTTTTCGGTTCTTATCTTTTCTGCCTAATTTTTGTGTAAATTGTTCTTAATTATGAAATTTAGGTTTGGTATATTAGGGTTTTGGTTATATGTAGGAATTCTAAGACCGGCCATGTTTTTTTTTTTGTTTTTTTTATTGTTCTCTGTCATTCCCTTGCTAACTGGACACATGGCTTGGAGGTGATTCCCCCCTCCATCACACTACTGTCTGTTACTGCTTGCTTAAGGTAACTTAATCTCTCCAGAACTCTCCAGAACTGTATAGAAGAAACAGAATGAAGATAATTTTTGAAATTTTCTTAACTTTTTTCTGTCAGCAAGCCTGCAGCTTGGTGAGTTTAGCCAGTATTGATCTTATTTTTTATTATTTTTTGAATTATTTATTTACTTATTTTTACTTGTATTTTTTATTTTATTTTATTCTTTTTCGGTTCTTATCTTTTCTGCCTAATTTTTTGTGTAAATTGTTCTTAATTATGAAATTTAGGTTTGGTATATTAGGGTTTTGGTTATATGTAGGAATTCTAAGACCGGCCATGTTTTTTTTTTGTTTTTTTTTATTGTTCTCTGTCATTCCCTTGCTAACTGGACACATGGCTTGGAGGTGATTCCCCCCTCCATCACACTACTGTCTGTTACTGCTTGCTTAAGGTAACTTAATCTCTCCAGAACTGTATAGAAGAAACAGAATGAAGATAATTTTGAAATTTTCTTAACTTTTTTCTGTCAGCAAGCCTGCAACTTGGTGGTTAGCCAGTGTGATCTTATTTTTTATTATTTTTTGAATTATTTATTTACTTATTTTTACTTGTATTTTTTATTTATTTTTATTCTTTTTCGGTTCTTATCTTTTCTGCCTAATTTTTGTGTAAATTGTTCTTAATTATGAAATTTAGGTTTGGTATATTAGGGTTTTGGTTATATGTAGGAATTCTAAGACCGGCCATTTTTTTTTATTGTTCTCTGTCATTCCCTTGCTAACTGGACACATGGCTTGGAGGTGATTCCCCCCCTCCATCACACTACTGTCTGTTACTGCTTGCTTAAGGTAACTTAATCTCTCCAGAACTCTCCAGAACTGTATAGAAGAAACAGAATGAAGATAATTTTTGAAATTTTCTTAACTTTTTTCTGTCAGCAAGCCTGCAACTTGGTGAGTTTAGCCAGTGTGATCTTATTTTTTATTATTTTTTGAATTATTTATTTACTTATTTTTACTTGTATTTTTTATTTTATTTTATTCTTTTTCGGTTCTTATCTTTTCTGCCTAATTTTTGTGTAAATTGTTCTTAATTATGAAATTTAGGTTTGACTTATACTAAGTTAAAACTTCATTAACTTCAGTCACATATTTATTTTTTTTAATTGGAGTAGATAGTACCTTCTATCGCCAGGTCTCACACTCCACCCCCTTCTTTTGGACAGGAGTAGAGTTGATCGCCTTGTTTCTAGTTTAGGAAGGGGTTCCCGAGTAGATAGATTAAACTAATTGGAGTAGATAGATTAAACTATCGCCCGGTTCACACTCCACCCACATCTATTGAACAGGTGAAGAGGCTCATCCCTTGTTTCCTGTTTAGGATGCGGTTTCCGGTTTTCTCTTTTCCAATCTTTTCACTCTTTTCCTTTATTATTTTATTTTTTTTTTTCAATTGGAGTAGATAGACTAAACTATCGCCCGGTTCACACTCCACCCACATCTATTGAACAGGTGAAGAGGCTCATCCCTTGTTTACTGTTTAGGATGCGGTTTCCGGTTTTCTCTTTTCCAATCTTTTCACTCTTTTCCTTTATTATTTTATTTTTTTTTTCAATTGGAGTAGATAGACTAAACTATCGCCCGGTTCACACTCCACCCACATCTATTGAACAGGTGAAGAGGCTCATCCCTTGTTTCCTGTTTAGGATGCGGTTTCCGGTTTTCTCTTTTCCAATCTTTTCACTCTTTTCCTTTATTATTTTATTTTTTTTTTCAATTGGAGTAGATAGACTAAACTATCGCCCGGTTCACACTCCACCCACATCTATTGAACAGGTGAAGAGGCTCATCCCTTGTTTCCTGTTTAGGATGCGGTTTCCGGTTTTCTCTTTTCCAATCTTTTCACTCTTTTCCTTTATTATTTTATTTTTTTTTTCAATTGGAGTAGATAGACTAAACTATCGCCCGGTTCACACTCCACCCACATCTATTGAACAGGTGAAGAGGCTCATCCCTTGTTTCCTGTTTAGGATGCGGTTTTCGGCTTTCTCTTTCCCATTCTTTTTACCCTTACGTAGCCCCCTGCGCATCAGTGGCGTTACTGCCTTGCTCGGGGTGATATGATTAAAAAAAAAAAAAAAAAAAAAAAAAAAAAAAAATAATATATTATAAAATTTTAATTATAATAATATATTATAAAATTTTAATTATAATAATAAAATAATATATTATAAAATTTTAATTATAATAATATAATAATATATTATAAAATTTTAATTATAATAATATAATAATATATTATAAAATTTTAATTATAATAATATAATAATAATCTATAACACGTAAAGCTGGTAAAATTCTATGTTACTTTAATCCAGTTAGCTGATGTTTTTATTAAGTGAAAACGATATTTGATAACTTGAAAAGCTCAATACAAATTATTTTGCACCAATATTTTAAAAATACATTTGTGTTTTTTAATCTATATAAAATATTACGTTATGTGCCCATGTTTGAAAGTATGGTCGACCATACACAACATTATCAGAAAATATAATAGTAAGTTTAGAGTTAGGTTTCCTTAAATTAGATTACAGAGAATATTTTCTAACATTTTTATAATTACTGAGAACTTGAAAATTATATGTAAAAGATACTGACCTGTCATTTTCTTTAATTATGTTCTAACAGATAAAGCCGCTGTAGAATAACAATAAAACTGACAACACCTTCATCAGCACTTATGTGATTGATGAGCAGTAACAAGTACGTAATCTCTACTGTTTGTTTTAAAAATCCATTCTTTGTTATTTAAAATTAAAGTAAAAAAAAAATTATCCAAGTAGGTTAATTATACTTTAAATCAGCTTAAATTCCTTAACCCTCTAGGGCCATTCGTATCATATTTGATACAGTATGAAAACAAGCCTTGAAAGAAATATTTTCCTGAAAATTTTTTTAAGAGAAATATTCTATAAATTTCAAATGAAAGCAGTACTGACTGCTCAGTCAATGAATACCAAATGTTTCCTTATAGGGAAATACCAAATGTTTCCTTATAGGGAAATACTGTATCAAATATGATACGAATGGCCCTAGAGGGTTAAATAAATTTTCAGAAAATTATATTTTATTTTTGGAGATTTTTAATACAAAGAATTACGTTGCGATGAGAGCGACTAAAAAGGGTCCTATTCATCTATTTTAGAAAATAAAATAGATTCCAACTAATATAATTTCTATTTGAAATACACCAGTGTATTTTGATAATTGCAAATAGTAAATTAAATCATTTAACTTTCAATTAAAGCAAATTTCTTTTTAATCATCTCACCCCAAGCAAGGCATTCTACTGCCACTGTTGCACAGGGAGTTACATAGAGGAAAGTGATGAGAAAGAGGGGTTAGTTATAGGAAATATCAGGAGGAGGGTAATAGACGGAGTAGGATACCGAGAATGGGGCTGGAGTAGATAAAAAAAGAGCTGGAGAGAATGGATGCGAGTTAGTGTGAAAGGAGATGTCTGTTGACCTTACATTTAAATTCCTGGAGATTGTAGCTGTCGGGGAAGCAAGTATATGGAAGGGAATTCCACAGGTGGGAAGTGCGTGAAAAGAAGTTGTTAGAGTAGAAATTGCGGTTACATTTTATCGGTTTCACTGTAAAAGGGTGGGACCTAGTTGCTAATCTAGTAGCTCGTGTAAATTCATACCTAGGGGGCACCAGTGATCTAAGTTCATTTGAGTAGAAGACGGGAAAGTATTTATAGAAGAGGCACAGGGAAGCCACGTCACGCCAGTGAGATTGCGATTGTAGCCGAGCTGCCAAGTCGGTATCGATCACATTACAGATTCTCCGTTGGATTTTGTCAAGGACCCCGAGGTTAGAAAGATTTTCATTTATAAATATTCATTTTATACTAAGGTATTACAAAATTACTGGAGGTACCTAACATTATTCATGTACCTATTTTAAATGATCACATAGAAAAAGTCGTCTTCGCATATAGTGATATTAGCCGTTTCCTTATAAGGAAACATTCTGAAACCATTAACCGAGAAGGTAGTACAGTTGTCGGTTGAAATTTATAAAATTATTCTGTTGAAATAATTAAAAAAAAAAAATGCCTTCTTAAGTCCAGTAGTTCTTATCTCACTTTCCAGTGTTAATAGAGGCTTCCCCCTAAACTTTTACTTAGAGTAATGTAGAAAATCAACATATTATGTCATTATTTTATTTTCTAGTTACATGTGCAATTCATTTTAGTTGTTGCTGCTGTTGATAGTCCTCGACTAATGTGGTTTCTATTATTTAGTACAGTTCTTTTGTGATTATACAGCACCAGTCCACAAAGTTTGAAGAAGGATCATAGACCTCATTCGTTCAAAGCCATTTTTAATCATTGGTCTGTGAAAATTGTTGTATAGAGCTGACAGTTTAGATATTTCTGAATGAAATTGCGCCAGGTATGATATCCATTTTGAAGTCTCGATTTGATGATATTATTTAAGAATATAATTTTATTAGCTTTCTAACATTTGCAGAGTTCGAGGAAACTACCTCTAGCCTAGCTTATTCCGTGTGCATCTTTCTTATCATCTATTCTAAATTTGTCATAACTGATCCATATATAGGCCTTGGTATGATGACAAACTACACCCATGAGCAAGGTCTTTGATCAGAAGATTGGAGGTTTAGAGGAGGGTGTACCGCCCTCTTAATTGCTGTTGTTCTAAGGTCCATCCTGATTTGAGGTAGTAGCAACTGATAGAGTTCAAGCCTTGGGCTTGAAACCCCAAGTCAAAACCAATCACAACGAAATTATAAAAATATATTTTTAAAGCAAAAATACCAGCAATATATTTTTATATAAATGCTACCAACAATGTATATTTATAGTATAATTGCCAACAATATATCGACAAACACGAAATAACTATTTCGTAATATTAATTCAAATAATATCGTAATATTCTCAAAGAAATTAAACAGCATTTCAAAATACAACTTCAACAAAACTACAGCAAAAAACAAACACATCACCGCCTCTAGTAATTATATCTACCCAAACGTGTATATACACACAAGCTGAGTAACAGCTACCATGTATTCACTTGTGAAAGCAGAATAACATTTTTATTACTTCAAAACTCTTAAGAAAATTAAATTTCAGCATTAAATGACCCATAAGGAGTTGATATGCAGTTAAATAAACAAATGAAATCAAATCTGATCCATACACCGAAGTATTTTAAGTGTTTAATGTTTGTTAAATCCACATCCTGCATTTTGATGATGGATTCAGGTTATGTGACATCATTACTTTCATTCTAATTCCAGATCATTGTTATGCAAATAAAAACATACATGCAGTTGTATAGAAACATTCATAAATGCCCTTGCCGCTATAAAATACAAGTCAGCTATTAGAGACACAGGCATTCGTGTTCATATAAACGCACAGTGGGACGTAATACTGCTTCACGCATCGCTAGCAATCATATATAATAGGGTTAAAAAAAAAAAGAAAAATGATGACGTTATCAGAAAGGAATGAAAATAGAATTAACACAAAAAAAAGGATTAATTTAAATTGTGAAAATCCTATGAAAAATAATGGGTTGATAAAACAGAGAGAATTGAATTAAATTGAAGCAGAGAATATATGACAGAATCAAAAGATTAAAAAAAAAAGATATATCTACTCAAAAGATTCTTGTTAGAATCTCTCAATATGTTTGTACAGATGGTGGCTTCATGGTTCGAACGTTAAACTAATGACTGCATGTATTGTTCAATATTACTCTTTAATCTGGTAGATTTTACTTCAAGTACATTTAAACTGACTTTAGTTTGCAGTTGATGTGACATATCTCGGGTTTAATTCTAAGCGAATAGTTGTTATCTACAAAGTTTAGCTTAGTTTGGCACAAGGTCACAATCATTCATTGTTTGAACCCGTTACTTATTAGTAATTCTTTATCTATTGCACAATATCGAGATATCATAAATTAGGAGCGCTTAGTCAGGGCGCTTAGTCAGAACCGAATTCACTATTTATTGGTAATGTTTATCTAATTCTAAGTAAATAGTTGGTGAGGATTGTCAATAAAAGTTTGAGCAGTAAGAAAGTTCACTGTGTAAAATAGTACACCAAGTATCCAAAAATCCACCCCGAAATTTAGGAATTGAATGAAAGTTATGTTTGTAAGTTATTTATAATTATCTAATTCTTTTCATTATCTAATCTTATTATTTAATAAAATCCTTCTTTGTTACATTCATACGACATACCGCATTCAATAACGCTCTATCTCTACTGGATATTGAGCGTTGTACTGATTGAACTTTACAAGAAGGAAAACATTTTATGTGGGAAAAAAAAGGTAAAAAGTTAAATAAAAATGTTTTAATTAAAAAAAATGTGATACTGATTCAATGTTCTACATTTTCGTTTGCTTGCAATATTGAGCACTTTTACAAAAAAAAAAAAAAAGAAGAGTAAATACCGGAGAACTCGGAATTGTAAAACTGCTGGTTCTCTTCACCTGGATATATATATATATATATATATATATATATATATATTGTAATGTTGTTATTGCAATGGTTTATAAAAGCATAATATCAATACACAAAAATTTTCAGGTTTCAGAATAAAACTGTTCTTCAGGTGATATGTTAAAATAAATGGTGAAAATGATTTATTTTTAAAATATAATATGAATTCATGGTTATTTAGAAAATTAGGGAATGGTTATTGGAGAAATGCTTTAGGTGTGTCATTATTGTTCAATCAAAAATGAGAATTATGTAACCATGGAGATTTAATATTTGGGTTATGAAAGCGGGCAGGATTAAGCTCTACTCTGTATCGAACACACTTTTAAAGTAAATGCTTGAACAGTGGGTTTTAATCTACGTGTTCTTGCACTTTTTGTGACATATATATATATATCGCCAATTCGGTCGGGTTTCAATCCTGGGTTAAAAGCAAACGGATGTCTAACCGTACTGATGAGCGAAACAGATCTGTCTGCGGATGACTATATATATATATATATATATATAGTGTTAATTGTAATGATACTTAGTGGCAAAATTGCTGTTTTTTTAGTAGTTTACTAATAGAAAGGCAATTTTGGCACCCATTTTTTCTCATAGAGTCCTCGATATCAAAAGAACGGTAAATCATTAATAAGAATTAATATGGCGAAGTTTGTTACTCAGCTGAGCAGAGTTATTTTTGTCATGCCGACTTCGAAATTTCGTGAAGGCATTAACTAGGATGTCTTCAGTCTTCAGACTTTCTGTTTTCTGAAGTTGATTTTCAATTGTTTTCTTATTTATATGAAGTTTGTTGTAAATTGATATATTTGTGTGTGGGTGATATGTTTTGCTTGATTAATGTTGTTTTATTAGTTGTGTAAGATTTGTAAGTAGTTAATTAATTTTTATTGCGTTGATCTCTTTTTAGCATTTAGTGGTATAGGATTTGCATGTGGGTATTTGCTTTTGATTACTTTTATTGTATTAACTTCTTTTTAGTGTATTTTAGCTTAATTACTTTGTATTGAGTTATCCTCTTTTTATCATTTTGGGTTAACTTCTTTTTACTGTGTTGGATCAACCTTTTTTACCGTATTAGTATATTTTCCCACTTAAATGTTTTTAGGTTTTGACTAAGTTTTTGTGTTCGCGTGTGTATGCGTGTTGGTGGTTTTTGTATTATTTGTGGGCTTCGTGTATGATGTTTTGCTTTTGGTGCGTATTGAATTACATGTTGCTTATTTATTTATTTATTTTTGTCGGGATAGAGTGTTTATATATTTATACGCGATAGCTTTGTGGTTGCGTTTTCAGTTTTACGTTTTGTGTTGTGTTTATTTATTTTTGATGATATTTAGTTAGCAAAGTAAATATTTGTTCGATGGCTTACATTTCTCCATAATCTCGTTTTTCTTGTTTAATAGTTTACTTTGAGTTTTAAAGGTAATTATTGTTAATTTTTCTCTCTAAAATAGTTTGCAGTTACTGTTGTGTGGGGGTGCTCTTTTGATGATTTCCAATTTAATTTTGGTGGCGATGTTTATTTTCTTTTAGACTCTATGTTTATTTTGATAGTATTATGCGGTTTTTGTATATTTCTTTTTTGAACGATGTTTTGAAACACAGCCCCGTGATGGCATCATAACGGCGTTTTCACAAAACTTCGAAGTCGGCATGAACCTGCTCAGTTAAAGTGACATATTCCTTTGCACTAATACTATATATTTTATATATAGTATTAGTCTATACTTTATAATATATTTTATAGATAGTATTTTCTATATATTTATAGTATATATAAATTTTATATACCCATTATATATATATATATATATCTGTAAATTCAGATAAAACTTAATGGGAAAATAGCCATTTTCGACATGTCACTTTAAGGCATGCATTCTTCGGCCCTTCGAAACAGTGAATGAAGAAAATTCTAAGCCCAGAGGTTGGTTTAGGTAAAGGAAGGGGTTCGGATGTATTGCTTTTTCTTTGGGTTGGGCAGGGGGACGGAGCCAGTAGTAATTCTTTCTAGTAGTGGGAGATATGTAGCCTGACCCTAGCAGGGTAAGTGGTGTGGAGGTAACTGCTAGGTCAACTTTAAAAACTTTTGGCAATTTTTTATCGGGACTAACTGGGAGAATAAGATAATTATTGTGATTTATATTTATTTCTATGGCGACACATACTTATGATCACCCTTCGTTTGTTAAGGAGAATATTTTGGTCTTGAAATTTTAAAATTTTAATTTTTTCTGTCAAGCATATATATATATATATATATATATATATATATATTAATTCAGATACTTTAATCCAAGCGAAAAAAGCAGGAAGGTAAATTGCAAAAACCCGATCCTAATTAATATTAAAAATTTTATTTTAATATTAAAAAATGATACAGGAAGAGAGCTTTATGTAATAAAATATTACAGAACAAATATAAATCCAACATCATTGAATTTTTAATTCATATATATATATATATATATATATATATATATATATATATATATTCTCATCAAATGTTTTTTACGATAAACATATCTGTAAATTTGACTTGAAGAATATAACGTGAGCGCCTTTTTATATAAATTTTAACTGGCCAGTAATCCTAAACATTTAGGCAAATATGCTCCACAACCTTATGCTTGATTGAATTTTAGGTACTTTGGCTTTAGTTTTACTATAGCTATCACTCTTATTTTTTTCCAATTTCGTGTAAGAACGTCAGTATTTACAAAAAAACAACAACAACAAAAAAAACAAAAACAAAAAAAACCAAAACGGTACGGTTATAAAAAAAAAAGAAAATGTTTAAATTCTTTTAAAAAATCTTGGTGTTAGATGAGTTGTACTAATAATTTCTATTCATTATCAGTGATTTTAATTTTTATTTGATAACAATATCATCTCTCCTCTACAAAGTAAGACATAATTTTAAAAGATTTCAAACTTTATGAATAGCTATAGTTTTAGAAAATGAAAATAATTCTTTTAAAAATTCGTTATTGATCAAAAATTTATTTCCTTAAGACAATAGTGTAAGAATATATATTATTCATAAACGCCATTAAAAGCTTGCTATTAGTTTTATGGCATCTTTTATTTTACGATTTGAAGCAGATTTTCGGTAACAGGTGTCCCTGATTTACAAAAGAAATTGATTTAAATTATCCGATGAGTTCTGTGTTGAACTAATCTAAACATTAAGCTCTAGACAATTTATTTATTCGAAATTTCATAAAATTAAATAAGTGGTGGATAACAGGTATAAAAAAATATTTTAAAAATATTTTCGAAAAAATAAATTTTCCAAAGAATTTAATTAATTTGTGAATAAATCCTGTAAGTTTCATTAAAGTCCAACAAATATTTGATTTTTTGTAAAAATTTCCAAATGTTTTCACCATAATAACGATGCTAAAATTTCCTTTGGTCACCATGCTGACGAAAAAAAAAAATTCAAAAAAATTTCGAACGTTCTAAAAAGGATCAAAAATATAATTTAAATTAAATTAAATTTTAATAATGAAATATTCCATTTGTCTTTCCTCTTAATAATGGAATGAACATTTTGACGATAAAACATACTTTTTATTAAGATTAGGGTATTTTTCTTTATCAATGTATGCTAATTTTTTGGTTAATCAATATCTGTACTTAGGGCGGTCTCCGATTGCAGGACAAACCATCGTTAGAACCTATGTGCTTTTGCCAAGTCGCCTTCGAAGATATTTAGGTCGGTAGACGAAATAAGGTACTATTTAAAATAAACGAAACATCTACTAAAATATAGGTATCCACTAAAAATGAAGTTCAAAGTAATAAAACACACACACACACACACACACACACACACACACACACACACACACACACACACATATCTCGTTAAACGATAGCACGACTCAGATTTTCATGCACAATGCAACTTCAGAGGCTGAGTATAAACAGTCCATCACTCTGTACTCAACACATGAAGATTTATTAAAATATACTTAATAGCACTGTTTTATTAATACCAGTACTATATGTGATATATATATATATATATCCAAGTGAATAAAGAACGAAGGAAATATTAACAGCATTCAAAACATTCTTAAAACAGTGCTCAATGTAGAAATAGAGCTATGAATAATTTGTACATGTTCTAAATTATAATTTATAATATATATATATATATATATATATTTGCAGCATTTTTTCATTAATGCAGGTTTCATTGAATAATATAGACAAGTTTTGTCTATTAATTTTGTGTAGGATTTTCAATTCAATTCTCTTTATTGTTAATAACTTAAATGTTCTATGTTTACTGTGTGTTAATATTTACTCTTTGATAATGGCTTATATGAGCCGAAAGCTTAGACCCGATAAAAAAATCAACAATTACTGTGATTTTTTGTTGTCTTTCAACGACATCACCATCAAGTATATCAGACCGTATGAACGGATCCTACACAAAATTAATAGACAAAACTTGTCTATATTATTCAATGAAACCTGCATTAATATATATATGGATATATATATATGTGAGTGTGTGTGTGTGTGTGTGTGTGGAGAGAGATCGAGATCATTATATTAGGTAACGTAAGATAAAGTGCATTGGTGAATAATTAAATAGATTCAAAGTAGAAAAGTTTTGCGTGAACTGGAAGGAGTCGGCAGATGGAGAACTATTCCAACATTTTAACACCGAAAGAAGCAGCAAATAGGATGTCTGTGTTATATAACACTAACGCTAAATCATATTTGGAAAAGAGTGCCTTTAATTTATTCACCTGAACCTGAAGTGTGTTGAAGTATGAAAGCGACGTGAAAAAAAAAAAAAAAAAGAAGGAAGACGAGGATAGTGAAAGCAAGTAAATGACGAGGAAGTCTGAAAGAAAATGGCAATGGAAAGAAAACTTAAATTCAAAATCAGAAAAAGGTAGCTGAAAAGTCCTTAGATATATAATGAAGAATGAAGGTTTGGAAAACTTAACTCTCACGGGGCAAGAAAGATATAGGAAGACAGCTAACAATCCGATGTGCTTGTTTGCATAGAGAGTGGAATGGCGGGGTGCGTTAGATTTAAGACGGAAAGTGCGACACAGAGATCCGAAGGCGAACTGGCATCCCAGAAGTTGAGTAAGGTATTAAGAAACAGGACAATTTCGCTAGAAACTAGGAAGAGAGGATTGCTACGTGCTGTCCGTCCTTCAATATGGCAGTGAATGCTGGACAATACCATCAAAGATGAAGGAAAAACTTGAAGCAACTGAAATGTGGTTCTACAGAAGGATGCTGCGAATATCATGGCTCGAGCATGTTAGCAATGATGAGGTCTTGGAAATGATGGAAACAAAAAGGAAATTAATACTGATCACCAGGAAAAGACAGCTGAAGTTCCTGGGACATGCAATGAGGAAAGAGGGCTTGGAGAACCTGATACTAACAGGCCAGATAGAGGGAAAAAGAGACAGGGGAAAGCAACGGATAACATATTTGAAGGATCTAATCAGATGGATGACGGAACGAGGATTGCATGGTGTAACAGGAGAAGGCGTACTCAGAGCCACCACGTAAGTGGAAGGCCATGATCGCCTACGTTCTGAAGGGACAGGGCACATAGAAGAAGAAAAAGTTTTGGAGAGCAATAATCGTCCATACCCTGAAGGTACGTGGCATACAGAAGAACTTCAGTCAGCAGGCGACAAAATCTGTTACACCACTTAGTCAAATTTGACAGTGTTCAATCATGTCTATTTGAACATCTGACCAAAAGACCAAACATCAAATTTTGAAGGGCGTATTGGGGAGATCCTCTTAGTCAGACTGAGAACTTCTCTTCAGCCCCTCTTTCTCTTGCACACAGGTATACACACACACACATATATATATGTATATATACACATATGTATATGTGTTTATGTATGGGTATGCGTGTGTGGGGACGCACACATGTAGAGTATTGATGCAATCAAAACAACATGATCAGCGTGGAACACATATTAAGATAGGAAGAAGAGACTGAGGCGGAGAAAGAATGAAAAAGTGCGAAAGAGAGAGAGAGAGAGAGAGAGAGAGAAGGAGTGAAGAGAGAGAGCTTAGGGAGGAATGGGTTTAGAGAAGTGCTTGAATCAGAGGTTGATTCGTTGGCGGCGATGTGGCTCTGGGCAAGCGTCGAGTGCGTTTGTAATTGAGATAAATGAAGACTGAAAGTGACAAGACATGACAAGTGCACCTCTAAGTTTCCAGTCGTTGCTCTAACTGACATGGCCGTCAGTCTTTAGAGAATCAATCAGACGACATCGAAGTCGAGAGACAAGACGGGCGGACGGAACGAGAAGAAGTAGGAAGGTGGTAGTGAAGGAGAATAAGAAAAAGAATGATTAAGTCAAGGATAGAAACAAAGAGATAAGGGTTGTCATAGAAAAGGAGAGAGAGAGAGAGAGAGAGAGAAATGGGGTAAGTGAGAAAGAGAGTATAAGAAAAGAATATATGGATGTTATAATGTAAGGGAAAACATGAGAAATACTAATAAAATAAAAAGACAAAAACGTAAGTGATTACAGAGAGAGAGAAAGCGGAGAGAAAAAATAAGGGAGAATGAGAGGAAGACAGAGTGACAGAGAGAGTTTGTGTGCATAAGGAAAGAAAGATGGATGTTATAATATAAGGGAAAACATGAGAAACAATAAAATAAAGAGACAATGGCATAAAAGATAAGAGAGAGGAAACAGAGAGAGAAGGATGGAGAGAGAGAACGAGACCAAAAATGCGAGAAGGAAAAAGGAGAGAGAGAGAGAGAGAGAGAGAGAGAGAGAGAGACACGGATTGAGCGAGAAAGTAAATATGGATGTCATAATGTCAAGAAAGGCATGAGAAACAATAAAATAAAAAGGCAAAAACGTAGGAGATTTAAGAGACGGAAAACACATACACACAGGGGGGGGGAGAGAAAGAGAGAAAGAGAGAATAAGAAAAAATGGTGACGGAGAGAAAAAGAGTATAAGGAAAGAAAATATAGATGTCATAATGTAAAGGGAAAAATTAGAAAATAAAAGACTTAAGCGATTACAAAGGGTAAAAGATAGATAGATAGATAGATAGATAGGGAGAGAGAGAGAGAGAGAGAGAGAGAGTGGAAGAAGGAGATACATAGAGAAAGAGATAGGGATACATTGAAAGAAGGACAGAGAGAGAGAGAGAGTATAAGGAAGAAAATATGGGTGTCATAACGTAAAGGAAAACATACGAAACAATAAAATAAAAAGACAAAGGCATAAGAGATTACAGAGAAAGAATAGAGTAAGAAAAAGAGAGAAAAAGAGAAAGAGTGCGAAAAAGAGAGAGATAGAATGACACAGAAAAAGAGTATAAGGAAAGAAAGCATAGATGTTATAATATAAACCTGCGAAGCAATAATATAAACAAAAAATGACGTAAGCGATTACAGAGTAAGATAGATAGATAGATAGATAGATAGATAGATAGATAAGGAAACAGACTGAGATAAATAGAGAACGGGAAAGAAAGAGAGAGAAGATATGGAAACAGGAGATAGATAGATAGATAGATAGATAGATAGATAGATAGATAGATAAGGAAACATACTGAGATAAATAGAGAACGGGAAAGAAAGAGAGAGAAGATATGGAAACAGGAGATAGATAGATAGATAGATAGATAGATAGATAGATAAGGAAACAGACTGAGATAAATAGAGAAGGGGAAAGAAAGAGAGAGAAGATATGGAAACAGGAGATAGATAGATAGATAGATAGATAGATAAGGAAACAGACTGAGATAAATAGAGAACGGGAAAGAAAGAGAGAGAAGATATGGAAACAGGAGATAGATAGATAGATTGATAGATAGATAGATAGATAGATAGATAGATATGGAAACAGACTGAGATAAATAGAGAACGGGAAAGAAAGAGAGAGAAGATATGGAATCAGGAGATAGATAGATAGATAGATAGATAGATAGATAAGGAAACAGACTGAGATAAATAGAGAACGGGAAAGAACGAGAGAGAAGATATGGAAACAGTAGATAGATAGATAGATAGATAGATAGATAGATAAGGAAACAGACTGAGATAAATAGAGAACGGGAAAGAAAGAGAGAGAAGATATGGAAACAGGAGATAGATAGATAGATAGATAGATAGATAGATAGATAGATAGATAGATAAGGAAACAGACTGAGATAAATAGAGAAC
Organism: Ascarosepion bandense; assembly: GCA_037127315.1. Classification (NCBI taxonomy): domain Eukaryota; kingdom Metazoa; phylum Mollusca; class Cephalopoda; order Sepiida; family Sepiidae; genus Ascarosepion; species Ascarosepion bandense. Next base: position 295,167 of record JBBBDQ010000512.1, read on the forward strand.
GGGAAAGAAAGAGAGAGAAGATATGGAAACAGGAGATAGATAGATAGATAGATAGATAGATAGATATGGAAACAGACTGAGATAAATAGAGAAAGGTAAAGAGAGAGAGAGAGAAGAGGTATGGAAACAGAGATAGATAGATAGATAGATAGATAGATAGATAGATAGATATGGAAACAGACTGAGAGAAAGAGAGAGAAAGAGAGAGAGAGAGAGAAGATATGGAAACAGGAGATAGATAGATAGATAGATAGATAGATAGATAGATAGATAGATAGATAGATAGATAGATAGATAGATAGATAGATAGATAGATAGATAGATAGATAAGGAAACAGACTGAGATAAATAGAGAACTGAAAGAAAGAGAGAGAAGATATGAAAACAGTAGATAGATAGATAGATAGATAGATAGATAGATAAGGAAACAGACTGAGATAAATAGAGAACGGGAAAGAGAGAGAGAGAAGATATGGAAACAGGAGATAGATAGATAGATAGATAGATAGATATGGATAAACAGACTGAGATAAATAGAAAGAAAGAGAGAGAGAGAAGATATGGAAACTAGATAGATAGATAGATAGATAGATAGATAGATATGGAAACAGACTGAGATAAATAGAGAAAGGGAAAGAGAGAGAAGATATGGAAACAGGAGATAGATAGATAGATAGATAGATAGATAGATAGATAGATATGGAAACAGACTGAGATAAATAGAGAGAGGAGGGAAAGAGAGAGAGAGAGAGAGATAAGATAGGAAACAGGAGATAGATAGATAGATAGATAGATAGATAAGGAAACAGACTGAGATAAATAGAGAACTGGAAAGAAAGAGAGAGAAGGTATGAAAACAGGAGATAGATAGATAGATAGATAGATAGATAGATAGATAAGAAACAGACTAGAGATAAATAGAGAACGAGAAAAGAGAAGAGAGAGAAGATATGGAAACAGGAGATAGATAGATAGATAGATAGATAGATAGATATGGAAACAGACTGAGATAAATAGAGAGAAAGAGAGAGAGAGAGAGAGAGAGAGAGAGAAATATGAAACTAGATAGATAGATAGATAGATAGATAAGATAAAGGAAACAGACTGAGATAAATAGAGAACGGGAAAGAAAGTGAGAGAAGATATGGTATCAGGAGATAGATAGATAGATAGATAAGGAAACAGACTGAGATAAATAGAGAACGGGAAAGAAAGAGAGAGAAGATATGGAAACAGGAGATAGATAGATAGATAGATAGATAGATAGATAGATAAGGAAACAGACTGAGATAAATAGAGAACGGGAAAGAAAGAGAGAGAAGATATGGAAACAGGAGATAGATAGATAGATAGATAGATAGATAGATAGATAGATAAGGAAACAGACTGAGATAAATAGAGAACGGGAAAGAAAGAGAGAGAAGATATGGAAACAGGAGATAGATAGATAGATAGATAGATAGATAGATAGATAAGGAAACAGACTGAGATAAATAGAGAACGGGAAAGAAAGAGAGAGAAGATATGGAAACAGGAGATAGATAGATAGATAGATAGATAGATAGATAAGGAAACAGACTGAGATAAATAGAGAACGGGAAAGAACGAGAGAGAAGATATGGAAACAGGAGATAGATAGATAGATAGATAGATAGATAGATTGTATAAGGAAAGGAAATCTGGATGTCATAATGTAGGGCAAAATCATGCGAAAAAATAAAATAATACAACCAAGACATAAGAGTATTTGTCTATATTTCTAAGATGAGTTAGTATTTACAGTATTTACATTATTCAGACTATTGTCCTCATCTTTGTTGCCATTTGTACGACGTTTCAGGTGCTAGCAATTATCTAGGGTGCATGACAACAGCTCAACATACACAGAAGGGAGGGTGCATGAGGATAACAACTCTCAGAAAACAGCCTCGGTCTGTATACCCTATGTGAAGGAATTATCGGAGAAAATACAAAGAATCTGTGGTCCATATAACATCAGGACTATCTTCAGGAGTGGTTCTACACTTCGCAGGTACCTCGTCTTAGTAAAACGCCCAACAGAGGAGGACATGACTAAGGACTGTGTGTACGCAATTCCATGTAGTTGTGGTAAGAACTATAAAGGGGAGACAAGCCGCCCCCTTAAGATAAGGCGACAAGAACATTACAAGGCTTTAACATGAGGGAAGATAGAAAAATCAGGCGTAGCTGACCACATAAGGTGGGAAAAGGGGGATCATCGCCCCCTATGGGATGAAGTTGAAATAATAGATAGAGAACGCCACTGGAAATTACGTAAACTTAAAGAATCAGTACATATTGTTGGCTTCAAAAATCTCTTAAGCCGATCAATCATAGAGATGAACACAATATGAGTTGTGAGTTCAATACCAGTGGTGAACAAGTAACTTGCAGGGTTAGAGGGAGATAACTCATGACTTTCAATCGAGGAATTACTACGCAAGGGATAAGAGTGTAATAAAGGGTTCGGTTCGAAATTGCTAGCGTACAACGGCCGAACAAATGACAACAAAGATGAGGACAATAGTCCGAATAATGTAAATACTGTAAAGACATAAGAAGGAGAAGCACGTGTGTGTGTGTGTGTGTGTGTCAGAGAGAGAGAGAGAGAGAGAGAGAGAGAGAGAGAGAGAGAGTGAGAGCGATGTAAAGAAAAAAGGAGTTGGAAAAACAAGGAGAGAGAAAAATAGCATTAAGAAACAAAATATGGTTGCTATAATGTAAGAGAAAACATGATAAACAGCAAAATAAAAAGAGAAAGGCGTAAACGATTACAGAGAGGAAAATAGGTAGATAGATAGGCAGAGAGAGAGAGAGAGAGAGAGAGTATAAGGAAAAGAAGTATAAGGGAAAACATCATAAACGATAAAGACATAAGAGATTACAGAGTTGAAAAACAGAGAGAGAAAGAGACAGTGGGAGAAAAAGAGAGAAGGAAAAAACAGAGAAATAAAGATAGTATAAGAAAGAAAATATGGATGTTATGATATAAACATGAGAAACAATAAATAAAGCGGGGAATCAGATAGATAGATAGATAGATAGCGAGAGAGAGAGAGAGAGCGAAAGATGAGCAGAAAGACAAAGAGAGAGAGAGAGAGAGAGAGTATAAGGAAGAAAATATTGATGTTTTAGTGTAAACATGAGAATAAAACAAACAATGACATAAAAGATTACAGGGAAGGAAAAAACACACACAGAGAAAGAAGAAGAGAAAGACTGAGAAAGAAAGAGAGAGAGAAAGAGAGATATAGAGAGAGAAAGAGAAAAGAGTTTAAAGAAATAGATTATCTAATCTATCTAAACTTATTTATAAATGGAATTTTGTCTGTGTGTGTGTGTCCGTTACCTATAGACTCCGAAACGGCTGAACTATAAGCGTCTGCGAGTGTTCTTAGCTAGGTTTTGTGTCGAGGTACCCCAGTTAAATATCGAAAATCGATAATCGAAAAAATCGAGATACAGAAAGAGTGGTCCGATTTTAATCAAATTTGATACACTCATAGACAAAGACATAAGAAACGATATTCAGAAGTTTCAAGGTTGCAGTTCTCACAATAGTGCAGAAAATCGATAATATATATATATATATATATATATATATATATACATATATATATATATATATATATATATATAAAAGCAAGATGTTTGTGTGTGTGTCTGTTTAACTGTCTGTATGTCCTTTATACAAATCCACAATATTTATCCGATTCTCATCAAACTTCACACAAATATTCTTTAAGCTGAGTCTGAGCTCCAGGACCATGGATTAGTTTTAAAGCTTTTTATTACACCCGAGCAACGCCGGGTTATACTGCTAGTCGATATATAACGTAAGGCAAAAACAGGAGAAACAATAAAATAAAAAGAAAAAAGACGTAAGAGATTCAAGTGAGGAAAAACAGAGAGAGAGAGAGAGAGAGAGAGAGCGTACTGGAGAGAAAGACAATATAAAGAAAGGCGATATAAATGTTATAATATAAGGGTAAAAATGAAGACCAATAAAAGAAAAGAAAAGAAAAGAAAAGAAAGAAATTAAAATAAATCAATATAAATAAAATAAAAGATATTCCCAAAGTGAAATGAAACATTAAGGATACTGCAGTCTCTCTCTCACCGGCGCGACGTGGCTTCCCTGTGTCTCTTCTATAAATACTTTCACGGCTTCTGCTCCAATGAACTTAGATCACTGGTGCCCCCTAGGTTCGAATTTGCACGAGATACTAAATTAGCAACTAGATCCCACCCTTTTACAGTGAAACCGATAAAATGCAACCGCAACTTCTACTCCAACAGTTTCTTTTCTCGCACTTCCCGACTGTAGAATTCTCTTCCACATGACTGCTTCCCCGACGGCTACAATCTCCAGGAGTTTAAATGTAAGGTCAATAGACACCTCCTAACAAACTAACTTCCATTCTTTCAAACACTCTTCTCACCCACCCAACTATCTATCACCCCCTTCTGACATTTCCTATATCTAACCACTCTTCCTACTTACTTTCCCCTTATGTAGCCCCAAGCGCAATAGTAGCAGTGGAATGCCTTGCTTGGAGTGAAATGATTAAAAAAAAAAAAAAAAAAAAAAAACTTGGCACAAAAGCATTGCGAAAAACGAACATTTTGTACAGTTTTTCAATAGTCCGGCACACGGTCACAAGACAGGTTCACTAAAATAGTAAAATGTCTGCGAAATTGAGATATGGCGGAACTTATTCAATAAGAATAGCTAGAATGTACAAGATTATCCATTTAAAAATGTCTACAAGATTTCCAAACTTGATTACTAGACCATCTATATCTATGAATATAAAAGGCAAGATATTTGTGTGTGTGTGTCTGTCTGTGTGTATGTCCTTTATACAAATCCACACTTTTTATCCGATTCTCATCAAACTTCATACAAATATTCTTTAGGCTTCCGGTCAAGTCATGGGGTACTTATTTTTCCCGATTTCCCCTCGATATCTGAAATCGATACCCCGATATCCGATCAGATCTGATCAAGATCAGGATTTCAGCCTTTTATCTTGGTTCTTGCTGCAGAATTTGCTCTAACTTGGTAAAATTATATTTTTTAGTTTCAAACATTAGTAGATTTTCTCAGACGACTCATTTTCCCCGATATCGAAAATCGATACCCCCGATATTCTATCGAATCTGATCAAAAGCCGATTTTAAGCCATCAATATGGCTTATTTTCTCCAATTTTACTCTCTTTCATGGACTTACTGAGGTTAGTTTATCCTTGGATTATTTATTTGACTCCGATATTGGAAATCGATACCCCGATAACCTATCGGGTCTGATCAAAATCAGGTTTTCAGGCCTTTCATTTTGGTTTTTGCTTCGGGCTTTGCTCTAAGTAGATATGATTGTAGTTCTTAGTCTTAACAATTTACGTTTTCGTGCCAACGTCCAAAGAGTCTGAGCTCCAGGACCATGGATTAGTTTTAAAACTTTCATTACACCTGAGCAACGCCGGGCTATACTGCTAGTACATAATAAATGTTTCAGGACATGTGGAATTTATGATTGCATAAATAAGAACTCCGATAGTGTGACACCTAGTGTGGTGCAAACTCACTGCATAATCGGATATTAAGACCTACTTGTTAAATATCGCGCTTTACTGTGGCAAAAAGATTGCATTTCAATTTTCTCAGTTGGGAGAATATACTTACCTTAAAAATTAACATTTAAAATGTCGATATTTTTTTTATCCTGACTTGATTGTTTCATGAGTAAATATACAATTGTCTCTAACACAAGATGGCCTAAAAATACATAAAAGAGAAGTTAAGAATTGAGGAAATAAAAGTGGATTGAAAAAGTGAACGAAAACTGGAGAGAAAAGCAAAAGTTCGAGGGGAATTGCAAAAATAGAATCTATGCTGAAGAGGAGAAAAAGAACGAATGGTAAGCCCGTTAAGGATAATCCCTGCGAATGTCAAATATTCCAAGCCTTTTTCCTCATTATGTTCCCAAGAGATTTCAATTCTGATGCTGTGTATATTGTGTCCTTTTTGTTTCTATTTTATTTAAAACTTCGTCGTTGCTCTCGTGTTCAGTCCATGGTGTTCTCAGCATTCTGTTGTAGAACAACATTTCTAGTGTTTCAAGTTTTTTCTTCGTCTCTGATGAGATTGTTCAGCATTCACTGCTATAGACGAGGACCGATATTCAATTAGTTAAGTGCCATAAGCAATACACGCTTGGGCGATCATGTCTTGAAAGAGTCATGACTGACTGGGCAGAAGATTTTCCCGTAGTAGTCTGCCATGGATTTCTGCGGTAGACTGGTTGCCAACCAAAGCTGTAGAACCCAATCAATCTGTCTTGCTATTTAATCTATAGCTGGAGGGAACATAGACTGATTAATACCATTTCCAAGGGTATATGAATGCAAGGAATTCAAATGGAATTTAACTCGGCTCCCCGATTTCTCGTTCCGAGCCGATATCCACTGCATCACAACAAAATAACCTAAAGTATTCTTTTTTTTTTTTTTAAATAAATTGTTATGCTTCTTAAAGGTTGCATTAAATCTTGAAGGCTTTTCGATATTTGGATTTCGGTGTCACATTTTCCATTTCCTGTTAAACCACTTTCTATATATTTAAATTGTTGTCCTGTTTAATTTTGGTTTGTCCGATTGGTGATTCACAAAATGAGCTGCTTCTTTCAATGACCTTCTTACAGTTGATGTCTTGTTCTTTCATCTTGCTTTCTTTTGCTACTGTTTGTCGGAATTCCTGTAGATTTCTTTCCTGGTCTGCTATCAGTGCTGTGCCATTTGCATATTCAATGTTATTAAGATTGTGGTCGCCAATAATGAATGCTGGAAGGACTTCTGATACTCTCGGGATTGTTTCACTGTAAAGGTTGAATAAATCTCCCGGGAAGAAACATCTTTGTCTTCCGTCTATTTGTAATTTGTGTATTTACTCAATTCTTTTTCTATCCGTAAGCAGGCGGTTCGCTCCCAGTACAAGTTCTATATTAATCTAATATCCCTCCCAAATAAGTCAAGCTTACCTAGTAGTTCAAATATTTCTTTGTAGTTTACCATGTTTTGTATAATCTATAAAAAATAGGTATAGATACTGTTGTATTGAAGGCTTACGGGCATATCAAGTTGAAACACCAGTTCTTGTCCATTTAATCGAAGTCAAGCCTGGTCAGTACTTAGATGGGTGACTGTTTTGGATGTGCAGGTGCTGTAATGGATTCTGTATTAAAAATCGTACAGATGGATTCCAATTTCAGTTGGGTGCATTATATTCACCTGGCGCGAAAATATGCTTTGGAAATGTATAAATCCACCCCCAGCTATGGGTTAATTAGTACAAATTGTATCAGCAAAGATTATCATAATCTTCACAAAATTCAACAGTCTAAAAATATTTTCTGTCTTGATAAACCGTAAAGAACAAATCAATCAAGCATTTGTATTGCTCTTCTTAACACAAACATCACCTTTTTTGAGATTTTATGAACTCGGACAAAATTTCTTGACTAATAACAAGCTGACCGAACCAGGTATGCACCGTTTCGGCAGAAAGTGGGAAGCTAATTTAATCATGTCGGCACTAATATTTGGTACACAAGAAGAGTATGGAAAATAGGGGTAAGTCGTTAGGGGTGCGGTCATTGTATAAAAAATTCCCGAAGGGTGTCGGAATGAAAATCACTGATCAGCTTTTTTCATACTGAAAACATTACGCTTGAGAAAATTGTTGAAAACTCGTAAATGCTGGTTGCTAGTTAATTCTGCTCTAACGAACTTAAGTCACTGGTGCCTCCTCAACAGGTGTTTACTCGTGCAACCAGACTGGCAACTGGGTCCCACCCATTCACAGTCAGGTTAGCCAAATGCAGACGACAATTCTACTCCTGCAGCTTCCTCTCGCGCACTCCCCGCCTGTGGAACTCACTCCCATATTCTTGCTTTCCTGACGGCTACAGCCTCCAGAAATTTAAATGCAATGTCAATACTCATCTATTAACCACTGGACTCTAGCTCTCTCCCCACCCCCGTATATCCTTTCCCTTTCTCTCCATCTATGTATCTGTCATCGCACCTGCATTCTCAGCTTTCTATTGCTCCTTTCCGTATTTACTAGCCTTCCCAGGCAAGGCCAGATGTGACACATGGTCATCTTATAGTGGGTATTCCCGGCCATATAGCCGGGCCAAAAAATGTCTGTCTATTTTTCCCCAGTCGTGGTTCTACCCTTCGGCGGAACCACGACTGGGTTTATGCTCTCTGCTCGGAAGCAGAGAGCGCCCTCTACCCGAAGGCAGAGAGCCGACAGTGTCATAGAGTAGTCAGGCGAATTTCTATTGCTCCTTTCTAACTAGTTTGTACTCCTCACTCTTTTCTAATTAATCTTTTTACAGTTATGCAGCTCCCCCGCTCATCAGTGGCATTTCTGCCTTGCTCGGGGTGAAATGATTAAAAAAAGAATTACATTCTCAAAATTGGACAGATGTATACTGTTAAAAGTATTTTTGAATAATTGCATGATGAATGAAATACTTCATTTAATGGCATAATTTTCACCCCATACATTTAATATTACAGTATCTCTTTCTTTTTTAATGTTCAAAATGAACTGTATATAATGTTTAATGTTAAGTTCTGAAAGGAGTCGCTATAATATTAACAAAGGCATTTTAATCATTAGGAATGAGTAAGGTATTTTTGTGCAACGATTATAATACTGTATTAGAAAACAAAAGGTTTATTCGAAAATCGAACGTTATTTACAAACAAATTAAGAACAGGGTATCTCTATCTCTGTAGGCACCAGTCTAACAAAAAAAAAAAAAAATAAAAAGAAGAAATCATTCAACTATATTTCCCAAGAATGTCTGTCTTATTCCCAGATGATAAATAAAAATATGTAGAGAGTCATGAACGTCTACGTCTTGAGGGAACATGGCATTTGAAAAAAAAGCGTACATCTGTTTGTTTTATAAGCTAGTCTCTTATATCATTGCTAGTTTTTTTAAAAATGTTTCACCCCAAGCAAGGCGGTACCGCCACTTGTGCACAGGGGGCTACATGAGAGAAGAGTAAAAGTTTAAGCAGGAGGAAAGCAAAGAGAAAGACGAACCAGTTACAGGGGTATCGGAGAAAGGGCAAGAGAAGTTTGGGAATACCAGTGTAAAGACAGTTCTGAGTGTCGAGTGAGAAAAGAAAAGAACAAGATACAAAAAGTGATGGGGAAAGGACGAAAGAAGAACTGGAGTCAAGTGAACGAGAGATAGGAATTGACATTGCATTTAAAATTCTTGGGGATTGTAGCTGTCAAGGAAGCACGTATAAGAAAGGGAGTTCAACAGGCGGGAAGTGCGAGAAAGGAAGCTGATGAAGTAGAAGTTGTGGCTGTATTTAGTATAGTGTGTTCGATTTTACTGAGTGCTCCATTATCATTATCTTGTTCCCAACTACGCAAAGTTTAGTAAGCATTAGCTGAGTTGTTTAGTGAATTAGATGTCGAAATGAAATGAAAAGAAATTTACTTATCAGGTGTAAATAATTTAACTTCAAATCTGAGCTTATGAACAAGTATCGAGACTTCTTTTACTTTAATTTTTGCTTGTTTCTGTATTTGAAAAGTAGATAAATCGTTACAAGAAGAATATTTACAAGATGTCATCAAAGTCATGGAAAAATTATATTTTTAGTTACTTTCTTATTAATTGTTCACCGAAACAGTCAGTCAGTTAAGTGCCATACGCGATACACGATTGGGCGATCATGTCTCTTTCGAGATATGATTGACTGGGCAGAAGATTATCCCGCAGTAGGTTTCCATTACTTTCTGCAGTAGATTGGTTGTCAGCCAAGGCTATAGAACCCAATCTGTCCTGTTATTTAACCGATAACTGGAGGGAAAAGACGGATTAGTACCTTTCCCAAGAGTAATTGTGCGTAAGTGAATGCAACGAAATTAACTGGAATTCGAACTCAGCTCCCCGATTTCTCGTTCCAAGCTGATATCTGCTGCACCACAAAATGCCTAATGGCCACTGAATGTACACTGGATAAGGCTGTAAGTGAATAAAAGCGGGGAGAGTAAGAAGTGCATATTATGGAGATATGATGAAAATATAGTTTTAAACTATACTATGTTTATGGGTAAAATGTGCTCAATATCAGGGATAGAGCATATGTAAATATAAAAGTGGGTACTGAGGTCGACAGCCAGCGATCAGAGTTTCATGCTTAGATGCAATCTTCAGTCCATTATGGAGATAGAAAATATAAAAGCTGTCTAGACTTAAAGACGTTAAGATTGTAGTGATAATGTAAGTATTTTCTTGAGAGTCTGTTCCAGAAAGCAGCGACTCACAGGAATAATCAATGTTACATATATAAATCTACCATCCGCCCTTGCATTGAATACTGCTCCCATATCTGGTCTGGTGTCCCTGCTATCCACCTAGGAGTCCTTGACAAAATCCTACAGAGAATCTGTAATGTGATCGATCCTGACCTGGTAGCTCAGATACAGTCACTTTCCCACCAACGCAATTTGGCTCTTCTGTGTCTCTTCTACAAGTACTTTCACGGTTTCTGCTCCGATGAACTTAGCTCTCTGGTTCCCCCTATGCATGAATTTGCTCGAGTCACAAGATTAGTAACTACGTTCCTCCCTTTTACTGTGAAACAAATAAAATGCAAACGCAAATTTTACTCCAGCAGCTTCTTTTATTGCACTTCCCACCTGTGGAATTCTCTTCCGTTTACTTGCTTCCCTGACAGCTAGAATCTCCAAGAATTTAAGTGTAAAGTCAATAGTCATCTCCTATCTTGCTAACTTGCATCCTCTCTCTCTCATGCTCCTTTCTCTGTCCACTTCACTCTCAGTATCTTGACTCTTCTTTTACCCATTTCCTGATACGCCCTGTAACTTGTCACTCTTTCTCACAACTTTCCTCCTATGTAGCCTTCTGCGCACCAGTGGCAGTAGACACCTTGCTTGGGGAGATATGATTATAAAAAACAATGTTATACAACCTGGGTTTAGCTAAAATATTTAAATTATTCAATTCGGTCGTTGACAAAATAAACGTTGAAAATAATTTACTCCAGTTTGATTATGTTAGTTACTTTAAAGTGTAACTTCCACACAAGAAAAAGGTAAAAGATTATTGAATTCCGGCAATCCTTTATTTAGGTATGATGAAAATATTCTGGTTTTGAAAGAAATGATGAAAATAGTATAGTTTACAACAACTTAGGACGCGGCAGATCAACAGACAAGTGAAATGAATAACCAGTAACTTTGTAAAAAGCCACACGAAATTATATGACGCAGGTGTAGCCAAAAGATTTAAATATTAAACTCAATCATTGGCAAAATAAGCGTTGAAAATAATTTGCACTAGTTTTGCTATGTTAGGCACTTTAATGTGTACCATCCACATAAGAAAATAAACTTTTGGGCCATGCGTTTCTCTTTTCAAACATAACAAAATATTCTTGTTTTGAAAGAAATGATGAAAAGTGGATAGTTTAGGACAAAGTATAACAAAAAGATATCGTGAAGTAAGCAAAATAAATATTCAATAACCTTATGAAAAACATCCTTCTTCAAAAGAAAATGAAATAGTGTATTGATTCTGAAATTAAATGGGAGTCCTCAATAATGAACTTTTGCTAGATAACCAGATTTAAGATATTTTGATATTAGCAAAAACGGCTTAATATTTTCTTAGGTTAACGCTGAACCATTAATTTATTTGGTGATGAAACAAAATTGTTGCAGCTTTGCTTGAAAGTTTTCATTAATCTACCATATCTACATCTAAAATTTAGTGACATCTGTTAGTCCGTCCGTCAAACTATCTAAAACAGCTATATACTGATCGAACGAAACCAAATTTTTGGTACAAGCGCAAACAGTTTAGGGGTACAAAGTACAGTTTGTTTTACTAGGGTGCGTATCTTTGTATAATAAATTTTCATGAACTTTTTGTGAAAAATTAAAAGGTTTATTAATACAAAATACTCCTGATATTTTAAAAATTTAATGAGTGAAATAACAAATACTTATTTCATAAAAATGCAATATTGTTTTATACATATACTAGCATCATAGCCCGGCGTTGCCCGTGCAACTTAGAACATTTTAGTAGTAGAAGAAGATGCCACTTTTATTTCACATATTTTATTTTTGTTTGAAAAAACACTTTTTTTAAAAAAATACTTCTTTCGTTTCAAAATTACGGGGAAAAATATTCACATTTTTTGTTGACCAAATGAATTTTTAAAACGTCGGAATAAAAATTAAATATAAAGGCATATTTTTTTTCTTTTTTTAATAAAAAGTATTTTAGTCGCATTTGACACGTGTAATTTGATTTCTGTGACGTAATTCAGCAACCATCTTAGATGTTTTATGGAGCAAATGTAAACAATCGTGTCTATTGGCCAAAAGGTGCTAAAGGGAAAATTGCTGAACTTAAAACTCAAAAAGTATGTATCGACCTGGCTTCCCTGTAGATATATGTCCCTAGAAATTTTGAATGGCGTAGCTTAACAAATGTAGGCGTGCATAGGGAACAGTCACACACAAACTCACAGATTGCCTTTTATATATATAGATTTTCTTTAAGTTTTATATTTCATCGATTGGTTTGCTAAACTGAACGAAACGTAGAGTGTGTAAATCTCGACATAAATGTTAGCAATAACTTCAACAGTATCAAATACTGTGAGGAGTGCAAAAAAAAAAAATCTAGTTCGTCAAAAAGAGCACTTTCGGATTTATATTTATTCTGGTATTTACCCAATTGTGTGAAGGAAAAAAAATCTATTCCCGGAAGAATGCAAAAAGCGTCTAGATCGATACCTACTCTTCAGAGCACAACTGAAAAAAAAATACATATTGTGCACAAAAAAACAAAAACAATACAAGAGAATCATCAGTTAAAATCCCAGTCATTTTATATTGAAACTCACCAACCATTTCTTCTACCTAAAGAGGAGAGGTTGCTCAGATTTAACACATAAGGTCTCAAGTAATTTCAAATAGTAAATTTTCTCTTGTAACGACTGTGACGAAATTTCTGATGAAAGACGAGGCACAAGTCGGTATATTTATTGTGTTCTGCAATCACAGAACCTGGAATCTTAACTGGTTTGAGCCGGCCAATCCTCGCATCTAGCCTTTGATCAGTTATGTCAATATATTCCCCATCGCACTGACATTTGAAAAGCTAAACCACCGCACTTACTGGATGATGGCGAGGTGGCAGAACATCTTCACGAACGGATTTCGACTTAGGCTGGGAAGTGAAGACTTTTCCTCTATAAAGCAAGCAGAAATAGGACACTTTACAATTGTTTACCTTCATCTCGTGAATGTTTGTACCTAGCACAAGAATTCGATAGAATTTTATGGTTTATTTAATGCATAGCAGCTTTAACGCTGATGTTTTTAAGGAAAGAACTGGAGCATCAACAAAGAGAACAAAGGAAAAATCATTAGTGTTGTTACCTTTTCAAGATTGATTGCTTGGGTTTTATTTTGTTTAATGGTATATCAACCTCTGTAGGTTATTTAATGCCAAAAAGGTAAGGTTTTAATGTATTTTTTAATGTTCAGTTATAGTGAGAAGGTTAATTTAAATTTTGATAAAAAGTTTAAAAAAAAATTTTTTTTTATTTTAGAAAACTGAAGATGTCTTATATTTTTGTATTAAAAAATGTATTGCTATTTTTATCTTTTCTTTCAAAAATATATTATGGCAATATTTTTATTTCCTTCAAAAGTTTGTTATGGTATTAATTTTTTTCCTTCAAAAATGTATTGTTGATAATATTTTTCCTTAAAAATGTATATTTTTTATAAGAGTTTATTTTTATGTAAATATTTCTATGAAAGTCTGTTTTTATACTTTCATAGTGTTTTCATCCTAGTTTTGGCGTTAACTTTTTGACCATAGCTGGGACCCTAACAAATGCTACCATTCCGGATCAGGATGGACATAGAAATAACAGCAATTAAGAAGTGGTTCCATGCTCCTCACAACCTCTCTTGCTGCCGGATGCAGTTTACCGTCATACCCAGGATCATGGTTGCGTGAGGTAATAAAAATTGACTGTCAACTGGACGACTATCGTGGATAATTAATTGTTCTTCTGATTTCAATTTGTTGTCAAGATAATATACCGTATGAATAATGATATTGGGGTGGATAGATTTATCTAACACCCGGTTCACACTCCACCCACGTCTATTGAACAGGTTAAGAGGCTCATCCCTTGTTCCCTGTTTAGGATGTGGTTTCCGGCTTTCTCTTTTCCAATCTTCTCACTTTGGTTTCTTTTTTTTTCAATTGGTGTAGATAGATCTATCTATCGTCCGGTTCACATTCCACCCACGTCTATTGAACAGGTTAAGAAGCTCATCCCTTGTTCCCTGTTTAGGATGTGGTTTCCGGCTTTCTCTTTTCCAATCTTCTCACTTTCGTTTCTTTTTTTTTTTCAATTGGAGTAGATAGATCTATCTATCGCCCGGTTCACACGCCAACCACGTCTATTGAACAGTTTAAGAGGCTCATCCCTTGTTCCTTGTTTAGGATGTGGTTTCCGGCTTTCTCTTTTATTATCTTCACATTTTTTTTTTCAGTTGGAGTAGATAGATCTATCTATCGCCCGGTTCACACTCCACCCACGTCTATTGAACAGGTTAAGAGGCTCATCTCTTGTTCCCTGTTTAGGATGTGGTTTCCGGCTTTCTCTTTTCCAATCTTCTCACTTTCGTTTCTTTTTTTTCAATTGGAGTAGATAGATCTATCTATCGCCCGGTTCACACGCCAACCACGTCTATTGAACAGGTTAAGAGGCTCATCCCTTGTTCCTTGTTTAGGATGTGATTTCCGGCTTTCTCTTTTATTATCTTCACATTTTTTTTTCAGTTGGAGTAGATAGATCTATCTATCGCCCGGTTCACACTCCACCCACGTCTATTGAACAGGTTAAGAGGCTCATCCCTTTTTCCCTGTTTAGGATGTGGTTTCCGGCTTTCTCTTTTCAAATCTTTTCACTTTTACGTAGCCCCCTGCACATCAGTGGCGTTACCGCCTTGTTCGGAGTGATACGATTAAAAAAAAAATAATGACATAATGTTACTATGAGAACCATTTTCCATGTAAAATCCCAAAGAAATAACGAGGAATAAACTACATTGTGTCCCCTAAATTATTTATTCGGGTATTCGGATAAAATTTTACCTTTCTGTTGTTTCCCCGTCTACAAAATATTGCCATATAGATTATTCTTATTAATCTATTCTGTTCGTCACTATTTTGTTGGGATCGACATATTAATCGTGACACTCGTTTATTTTGTTATTAATTGGATGTGCAGATATAAAATTCTATGTTGGGTGTCTCCCAATTGGGAATAGATGGATTGACAATTACAATAGGGTTTGAATCAGAAGGGAGTGAATGAAATAGGTATCTGTTTACATGAGAAGATCCATGTTGGAATATCGATCCGTTAAAGTGTAGAAAATAGAAGACAGCACTCGAATATGTAAATAAATAAATGAATGAACAGGTGCATCAGTGGGTGAATGGTGAGGAAAAAAGGTGAAGAGAGGCTGGAGTCGAAGAACGAGTTGAAAGAGAAGGAAGCCGTGTAGAGGAAGGGAGTGAAGAGAATGCAAGAGAAAAACAAAGATGAAAGGAAAAAAAAAGAAGAAAAAACCAAAAGAAATAGAGTAGGTAAAAAAGCCGAAAATTTGTACAAATGGAAGTAAGAATGAAAGAATAAGAAGAGATAGAGGAATGCGAAGAATAGGTAAGGGAAACTATGAGTTGGAAAGAGAGAGAGAGAGAGAGAGAGAGAGAGAGAGGAGAAGAAAAAGATAATAATAATAAGTAGAAGAAGAAGAGTGGGAGCTTTGCGTTAAAGAAAGAAAGAAAGAAAGAAAGAAAGAAAGAAAGAAAATAGAAGGGGAAAAGAGTAGGAATATGTAGCCGTGAAATGTCAAAAAGATAGAGGAGTGCGTATTGTATAAAAGAAAGAAAGAAGAAACAAGAAAGAAGTGTAGTAATAAGAAAGCCATAAAGACCGCGAATGATTTACAAAACAAAGAGAAAAAAAAAAAAAGAAAGAAGAAGAATGGACAAGATGATAAAATAAGAAGAAGAATAAGAAACAGAAGTAGTAGAAAAAAATAACAGAATAAGAAGCAAAAGCAGAAGCAGGATGGGCAAAAGAAGAAGAGGAAAAAGAATAAGAATAAACATAAGAAAAAGAACAAGATAAAGGCGAAGATAAAGAAGAAGAAGAAGAAGAAGAAGAATGAGCAGGATGAGCAGAAAAAGAAAAAAAAGAAAAAGAAGTAAAACCAGAAGCAGAATAATGAGAAGGATGAACAAAAGAAAACAAAAGAACATGAAGACGAAACAGAAGTATATAAAGAAAAAGAAGAAAAAGTATATGGAGGCAGAAAAATGAGCAGAAGAAGAAGAAGAAGAAGAAGAAGAAGAGAATAATAATAAGAAAAATAATAATACGAAGAAGAAGGAACCGTAGTATAAAAACAGTAATAATAATAATAATAGTAATAAGAAAACAAAGGTATATAAAGAAAAAGAAGAAGAAGTGTGTAATGAAAGCTTTAAAACTAATCCATGGTCCTGGAGTTCAGACTCTTTGGACGTTGGCACGAAAGACTAAAAAGCAATAGTTGTTTCCAGTTAAAGCGAAAGCATAGACTGAAAAAAAAAAAAAATGAATGGATGTAAGTTACATTTTGATTTCCTGGTATCGATATCAAATTTCCTGCACTATTGCAAGAACTGCAACCTTGAAACTTCTGAATATCGTTTCTTATGTCTTTGTCTATGAGTGTATCAAATTTGATTAAAATCGGACCACTCCTTCTATAACCCGAGTTTTTCGATTATCGATATTTATCGGGGGTACCTCAACACAAAACCTAGTTAAGAACACTCGCAGACGCTTATAGTACAACTGTTTAAATATCGAAGTCTATAGGTAACGGACGGACGGACGGACGGACACACACACACACACACACACACACACACACACACACACACACACACACACAGAGTTCCATGCATAAATATGTTTAGATATTATATGTATACATGCGTATGTGTATGTCAGCTCCTGTGTATTTGCATATGTGTATTTTTGTGTTGTAATGGATGTGCGTGGTGGTCCAGTGGATATCGGCTCGGAACAAGAAATCGGATATTCCAGTTGAATTCATTGCATTCACTTCCGCGCAAATACCCTTGGGAAAGGTATTAATCCGTCTCTTCCTTCCTGTTATGGGTTAAATAACAGGACAGATTGGGTTCTATAGCCTTGGCTGGCAACCAGTCTACCGCAGAAAGCAATGGCAACCTACTGCGGGATAATCTTCTGCCCAGTCAGTCATGTCTCGAAAGAGACATGATCGCCCAAGCGTGTTTCACGTATGACACTTAACTGACTGAATGGATGTAACCGCTTTTTTTTTATTTGTTTTTTTTTTTTTTTGGTGGGGGTGCAGGTGTATATGTTAGTATTACGTGTTTTTCGTTAGCGGTTTTGGTGTGGTGAGGGAATTGAATATTTGTTTGTTAATGATGGTTATTCTTTTCTAATTGATTTTCGTTTGGTTTTAGTTATAGTTTATAATATAGTCATAGTTAATTATGTTTGTAATAGTTTTATATTGTATTTATTTGTTTTGGTTGTATCAGAATTAAAGTGACAAAGTAAGTATTTATTCGAGTGCTTGCATCTCCCTATCATTTCATTTGTCATGTTTGGTAGTTTGCTTTGTTTTTAAAGGTGATTGTTACTAATTTATTCTAGAAAAACAGTTTTCAATTTTTGCTATTGATATTGTGTTTGTAGCAGCTCTTTTTTTTTATTTCCCATTTAAATACCGTTATCAAATTATTTTTTTTCAGATATATATATTTTGATAATATTGCGTTGTATAAGCATCTTTCTGCTTTGAATGACATTTTGTGATTGTTAGATCTTTCTTTAAAGTTTTTATTTGTAGCTCCTATATAATTTTGCGTTAATGTTATTTGTGATATTAGCTTTATATATTATATTGTTGCATATACACTTATATATCGTTATAATGTGGCATCACATCAGTGAGTTGGGGCCGGTGTGCAAATGAAACCGTTGAGAGGAAGGCCCCAAAACAGTGCACATCCTCTCCTGATGACCCTAATTTAAATATTAAATTTGAGAGGAACATATTAAAAGAAATTCAATGAAGTCATATACCGTAGAGAAGCTGAGTGGAAATGTCACTGGCATGAGGAGTATTACACATTCAGCTCAGGTGAGTTTCAATTACTTTCCAGTAATTTCCTTCTGGCTTTATATATTGTATTGCTGATTGCTAGGAAGTGTTCTAACAGGAGATGGAATGTGCGACACGGAGATCCGAAGGCGAATTGGCATGGCAAACGACGCATTCCAGAAGATGAGCAAAATACTAACACACAGGAAAATCTCAATAGAAACGAAGAAAAGAGTGCTAGACTGCTACGTGATGTCACTTCTTCAATACGGCTGTGAATGCTGGACAATATCATCGAAAATGAGGACAAAACTGGAAGCGGCCGAAATGTGGTTCTACAGAAGGATGCTACGGATATCGTGGACTGAGCATACAAGCAACAACGAAGTGTTAGAAAGAATGGCAACAAAAAGGAAATTGATGCTGAGCATCAGGAAGAGACAACTAAAGTTCCTGGGACATGCAATGAGGAAGGAGAGCCTGGAGAACCTGATACTGACTGGACAGATAGAAGGAAGGAGAGACAGAGGAAGGCAGCGGATAACATATTTGTAGGGTCTGATCAGGTGGATGACGGAACGGGGGTTGCCAGGAGCAACAGGAACAAACATACTAAGAGCCACAAGGGATAGGGAGACGTGGAGATCCATGATCGCCTACGTCCTGAAGGGACAGGGCACATAGAAGAAGAAGATTGCTGATTAGATTTGTTGCTAAGTTGACAGTTGCTTTTGTTTCGCCAATTGCACTTATTAGTGTTGTTTTGTTGGTTTAGGCTGCAGCTGTTATAGCTCTTGCTGAGTACTATTTTTATTGTTTGGTTACTATTTTCTCCATGTTATCCATGCAGCTGTAACTGATTTTGACTGTATTTTTGTTGATGACTTTTGATAGTTTGTTGAGTTTGGGGAAATATTTTTCAATTATTTTGAAGTATATTTTTCCCATTTTGTTTTTATTGCCTTATTGTAGGGTGAGTTGAACAAGATTATGTTTCTTTTTCTATTGTTGTTTTTTTTTTTGGTTTGTGCATTCTAGTTTGTTCGAATAAACTATATTTCTTAGTGTTGATTCGTATATACTTTTGCTTCGTTGAATATTTTCATGTTGCATGAATTCGTTGATATCCTTTTATTAATGAATATAGGTATGTGTTCGAATACTTTAGGGGGTAGTTGGAGATTTTGTTAATGTATATAGGGTTGATGTTTATTTTTTGTATGTAAGCGTTGTTGTTTAAATTGAATGTTATATCTAGGAAATTTACGAACAGATTTTGTATCAATTGTATATCCTAGAGTGCTGAGGGTTTCTCGAATTTGTTTTCTTATTTAACTATTAATAGGCCGTCCCCTTGTATCAACCTATTTCTTTTTTTCTAATAATATTTGCTTATTTGTTAATGATATGTATCCCTATGCATTCACATATTTTTGCGCAATCGTAACTACCCATTGTCCCGTCAAAGTTGTGACCGTTATTGACATTGTTGCGATTAGCGTTTCCTTTTTTCGTCCATATTTTGTTGTTGTAATATAGTATTGACTTTCCGCAGTGTTTCATAATGTTTAAGACTTCTTCTAGGATGTTTATGTTGTTTCACTGGGTCTAGTGTATTGCTGAGTTTGTGTTCATTGATGAATATATAGAAGTCTTTTATATCTAGATGTATAAAGGAAAATTTTCCCTTGTTGATAAGCCACGTGTTTTTTTGTGTGTTATTCCATTGGTATATGTTTAGCGTTCTCCTTAATTTTGTGCTTATGTTTTCTACTATTTGCTTATTTATTTTTCTGATGTTGTTTTTTCTGGGATTTATAAGTCTACTTGTTGGTTTCTTGAAGAAGCTATCCTTGTGGTTTTTTAGCTTGAGGAATTTTTTTAATCTGTTGTCTAGTTTTAGTCTGACTGCTATTTCTCTTGTTTCTTTGTTTATGTTGTTTTCCGTTTCATTTTTGGTGGTTTTTCTAGACCTTGGTGACCAACAATTTTTTGTGGTCATTGGTTTCTATTTTGTAAATAGTTCTACATTTGTCAACTTCTATGCATAACTTTAGCAATTGCACATCGTTTTAAAGTCTTTTTCTGTTACTTTTTAAAACTTCTTGTTAGTTTTTCTTGTTTCTAATTTTTTTTATTAAAACCAGTGGTCAACTGCTGATGTACTGAGGATAATTGTGGAAAGAGTCTATCATGCTCTATATAAAAATGGTGAAACCCGGGGTGTAGCACTGGACATTTTGAAAGACTTTGACAGCGTTGGGCAGACACGTCTTCTTCACGAGCTGAAAAGTCACGGTATCTTCTGATACATTTTAAAACTGATCCAGTCTTTCCTATTAAATCGTGAAATCAAGGTCATCCTGAACGGTCACTCCTTTCGGCTAGAGTCTTTCGTGCTAACGCAGGTGATCCCAGAACTCCTTTCTTTTTCCTACTCTGTTTTTAATTTTTATTAATGACTTTCCCGATGACACCAGTTCTCAACTTGGTATCTACACTGATGACACGACCTTTTATTCCTGCCTCAATAGTAAGGTTGATCAGTCCGACAAGGTAAAAATGATAACCGATATTTAAAACGACCTCAAGTCCTTCGTTATTAGTAGAAAAAGATGGTTTGTTAATTTTAATGCCTACAAAACTAAACATTTTTCATTAATCATCTGAGAGACTCTTCTATTGTGATCAGTATGGCTGATGCTAACCTCCAAAAAAGTGACTCGTTGAGCCTTTTCGGGCTAACGTTCTCAGCTGACATGAAGTGGAAAGATTATATTGGTCAGCTGATAAGAAAGTTAGTTCACTGTGTCGGGCAAGACAATCTTTTTCTCCAGAATCTAGCTTACCTATATATAAGTCTACTATTTATCCATGTTGACAATATTCCTGCCACTTATGGTCCGGTGCCCCTGTTATTTATATTGAATTCCTTGATAAAATCTAAAGAAGAATCAGGAATCTTATTGGTTCTGATCTGAAGGCTCAGCTTCAATACCTTTCTCATCATAAGTTTTCCCTCTCTGTGTCTTTTATATAAATACTTTCATCGTAATTGTTCAGATGATCTCTTAGCTCTGGTACCTAGACTGTTTGAATCAATGTGCAGTTCTGGACTGGCGTCTAGCTCTCATCAATTTACAGTTGAACTGGCTTGATGTAATCCTAAGTTCTATGCTAATAGTTTCTTTTTCATGCGCGTCACGCTTGTCGAACTCCCTTTCGGCTCCATACTCTCCACCCAACTGTAATCTGAAAAAATTTAAATGCAATATCAAAAGCTATCTACTGTCTTTCGGATTATTAATTTTTCTTCCCGCTCGGTATTAATGTTTCTGTTCTTAATTCTTCAATATGCTGTGACCACTTGTATTCTACTGACTTTATTGCTTTGTATGGGGGTGATGTTGACTAAATATATGTCTATACATTATAAATGTGATTTGATGAGTTGCTATCCCTGTTTTTTTATTATTATTAAACCGTGAAATTCATAAAAACACGGTCAAAATTAAGAAGACCTACTGAATAGCAAATACACTTCTGACAGGAATCAAACCTGAACTTCTACGAGTTTGGATATGCATTGTGGTACAGTGGATATCGGCTCGGAATGAGAAATCGGAGAGCCGAGTTAGAATTCAGTTTGAATTCGTTACATTCACTTAGGCGTAAATACACCTGGGGAAATCGTCGATTCCCCTTCCAGATATAGATATATATATATATATATATATATATATATAAATATATATATATATATATATATATATATATATATATAATCATATTACCCAATCAAGGCGGTAATGCCACTGAAGCGCAGGGGGCTACGTAAGAGTAAAAAGATTGGAAAAGAGAAAGCCGGAAACCACATCCTAAACAAGGAACAAGGGAAGAGCCTCTTCACCTGTTCAACAGACGTGGATGGAGTGTGAACCGGGCCATAGTTTAGTCTATCTACTTCAATTAAAAAAAAAAAGAAAAAAGAAAAGAGTGAAAAGATTGGAAAAGAGAAAGCCGGAAACCACATCCTAAACAGGGAACAAGGGATGAGCCTCTTCGCCTGTTCAATAGACGTGGGTGGAGTATGAACCGGGCGATAGTTTAGTCTATCTACTCCAATTGGAAGAAAAAAAAAAGAAAAGAGTGAAAAGATTGGAAAAGAGAAAGCCAGAAACCACATCCTAAACAAAGAACAAGGGATGAGCCTCTTCACCTGTTCAATAGACGTGGGTGGAGTGTGAACCGGGCGATAGTTTATTCTATCTACTCCAATTGGGTTAAATAGCAGGACGGATTGGGTTCTATAGCCTTGATTGGCAATCAGTCTACCATAGAAAGAAATGACAACCTACTGCGGGAAAATTTTCTGCCCAGTCAATCATGTCACTTTCCAGACATGATCGCCATAGCCTGTATCATGTATGGCACAACTGACTGATTGATTGACCAGTTCGAAACCAGCCACACTGTATTAACGAAAGCACCTTTTTCTCGTTGGGACTTCTCTGAATCAGTATCTACTAGATTCAGTTTTGTACCCGAAATGTAAACAAAATTAATTCTTGAATGCATTTTTATTCGATTATTTTTCTTATTAATATAAACGTTAATTCTTAATGGCTACACTTGTTTGATTTGCTTGCCTCAAAAAGGGTTTTTCTGATGGCGAAAATGATGTAGGTTCTATTTCACTCGGACATACACTTTATTTAGTTGGACTCACCGCATTCCACTAAAAACAATCAAAGCTGAAAGGGTAATAATATATATATATATAGTGTTTAATTGTGATAGTTTTTGGCGGCAAAATTGTTGTTTTTTCAGTAGTAAAAGGTATTTTGGAAAGTGCTTGATATCGGGGTGAAGATAGAGCGTTGATAGTTTTAGTGCAAAGAATTTGTCACTTTAGCTGAGCAGTTTCATGCCGACTTCAAAGTTTCGTGAGGATAACTTTATGATGTCATCACTCATCGGGGCTGTGTTTTTTTTTTTTTTTTTTTTTTTTTTTGTTACTGTTGAGTCCCAGTCCCCATTTTTTTATTTATTTATAAGGAGTTTGGTGTGATTTTATATTTTCTGGGTGTGGTCTCACTCGCTGTTGGTTAATTTTTTCTTTTTATTTATTTTTTACGTTTTTCTTTTTCTTATCTTTTTATTGGGCATATGTTTGATTTATTTGAATGCATTATTTATTGCTTTTAACGTACGCGTGAATGAGTGTCCGCTTAATTGCATACAATACAAAACAATTAATAGATCCCCCACTTGTTTTTGCTTCAATCGGGGGGGGGGGGGACATTTGTTCAGGCGCATCATGGGAGTATTCTATATTTACTCAACTATATTTTTTTTAATAATTTAACCATTGCTTTCTTTATAGTTAATTATCATTCTTATCTATATTTTAAAGTATTTTTATTACTTATTTCATTTTTTTTATTATTATTAATTATTTAACTATTAACTATTTCTACATAGTATATTATTTAAGGTTAGAGGATTTTTAGTGATTGATTTATTCCTATCACTACAGCCTCATTATTCAGGTATTAAATTATTTTCAAAATTTTTCCTACTTTTCTATAAACTTACGCTACTTTCAAGATAAATTGTATATTCCATCAAAAAGAACAATTCTGTTTTTGATTTGATTAATTTTAAAACGTCTGAAGCAATCAGCACATATGCTCGGCTATGAAGGTTTGCTCAGTTGGCCTAGCATAGAAATTAGTACCATATTGGGGTCATTAATATATATATATAATATATATATAATAACGGTCATGTCACGTTGAATACACCGGTTCCCGCTCGATCACCGAAGTTAAGCAACGTTGAGCCTGGTCAGTACTTACGTGGGTGACCACTTGGGAATACCAGGTGTTGTTAGCGTTCACGGATGTGCGTTGTGGTGCGGTGGATGTCGGCTTGGAGGGGGAAATCGGTGAGCCGAGTTCCAATTTCAGTCGAGCACACTGCACTCACTTGCGCACTAGTACCCTTGGGAAAGGTATTAATCCGTCCGTTCCCTCCAGTTATGGGTTAAATAACGGGGTAGGACTTGGGACCCTGCCCTTAAACAAATCCCAATGAGACTTGCTCCGTCAGGGAGGAAGCCCGCTCAACCCGACTAGGGTGAATGCGGCATACATACATACATTAATATATATAGGATGAAACGAGAGCAGAGCTTAAGTATCAGCAATAACAAAAGAGACGCAGCGCTGAAGAAAGTCAATCGTCGCAACAGCAGCAGGGTCAATAATAGGCAAACAAAAAATATATATGATTGCTTCCCCGACGGCTACAATCTCCAGGAGTTTAAATGTAAGGTCAATAGACACCTCCTAACACACTAACTTGCTCCCATTCTATCAAACACTCTTCCCATCTGCCCAACCCTCATCCTCGGTATCTATCCTTACCCATCTATCACCTTTCTCCTGACATTCCCTACGTCTAACCACTCATTTTCTTTACCTTCTCCTCTGTAGCCCCATGCGCAATAGTGGCAGTGGAATGCCTTGCTTGGGGTGAAATGATTAACAAAAAAAAAGGTTATAAGCTCTAGGTTTAGGATTGTCCTTGATTCAGTGGAAACAGGGCGAGTAATAATTGAGCTGTACTAAAAATACCTAGATAAGCTATCCCTAGATATAGGCAGCGGGTAAATCTACCGCTATACATTAAATAAACGGCTCAAGCTGAAATTTCCTGAAGGTTACCCGGATTAGCAGTCATACGAAGAAGGCACAATAGCCAAAACCTTGTGACAATAAAAAGAAAAATTGTGGGAATAGTCCGAATATCCTTCTTCTTCATGTGCCGTATCCCTTCAAAACATAGGTGATCATGCTCCTTTCTCCGTTCACTCCACTCTCATCAGTATTCTCATCCTTCTTTTACCCACTTCCTGATACCCCCTATAACCTGTCACTCTTTCTCAAAACTTTCCTCCTATGTAACCCACTTTTAAAACTGGCTTGGGGCGATATGATTATTAAATATATATATATATATATAGTTTCAGCATTGTTTTGTTCCGTGTTTCTTCAGGACGTGGCTTTCAAGACATGGGCCTCGACAATCACTATTTCGTTTGTACTCTTAAGTGAGTTTTGTCATTTTGCTATTTCTTCCAAACCTTGTTCTTCCAACCATTTACAGAAACTCGATAGGTAGGTTATACGCTGCTTTCCTCTGTCCTTCTTTGCCTTCAATATGAATAAAAGTTTATACTTGTTTCTGTGTATATTAAGAAGGTAACAGTAAGCTAAGATTAATAAATATAATAAAACAAAAATATTTCTTAAAACCCCTCAAAGTTATTCCCTAATAATAATCTCCCTAACAACTCATTAGCTTTAATACCGGCATTCTTAATGGGAGATCAATCAGATAACTTATTTTCTGAAACTAGATACTTGGATAAGCGACACAAAAGATCAAAGACCCAGTACAAAATCAAAGAACAACCCTACTTGCACTGACTGCACTTCCTGACATGTTTAGAGACTTCAATATAAAGCCAAGGAAAGAGGTTGATATACTCCACTAACCACCAAAAAACTAACCAGAACGACTGCCTACTACAAAAAGTATGAGTCTCGCACTCCCTCTTTCTCTCTCACTCTCTCTTACACACGCGCTTTCTCCTTCTCTCTCTCTCTCTCTCTCACTGTTCCAAAGTACCGTGAGCAACGAGCTCTGTGGCATGAAAAGGATACAATTTGTATTCATAAAGAAAATCAGTTCGTTAAATGCCATACGTGATAAACGCTTGGGCGATCATATCTCGAAAGAGACATGACTGACTGGGCAGGATATTACCCCGCAGTAGGTTGCCAATGCTTTCTGCGGTAGACTGGTTGCCAGCCAAGGCTATAGAACCCAGTCTGTTTTATTATTTAACCCAGAACTGGAGGGAAGAGACGGATTAATACCTTTCTCAATGGTATTTGTGCGTAAGTGAATGCAAGGAATTCAACTGGAATTCGAACTCGGTAAACCGATTTGTCATTCCGAGTCGATATCCACTACACCACAACGTACATTAAAGAAAATAGACCCCCCCAAAACAACGATCGTATAGCACTAATTCATTCTGAGGGTAAAAACCAACATTCTAGTTCAAGCTCCACACTGGTAACCCTCTCATGATGAGGAAACCCCAGTATAATAAAAAAAAATTATAGCCACAGAAAGATTTATTTTAAAAAGTAAGATGGATATAAAATTTCGAGCGTTTTTTAAAAATAATTAGGTGCTGTTTATCGGGATCACAGTAGAGTGAGATCAGTATATGTATATACATGAACCTACTCAGTTAAAGTGACAAATTATTTGCACTACACACACACACACACACACACACACATATATATATATATATATATATATATATATATATATATATATATATATATGTGTGTGTGTGTGTGTGTGAGATTAAATAAATTGCAAACATTGTGTCTGCTTATTTTATATTTCTCCCGTTGATCCTAATAAAATAAAATGAATAATATATTATCAAAGGTACAATATTACTAATTTAATTATCAAAATAACTCCTCCCCTCCAACTGATGTGTTACGTAAAACCAACATCAATCTAAATGTCTCTTGGGAGAATGTATCTTCGACAAAAAAATCAAATATTTATGTTAGATTTACAACAACTACATTACCTAGACGTCTTATATTACATTTGTCTGACCATTCATCCATTTCTAGACATCTACATTCCTGTCTACATTCACAATATAAAAAAATAATGATCGATAATACAACTAACCTACACCAAGAAAACAACAAATGAAAACTATAGATTCTCGAGGCAATATTCATTAAAACATTTAAGCCGTCAATTAATAGAATCAGCTACTGTAGTAATGTTCTAAAATGTTTATAAAAAGAACAGTTTATTTCATGTTTTAACACATGCATGACCGTGACATTACAAGATATAAAAAATTCCATTTTGAAAATTTTCACGTTCTAATGAACGCTAGCAATTTGTTAACAGTTATATTTGAAGCAGAAAATAAAAATTACAGTAATTTTTAGCAACACACTTTTGCGGTTATTTTTTGTTACCATAACTCACACCCCTGAAGATGATCTCGGAAGGAGATTGAAAGTAATTAGGTACCTTGAGAAACGAATGATAATAACATCTGCCAACGTTACAGCTCATTTCTGACATCTTTCAATTATAATACGCGAAAGATTATCCGTGAGTATGAACGGATTTTATTAAAAATAAGCAGACACAATGTTTGCAATTTATTTAATCTGACATGTCTAAAAGAAAATTTGCTTCCTAAATACACACACACACACACACATATATATATTAGTAATCCACATACAAGCCCGTTACGCTGTATCACAGCTCATCAGTGTGGCTAGACATATCCACTTGCTTCTGGCCGGGATCGAAACTCGACCGATTTGGTGTCAGTCGGAGTCTCTACTCTCTAATACTTGATTTGTTTGAACATTATTTTTAATAGATACTCGTATTTGAGTAGATGTTCTGTTTTTACTCAAACAGTATATTTATATATTTATTTCTACAGGCCTGATTATTTACAAGGAATTTTGTTACGAAAATGTGTGACTTTCGCCAGGAGTCGGACCTGCAAAACCTAGCAACATAAGGGAAGCCACTAATTGATCTGGTTTCTCTCTATTTTTTTCGTAACAAAATTTCTCGTAAATAATCAGGTCTTTTTTCCATTGACACCACTATTGTCTTAACTTCCTCCATCTTTGGCAATACTCGTTGTTGAAAGTTTTAGAATTACAATAAAATATAATAATAACCTGGGCACCTCCAGGTGGTGTTATGGTTAGCGAGCTTGTCTTGCTAGATTCGTTACTATTGAGTAGTACGTTCGATGTTCCCTGGGTGTCCCATACTTTCGGTCGCGCAGCACATCTAAGCTATACTTAGAAAGTCGCTTTAGTAATAAACGTATCGATGAAAGGGAATTGGTACATTTTTTTTTTTTTTTGAGAATTTACAACAAAAATAATAAATATCATTTATTCACTAGATTGGTTTTTACAAGAATAGTTTCATATTGACAACATTCTAAAAACTAATACAATTAAAGCTAATACAATGCAATATTTATCATTTACTTATGCATAAATAACTAAATTTGAAAAAAAATATTCATAAATTTATACACATGTACTAATTTTGTGAACCAAGTATAAGTAAATTTTTATTATTTATTTTATAAATTTCGAATCGATTCGCAATTAGTCTATGTTATTTCAACCATTCCAATAAACAATATAAAAAATAGTGTTTACTATTTTTTGTTATTTCTTGAAACAATGAAACTATATAAATTCTCATTCAATTCTTTCAATTTTGTTACAATTCTGCTCATCACTTTTTAAAACAATATACATTGTCGAGGGGGTGAAGATAGTTAATATAATAGCGGAGTCCATGAAAAAAAAAACCGTGTTTAGAATAAACTTGTCTTTATAGGCACGAAAATATTGACAAAACATGGACGTTTGTCAATATTTTAATGAACAAATATAACAATAATTTTTACCTAGCGTCTAACACTCCGGTTTTTCTGTGTGCTTGAGAGTCCAAGTTTGCTAAATTATCTGATGTTTTATAGTTTTTAGTACCAATAATTCTAGTAAACATTACGTACTTCTTTACCGACTAAAATTACCATTGCTAATAATAACAATAAAAAACTGATATTCTACATCGTCAGAATTCTCTCCAGTATAATGATATGGTAATTTTATGAAAAACATTAGAATTAATGCTATTTTGACCGATAGAAGTATCACAGAAGGGGAACATTAATCAATTATTACGAACAGTGTATAAGATTTGCATTTATTTTATCTTTTCTTTTGATATCTCTTTCGTGCCATTTGATCGCATTCCCCGAACTCATCAACCAGTCTCATCACATTACCAATACATTTCGCTTTAGCCGAGCTCAAGAGAGACTTGCTCTTACCTTCCTGTTGGATGCCTTTGAAGTCTTCATAGCGCCCTACTGACCATCAATCTTCGCACTTTATTTACGACTTTGAGCAAAGGGCAAGTTCAAAAGTAACTGACGTAAAACTTAAACGTAGATATTTACATTAAAACTTATCTGAATTAAAAGTTATTTTTCAACTCCTATTAACTTCTACAAAGGAAATAGATATCGTGACTTATCAATGACAAACGTTGTTTTGGGCGCCTCTTGTAAATCGATGGTGAGCAAGGCAGTTTAAATGCTAGGTTAGTCAGTTCGAACTACACTCTTTTCAAACTTTGCTAAATTTAATAAATATATAAATGATCTGCTTTAATTGTACAGCGCATAACACTGTTATGCTACGTTAACATGCACAACCATGACCTTCTGAGAACAATTTGAATGTTCTCGGATTTTTATTTGAAAACATGATCTTATATTCGTTTGTACTGTAGCGGAACTCTGGATCCTGATTGGTCATCAAATCGCAAAATTCAAAATACGTCAGAGAAACGGTTTTTCACAGCTAAAGAAAAAATCGTTCTTTGAGTCACCCCATGTGACTGGATTGAATATTTAAGAATGGTCTCTAACCGGTCACTGGCAGTCAGTCAGAGGAGGCGGTTCGCTGACACACATCTAAAATGTAACGGCAACTTCATATCGACCCGGAGATAAGGTCAGGTCGCACCTTGTTCCCTTTCCCTTTCTCCTTATCTCTTTCAACATTTACTACTAGAACATTTTGTACGAAGTCTTGATATACTTAACTTTCTCAATGAACATTAATTTCTACGAATTCTTGTTATTCTTTCCTCTAAATAAATAACTATTTTAACATACAAAATATGTATATTTTATTATTCCATTCTTCTACACTAATCCACACATTCCAACCGACAACCAACCTTCTGATAATAATTTTGATGAATATGATTTAACATAAAACTTGTAAGCTGTAGGGAGTTCGGTTAAGTAAGACACAAGGCCGAACAAAAGAAACATTAACCAGCTCCCTACACTTCAGTACAAAGCTTGTTTCACATAGGAGTTTTTCAACCTGTGTGATATCACCCACCGGTGGGTGATTTCTCCTGTTGGGTAGGCGATGAGTAACTGAACAAAAAATGATAGGCGATTTAAAATTATGGTGAGAGATATAAGATTTTGAGTATTAAAAAGGTATTTCAACATATACTACGCGAAAGAATATTCAAAGGAGATATACAAAGAACCTGTATAAAAAAAACAACAAAAAAACAAAAACAAAAACAAACAGGAGGCTGAATGAGAATAACAGGGTCACATTCCGAGATAAGACATCCCCGCAAACAACGAATATTCTGATACATTCTATAGTTTTAAGAAGGGCCATTAACATTCAAATAGTTCTTCAGACAAGATAATTTTTTTCGGATACAATCAGATAAGGAAAGAACAAGAACAACTTTGCCAGTAAAGTTATGAAGCGACCTCTGGATTTTTATTTAATTGTTTTACATAAAGTTGATTGCGAAGTAAAAAGATGGGAAAAGAGTTCTATAGGCGAAAAGTGTCAAAGAAGAAACTGTTAGAATAGGAGATACTGTTACAGCTATCTATTTAAACTGTAAATGATGAGATCTTGCCGCTAATCTAATCAGTCTGTTAAGTGCCATGTCTCGAAAGAGACATGACTCACTGGGCAGAAAATTATCCCGCAGTAGGTTACCATTGCTTTCTGCAGTAGAATGGTTGCTAGCCAAGGCTATAGAACCCAATATGTTCTATTATTTGACCCATAACTGGAGAGAAGAGACGGATTAATACCTTTCCCAAGGGTATTTGTGCGTTGTGGTGCAGTGGATATCGGCTCGGAACGAGAAATCTGGGATTCGAGTTCGAATTCCAGTTGAATTCATTGCATTCACTTACGCGCAAATACCCTTTGGAAAGGTATTAATCCGTCTATTCCTTCCAGTTATGGATTAAATGACAGGACAGATTGGGTTCTCTAGCCTTGGTCGGCAATCATTCTACCGCAGAAAGCAATGTCAACTTACTGTGGGATAATTTTCTGCCCAGTCAGTCATGTCTCTTTCGAGACATGATCGTCCAAGCGTGTTTCACGTATGGCACTTAACTGACTGACTGAATTATCAATATACTTTTGAACTTTTATTCTCGTCTTGGTTGTTATAGATATTATAACGTTTCGGTTAAGTGCCCTTAGGAACTGATATGGGGTATCTGTTTATTATCGTGTTATTTTGTCACTGTGGTGCCAGTTGTTGTTCTTTCCTGCTGAAGCAGTTTCGCTACGCACAACCAGTACACGACAGTAACATATAACGAAATATATCCACTGTCTCGAAGGAGATCCACGGTGTATTTTTAAAGCATTTATATTCAATGAGAGATGTTTTCTACATTTGCTTAGCACAGCGGGTTCGTGCCATCATTTTCGTATTTCATTTTCGGGATGAGTATTTGTTAATTACTGGAATGAGTAATTGTTAATTATCGGCCCGGAATTAGAAATCGAAGGGCAAAGTTCGAATTCAAGTTTTATTTGTTTCATTCACTTATACACAAATATCCTTGGGAACTGTATTAATCCATGTCTTCTCCCTCCAGCTGTGAGTTAAATAGCAGAAAAGATTGGGTTCTATATCCTTCGCTGAAAATAATGGCAAACTACTGCGGGAAAAGCTTCTGCCTAATTAAAAAAAAAAAGAAAAAAAAAAGAAGAAGAAAAAGAGATATGATCTCCCAAGCGTGTATCACGTATGACAAATAACTGACTGACGAAGTTTTTAATATATTGATTTATATCGAACTATTGCTCACATCTTGGATATAGTAAGTTCTATAACAACCAAGACGAGAACAATAGTTCAAAGTAATTAAAATACACCTAAAATACTTCGTTGCAAGAATTAGTTATAAGAGATTGTTGAGAATTAGTTATAAAAAATGTTGTGACCTGTTTGGGCCAGGAAGAAAGACACGAAAACAATAAGATAGGTTCAAGCAGTATTAGAATAACAGACCATATATACAAGTAAGACTGTTAGTAATCAGCAATTAGAATTGTACGTCCGAACGGTATAGTTACGCTACGTTTCGAATGCTTCTAAACTGTCACACGACTGCCTCACAGCTGCGTCCCCAAAAGTCACTCAGGTTAGTATCTATTGAAGGAGGAAGAATCCATTCCTATAGATAGGGCACCATAACAGAGATTTAATATAGAAAATAAAGAAATTAAACATACAATATGATACGTTTTAAACAGTTTCGTCCAACAACGAAAGCTGTTATAAAACTAAAACATTAATCTAAGAATCGTGTCAGGTTCTTAAATAGTTCCGTTAGATTGACTCTCTCAGGAAGCGCCCAACGTCTTTAGATAGGGCTAAGCTGTCAGGCGTATACAGCAATTATCTTTGTTTAATCATTAAAAATGGATTCAAACGAATGAACCCTGTAGGTCTTAGAGAAGATCATCCTCCTTCGAACCTTGTGGTTTGACGCTTCAGTATCACAAAAATGAACTTTACCAAATAACAGAAACTACATCACCTGAACACTTTTAGCGGCGGCAACAAATAAAAATGGATAGCATCGAAAAGAAAATAAGGACAATAATAAAGATGTCGACTTTCCAAGCCAGTTCAAAGAAAAGGTTAGGGTAGAAAGAGCGACAGCAGGGGCATGAGAAGCATATTTTTCTGAAGAACAAGAGAAGAGTTTTATAAAATTCAGCTGACACTGACTGTTCGTTTAATGATTGCCTAACGTTTTAGGTATGGAAACAGTTATTCATATAATTACTTTTACGATAGACAAATCTAACATTGGCAATTGCGCCTGCTCGCTATAATATAAAAAATCGAATTTGACTTTGATTTGATTACTCTAAATATCCAAAGTAGATATACAACCTACTGTTCGATGCAATATTCTTTATTTTCAATGTAAATTGTTTGAAATCATTGCAGTATGGATATAGTTGTTTACTGAACTTCCATTAATTTCTTCATTTTGTTAGTAATGTATGATATAAACAATGAGACCACTGCCAAAGCTAGTATCAATTTAACTACTAGCACTGATGGTGACGGTGACAATAAAGTGTATCAAACAAGTCAACAAAAGACAAGTATTTCATTGCAATATAAATATCAGTCAATAACGAGTTCCTAATGCAGAAAAGATAAACTCCTACGAGAGTAAAATACAGTGACTTAGTTGATCAACCGATCGTTAGACATTGGCGTTCTGAGGCTGGTCAGGACTTACAATCACTAACAGCCTTTACATTAACCAGATTGATATCGATCGCTGAAACACCCTCTACAAAAACAACCGGTTTTCACGAAAGAACAAACAGGGTGGACGGGTGTGGCCCCAACGCACAGAGCGGATGAGTAGGCGAATAGCCGAATGGTCGTCTATTATATACAATTGTTGGTAAACAGTCTCTGGTTTGCATTCTTCGAACAGTTCACTTGTGCTTGTTTGTGCAGCGTGAGGTTCATACTGTTATCAACACTCCCGCTCTCCACGAATTCCAGGAGGCAGACGTTGTACCGGTCAAGCCTCGTTGATTGGCCAAATAAGCGTGTGATGTCACTCTGTCACGAACCCACGTGATATCGTTGTACGAGCCTTTAATTTCTCCTCTTTTCCTCACCTCATTTAATCAGTACTTTTATTTGATTCCTGAATTGTCTCCTTTTGGGTCTGGACAGACCGATTCAAGAGATCGCCCACCCACAGTTCCGTTAGGTATCAAGTTGAAATATATATAGTCCCTAAATTTGTTAGGGGATATTTTATTTTAATTGTCACTTTCTAATTATTTACACGTGAATTCCCCTCCTCCTCGATATAGGTTTATGCATATATGTGTATATTTATTTTGTCGTGGTTCCTTCATTTTTGTTCTTCATTTTCGTCGTTACTGTTCTTTTCGTTTAATTCATTTTTCGACGATTTTTTCCTAATGAGATGTTGGACGAAAGGGCCTTCGAGGCTAACAATAAATTACTTGTTTTCAAAATAGTATAGAAACAAATATATATACAGAGAGAAGAAAACACTTTATCGTTTAAAGAAAACATATATATATATAGAGAGAAGAAAACACTTTATCGTTTAAAGAAAACATATATATATATAGAGAGAAGAAAACACTTTATCGTTTAAAGAAAACATTTTATGGTGGTTCCCTCTTTTTTGTTTATCATTTTCGTCGTTACTGTTCTTTTCGTTTAATTTATTTTTCGACGATTTTTTCCGAATGAGATGTTGGACGAAAGGGCCTTCGAGACTAACAATAAATTCCTTGTTTTCAAAATAGTATAGAAAAAAATATATAGAGAGAAGAAAACACAACACATAATCACACACACACACACACACACACACACACACACACACACACACACACACACACACATATATGTGTGTGTGTGTGTGTATGTCTTTGTAATGTGTATGATAGTATCATATATATGTGTGTGTGTGTGTGTTTTTGTAATATATATATATATATATATATATATATATATATATGTTGGTGTATTGGGCAAAATTGTCTGACAGCCCTGATTGAATGCCTTGTGTGGCATGGTTCAGAGTCCTGTTGCCAGATAAAGATTTTCCAGCAGCCACTCTATTGACCATCATCAGAACTCTCTTCTCGAGGTGCATGCTGTAGGCCTTCGTGTTGTGTCTGTGGCTCGCACTAACAAATTCATGAGTTAATTTCTAATCATAATGATCACAGCGAGTTTCAGGCTGCCGTACTTTCGTAATAACCATTAGACTCATCTAACTCCTTCCAATTCCTCTGCATTGTCTTCAGGTTGACACCTAAACAATCCGAAACCTTCGTATTTCAGATTCCAGTGCGAATGTCAAGTAGTACAGCATTCCGTTTCTAAATTTCTGACAGAATGAATTGCGTCATGGTGCTCTTTTTCTTACAGTCGGTGCCCAACTGACCCTAATATCCTTTGAAATTAACAAAATCAAAATCAAACAACGCACATGAGCGAAATTAAAAAGATCTAAAACGGCGACAATTTACCCATTTCACCCTGTATATATATTTCACAAAATTCAACTTTTGACAAAAAAATATTTATCAAGGAATAAATTAATTCAATAAAAAATGTAGAGCAATTTAAGATATAAAATATTTCGCACACCAAACTTTCTACCATAATCCTTACGTGGAATCTCAGCCTCAGTCACTTTCTCACCGCCGAAGTATAGCTCTTTTATATAAATATTAACGCGCTAATTATTCTGATGAACTTCCTATTTGGTACTCCACTTCCTGGGTCCTGGGCATGACGGTAAACTGTGTCCGGCAGCAAGGCCTCTGATTGGGAGGTTGTGAGGAGCATGGAACCACCTCTTAATTGCTCTGGTTTCCAGGTCCACTCTGACCCGGAGTGGTAGCACCTGTTAGGGTCCCAACTACGGGTAAATAGTTAACCCTTCAAACAGAGGTCAAAACACTATGAAAGTATTATGAAATATATGCATAAACGTTTTTGAAGGAAAAATATTACTAACAAAACTTTTTTGAATTAAAAATATTACCAAGGAAACATTTTTAAGGAAAAATATGACCAACAAAAATACGTTTTTGAAGGAAAAATGTTACCAACAAAAATACATTTTTGAAGGAAAATTGTTACCAACAAAAATACATTTTTGAAGGAAAAATGTTACCAACAAAAATACATTTTTGAAGGAAAAATGTTACCAACAAAAATACGTTTTTTGAAGGAAAAATGTTACCAACAAAAATACGTTTTTGAAGGAAAAATGTTACCAACAAAAATACATTTTTGAAGGAAAAATGTTACCAACAAATATACGTTTTTTGAAGGAAAAATGTTACCAACAAAAATACGTTTTTTGAAGTAACTAATGCTTCGACATTAAATGACCCCAAGGGATTGATATGCCGTAAACTAAACCAAATCAAACCCCACTTTCTGAATTTAAACGCAGTACTAGACTGACAGTTAATTTAACTGTTGAAATTGCCAACTGTACTTTTAATGCGAATAGTTTTTTCGCAATTCTCACTCGTGAAACTGTCATCCAGATCCTGCTTACTACAGTCTTCAAAACTGAAAATGCCTTGTGCCTTTTTTATTCTCTTCAGTGTTTCTTTGACTCTTAGTAACTCCTTACATCTTTTATCGTCTGGCTTGTGGTTTCATTTGATTAATATGTTTGTTCAACGGCATATCAATTCCTCATAAGTCATTCAATGCCGAAATTTTATTGCGGGGGGAGGAGTTTGTAAGTAATGCAAATATTATATTTTATTCTTCTTTCACAATTGGATACATGGTAGTTGGTACTTAGCTTTTGTACATATACATATTTGTGGGAACACAATTGCTAATGATTGATAGGTGTGTTTTATATTGTAGTTTTGAAGTAATATTTTGGATACAGTTTGATTTCTTTAAGGATATTATATGGATTAATGTCATGAAAGTGTTCTTTCTTGTTGGTTGATTAATTGACTTCTTTTTTTTAGTAACATATCTATGTGCGTTGTAGTGCAATAAATATCAACTCGGAACGACAAATCAGGGATCCGAGTTCGAAATCCAGTTGAATTCTTTGCATTCACTTACGCACAAATACCTTTTGGAAATGTATTAATCCTTCTCTTCCCTCCAGTTATGGGTTAAATAATAGAACAGATTGGGTTCTATAGACTTGGCTGGCAACCAGTCTACCGCAAAAAAAGCAATGGCAACTTACTGCGGAATAATCTTCTGCCCAGTCAGTCATGTTTCTTTCGAGACATGATAGTCTAGGAGTGTATCACGTATGGCACTTGATCTCCTCATCAACTTCCAGTGGTTATTTAATGTGAAAATCTACATATTTTGAACACGATATGATGTCTTCAACTATGTAACAATCAGTTTAAACGTATGCTTTCAACTACAGATAAAATGTATTATTAGTCATTCATTGCTATAAAAGGTATTGTTGGTAATTCTATAAAATTGTATTGCTTGTCATTTTATTTTAAAATTGGTATTGTTGGTCATTTTGCAATATAAAAATGTATTGCTGGTAACTTTACTATAAACAAGTATTTTTATGCTTTCATGGTATTTTTGTTTTTGTTTGGGGTTTCTCTATTTCGCCATAACTAGGACCTTAGCAGGTGCTACCACCCCGGGTCAGGGTGGACCTGTATACAACAGTAATTAAGAGGTGGTTTAACGCTTTTTAAAACCTCCAATCTACCAATCAGAGGCTTCGCTGTCGGATGTAATTTATCATCATATCCAGGACTTTGCTTGTGATGATATGATTAAAATATAATACAATCAAAAACAAAACCTCGACGAGAGTCCCGTTGGCTCTTACGTGTCATTCAGGACCGAAATACACCATTAAACCCGAGGAGAGCATTCGGTGATATCTGTAGTTCTTTTGCCCTTTCAAGAAGCAGGCGATTATTGAGATCCACTAATGCACGTCTCTTTACTATCGCACACTTTTGGAGTCACTTCAACACGGTGTAATGATTAGTATGCTTGTTTCGCTAAATCAATTACGACTGATTAGTGAGTTCGATCCTCACGGTGTGCTTCGTACTTACAGCCCTATTCCACATCTAAGCTACACTTAAGTCATTACAGCCCTCGAAATAGTGAAATGTTTAGCAAGTTTGTCTCGTTAGAATAGTTACGAATGAGAAGTGAGTTCGATCTTCACTGGGTGCTCTTAACTTTCGAAATTACGTATAGAAAATCGCCATTTACACAAGCTAGTTAGGTTGGCTACTCTCTGCTTTGTTTTATTCTTTCTTTCAATATATATGACGCAATTCTCCAAGCCGTCGTTCGTCATTATGTGACAAAATGTTCAAGTGTTTTTTGTGTTTCCATTTTTCTTAAAATCTCGTCATTGCTCACATATTCAGTTCATCGTATTCTAAAGCATCCTCCTGTAGAACCATATCCTTGTTGCCTCAAATCGCCTTTTTATCTGTGAGGAAACTGTCCCTTGTTCGCTGCCATATAGGAGGACCTTTACAATAAAGCAATTCAACACTTTTTTAGATTTGCTTCTGCTCTGAATTAGAGAACTCAGTCAATGCTATGGCATTTAACTGTCACCGATATTCAAAGAACTTAAAACAAATACTAGGTTACTAGTATCATCTTGCAATTATTGTCACGTGACGCAAACAATAATCGGTCCATTGTTTAATCAAATTAGACGTAAATAATCAACAGTGCCTTTTTATAGCCACCCCCTGCCACTTATATTATTGCCAACTAAGACTGTTTTTCACATTTTTTGTAACCTTTTATCAATAAAATACTAAATTATTCAATGTTATTTTTATAATCTTCAGATGAACATCCGAAAATAAAAATGGAAACATGCAAAAGGGTCACAAAAACTATAGCATTTTAAATAAAAAAATTAATAGAATTATTGCAAGATACGATATCTTGCAATAATTCTATTAATTTTTTCTTATTATTTTTTAATAATGGAACTGGAGGATCAGAGATGGACAATACGCTGGTGATAGAAAAGCAAAGAAAAAGAAAAAGAATTTAAATGCAATTGATTATGTTGTATACCTAAAACGCATATAAAAAACATTTTTCTATATTTAACATCGCTAACGTCTCCCATTCGTGCGCATGCGTAGTCGCATCAGCGTAAATAATCCGAAGTCCTGAAAGACAAAACGCGTCAGACGAAAAATTTCCACTTTGTCATGCATTTTTCCTCCATAATAAATCTTATAATTTGCTTTTAAACTTTTAGTTTAAATTCAAAAATTTAAATTCATAATAAATAATCATAAATTTTAAGATTCGATTTGATGTCACTTTTATAAGGTTGAAACGCGTTTAAGTAACGCGCTAATCAATCTATTTTAGATAAATTATGAAATAAATAGCGAGGTAATTGTTCTAAGGAATGTAATTAATTGAAATAAATGCTGCGTAACTTGTTGCGAATTTTTCAATTTTCTTGTTGCTATTTCATAACTCCAATCGACTTTGTCAGGTGCCATACGTGATACACGCTTGGGTGATTATGTCTCGAAAAAGACATGACTGACTGGGCAGAAGATTATCCCGCAGTAGGTTGCCATTACTTTCTACGGTAGACTGGTTGCCGACCAAGGCTATAGAACCCAATCTGTCCTGTTATTTAACCCATAACTGGAAGGAAGAGAAGGATTAATACCTTTCCCAAGGGTATTTGCGCGTAAGTGAATGCAATGAATTCAGGTGGAATTTGAACTCG
Organism: Ascarosepion bandense; assembly: GCA_037127315.1. Lineage (NCBI taxonomy): Eukaryota > Metazoa > Mollusca > Cephalopoda > Sepiida > Sepiidae > Ascarosepion > Ascarosepion bandense. The sequence goes on from JBBBDQ010000512.1 coordinate 334,854, forward strand.
GCTCCACCGATTTCTCGTTCCGAGCCGATATCCAATGCACCACAACGCACATACCTTATCATTATTACTAGTAAAACCACTATCACTTTTTATGATTAATATTATATTTATTCTTGGTAGTTTTAATAATTATATTAGCTGATAGTATTTATTGTGCTATATTAAACAATGAGGCTTGTATTTTTTCGAGTACATCTGGTTCCAAGCTATCTTGATTTTTTCTACAAATATCGTTTATTAGTGAGAGATTAGTCCAGTCCCATGACTACTGCAAAGAACTCGTGATAAACGAGGCATATGTGTACACATCTCTGAATATGTGCATGTGTGTGTTTTTCATTTACCAATTCTACACTATTCGGCCAACGGATAAATATCATTACGGAACGGATGGGTTCGCGTTATTGTCTCTACCGATGAGATTTTCACATCTACTACATTCAATAATTGAACAAAACTATAAAAAAATGTTATGTTTGGTCTTACTGATACCGATTCTAAATTATCAAGGCCGTGTCGAACTAATACACCCTAAGTGTGTTTATCTAAACACTTTACATGCTATCAACGCGGACCCAGCCGGATGCAAAAGATATAAATGAGGGGAAAAAAATCGAGGTCTCCTCTTTCGTAAATAGAAGACTTATGACTACTTTTTCGATTGAAGATATAAAATGTTGGACATTTTTAGTGAAATGCACATAAAAGATAATGATGAAGCGAAATTCATCTTTTATACTATCATTGTTCTGATTGACTGAGTTGCTATGTGATATCAAATCTCAGTGAATGCTGGACAATCTCCCCACGGATTAAGAGAAAACTGAAGACAACAGAAATGTGGCTCCACGGAAGGATATTGAGAATTTCTTAGACAGCGTGAGTATGTAACAAAAAAAGTAATAAATAAAATGGCAGCAACCCCCCCCCCCCCCAAAAAAAAAAACACTTCTGCACAGAATCGGAAAAAGAGAACTGAAATTCCTTGGAAAATGAGGATCCACAGGATGTATTGAGAGCATGAGAGACAGGGAAAGTCAGCGAGCTACTTACCTGACGACCTTGTGCGAATCGATGGCTGAATCAGGCTTGGGAGCCTTAGCAAAGGGAATAAAAGCCACTAAGGACTAAAAGAGATAAAAACTTGTGGAGAGCCACGATCGCCCATGTCTTGAAGGGACACGTTACATAGAAGAAGTCGAATTTAAAGAAATATAGATACACTTTCCTTCTCAGATCTTGCAAACCTGACTGAAAAGCCTCAAAATAAGTTTAATTCTTGCCTCTATACCTCATCGTATACATATATATATATATATATATATATATATATATATATATATATATATATATATATAAATGAACGTCTATTATGTTTAATCATGAGCCGTATTTTGGCTTCAATTTCAGTTGAAAATAAATATCCAAATACTGGACATTTTTCACCTAAAAATTAAAGTAAAGCCAAAATACGATGTTTAGAACGGCTCATGAGTAAACATAATAGACATTCATTGTCTGTTATATTTAACAATATATGTTTAGAAAATTATCTGCTGTCTCGATACACTAAATATATATACTCGTCATCCACATACAAGCCTGTTTAGCAGATCATCAGTGTGGCTAGACATCCACTTGCCTCTGGCAGAGATTGAAACTTGATTTTGTGTCAGTCGGAGTCACTAACTTAAGCTATAGGCACATGGAATCAGAGGAGGGAAATTTTAGCGTGTAAGCGGTGTATACACACGCCAGTCACCGTAAGAACTTAATTCATTGCTGAAGTGGTAGCTATTTTTTTTCAAATTTTCCTCTCTAGAGTGCTCAATCTTAATGATATATGTATATATTGATTGATTGTTTAATACTTAGTTTTTTGTCTTAATAGAGTTAATACATTTGTATTGGAGTACCCAGTGAGGATCGAACTCACTATTAAGGTTTTAGCGAGATACGCTTGCTAACTATTACACCAGGCCAAGATGCCCTTAGCGGGCCATAAATGGAAGGCAACCTAACATAATGCTACGCGGTATGCGCTAACTTTTTACATTCCCATTTCTCTTTCAGCGGCATAGTGATCATTAGCATTTTGACTTCTAGTCAAACACAAGAAAGAAATGAAAAGTCACGTTGTGCTAGTTGCCTGCCATAGCGAATCAGAAATAACCATCTGTTTGAAAGAAGACAGATGAACGGGAGGAAAAAATCATATGGCTCTGCGCAGACTCCACGGTGAGATCTTTGATGCACAGGAAATTCACCTAGTTTATTATGGTCTTGTAGGTCGTGAAAAACGAATCCCATATTCTGCTGCCCCTCCTCTTCCTAGTAGTTTCTAAAGGTTAATGTCACCCTCTACATAGGGATGTTGCATAATTTTTAGATCGCTTTCTAACAAGACTTAGCGCTCGTTCATATACAGTGGCTAACCGATAATTTCCATCTCAAAAACATGCAACATTTGTGCTATCCTGATTTATTTCCCATAAAATACTACATCCAAGTCATTATCAAAAATGATATCAACCAGCAGAAACACAATACAACTGGCTTGTAGAAAACCGCCGTTTTCTACGTGATAGCCAACATTAATGAAAACCGTGTATGCAGTCACTACCGAAACATCATCGAAGCTGAAGGCGGTTTTATTTAAAACCTTTTTCTAAGTTGAACATCATTTCATAATGACCAATCAAAGTCTGATTTTTCTCTGGTCACAATGAACGGTGGCACTCGAAACGGGACTGTATGCTTTGAACTTTAAACTTCAGGTGGAACATATATCCGATCCATTGCTGAAGCTCCTGAGTAAAATGATCAGTACATTCTACCGATGCAATAAGTACCAGGCTTATTCTCTCATGCCTTATCTTCACGAGAGTCAAAGTATTGCTGCTAAATCATTCACGTTCTAGCCTTGATAAAGGTCAATTTTTTTTACTCCTTCTTCTGAGTGACTTACTTTCAGCCTTTGAAATTTCACTTGCCCGATCGACTCAGTCGATTAAATGTCTAATTGAACGATGTACTTGCCCGCGGTCGATTAAAAATCTCGCAATAAAACGTGTCCGGTCAAATATAGAAAAAGGAAATCTGATTCCTTTTAGAACCCAAAAGTATGCCATTGACGATTCACAATTTACTTAGAAAGACTTACAATGACATTATTGAAGTATGTCTCGCTTTTATAGTCCCAGTCAGTGTGAACATTCATTTAATTAACGCTTCTAGAGTAAAGCCAAAATGTCTCTGTCGCCGAGATTAAAGACGCTCACAGATTTTTAGAAACTCATTTTGAAAAATATTATCCTCGACTCTACATTTTTCTCCCCGCTTACAAAAAGTAAAAACGAACATTTGAAAGAAAGAAAGAATACGCATACTTCTTTCAACAACGCATCGAAAAATAAATTATACAAGTAAGTAATTTTTTTATAGAAAATGTTTAAGAAAATCAGATTTGTTAATTTTTTATCATCTATAAGGTGGAGGTTGTAGTCAAACAGAAGAAAGAAACTACGAATGTAGGTACCTCCACTCAACTGCCAAAAAAAAAAAAATTCCCCAAAACAGCATATCATGATGTTAAAAGGGCTCAAACTTAATAAAAAAAATCCTTATCATCAAAATGTTTATGCTGTTATTAAGAGGAAAGATCAAATTTTGTTGTTATTATTTTTTAAAATTTTTAAATAATTTCTAACACGTTCGAAATTTTAATTAAAATTTCAATTTTTGTTTTCCGTCAGCGATTCACGCTATGTTTACGTAAGGCGACTTTTAAGAAAATGGAGTCGGTCGAGTAAATTTTCCCTCGCTCTCGACCGTCGGTCGAGTGATATCTTTTTCAAATCTCAAAGGTTGCTTATTTTCCACACTGCAGCATCTTTCCTCACAGACGCAACATCGCAAGGTTATCGATATTTCCATGGCAGATTTTCTGATGAGCTCCATTTTTTTTTTTAGTTCTACCACTTCAGATCTTTACATGTAGAGCTGGACATGCCACGTCCACAGAGTCAAAACAACTTAAATTCCTCTTTATTCCACATGTCAGGAGGAAATTTTACTCAGTCTTTTCCCTCAAGGGCTGCCACTTTATAAAATAGACTCCCATTTGGATGCTTCCCTGAACACTACAATCCTAAGCAAGTCAACGAACAATCGTTATATTTCTTCATAATATTCACTTCCTACTTCTTCCGTTTATATTACGCACCTCATTCATTAATCCTTTACATTGAGTGGATCTTGAGCCTTGTATTTTGCTACTGGGTAAACTAGTAAAACTTTAAAAGAAATGTATTTTTTTCTGTTGAAGGCCTCATTTTTTCATCATATTTTTTTTTAATCATTTCACCCCGAGCAAGGCAGAAATGCCACTGATGAGCTGGGGGCTGCATAACTGTAAAAAGATTAATTAGAAAAGAGTGAGGAGTACAAACTAGTTAGAAAGGAGCAATAGAAAGCTGAGAATGCAGGTGCGATGACAGATACATAGGTGGAGAGAAAGGGAAGGATATACGGGGGTGGGGAGAGAGCTAGAGTCCAGTGGTTAATAGATGAGTATTGACATTGCATTTAAATTTCTGGAGGTTGTAGCCGTCAGGAAAGCAAGAATATGGGAGCGAGTTCCACAGGCAGGAAGTGCGAGAGAAGAAGCTGCAGGAGTAGAATTGTCGCCTGCATTTGGCTAACCTAACTGTGAATGGGTGGGACCCAGTTGCCAGTCTGGTTGCACGAGTAAACACCTGTTGAGGAAGCACCAGTGACTTAAGTTCGTCCGAGCAGAAGCCATGAAAGTATTTATAGAACAGACAAAGGGAGGCCACATTTCGACGGTGGGGAAGTGGCTGCAGTCTAGCCGCCAGATCAGTACCTATCACATTACAGACTCTCCTTTGGAGCCTGTCGAGAACACTGAGGAGAACGGCAGGGGCGCCTGACCATAAATGGCAGCAGTACTCCATGCACGGACGGATGGTTGACTTGTATATATGCAGGATGGATTCAGGCGGAAAAACATCCTGGATCGGCAAAGTGACCCAACCTTCTTAGCAGTAGATTTAGCTATGGAATCAATATAGTGGTTCCATTTGAGGTCTGAGGAGAGGGTTAAGCCAAGGAGGCGTAGTGTGTTGCTCTCAGGGAGAATCGCTTGGTCCATGCTAATGGGAGGCAGGAGAGGTTACCATTATTTGTTTTTAATTACTTGGTGCACTCTGTATATTTATGCTTCTAGACGTAAACCCCTTATTTTAAAAATAGGAATGTGAATATTTTGTTTTAATCTCCCTTAAATAACATAAAATAAAATACGATAATTGAGCCGAAAAGCATTTAGAGGATTCCAAAAGCACAATTATTAACTTGGCTCTGTTGTGCAAGTTTATTTTGCATCAGAATATAATCATTCAATTACAAATCATTAAGATTTTTTTTATATTCTTTAACCAATTTTGCAGGTACTATTATTACTATGGCGCTGTTTCTACCATTCAGAGATAACATGCAGACATACAAAAATATATCGTTTGTATTATATAGCTGGAAAAATAAGTATACGTAGATATAACGCTATGATAAAAAGGCTCAAATTTTACATAACAAATACTTATTATTCAAAATAACCCCTTTTCTTGCCAATGCATATAAACCAATGCTTTTATAATAAACATAACTAGAATGCTACACAATGAAACATTCAAATACAAAATCGGACAATAACTGTATGAAGCTACGGAATTATTGATTCATCTTTGTATAGATCAGCCTATGCTTTACTGCTCTCTTTTCATTCTTCATTTTGACATTTTCTCGTTAGACACTTCTACTTCAACACTTTAACTTTTTCTGTCCCGTCTGTTGAACTTTCTGCTATTTACATGCTTTCCTAATAATCTCCAAAAATGTAAAGGCAACTTCAATTGCCATCTTCTATCTTCTTGAAATCCGTTCATCTTATATCCTTTCTTCAATACCCCCTACACCCAGTCTTTTCTCTCATTGTAACCCACTTCGCACTAGTGATGGTGCCGCTTGTGTGGGATGAAATGATTAAATTTTTAAAAAAATTAGTAATTGTGTTAAACAGTTTAACACATGCAGTTTGAGATGTGTTTAAACTTCTATGGGTTTAATGCCAAAAAGGTAAGTGTTTTAAGATATTTTTTTAAATGTTCGTTTATAGTGAGAAGGTTGATTTAGTCAGATTTTGATTAAAAAAATTATTTATTTTTATTTTAGAAAACTGAAGGTGTCTTCTACTTTTGTATTAAAAATGTATTGGTGGTAATAATTTTTTTCCTTCAAAAATGTATATTTTTCTATAAAGGCCTATTTTTATACTTTCATAGTGTTTTGACCTTTGTGTTAATTATTTGCCCACAGCTGGAACCCTAACAGGTGCTACCACTCCAGGTCAGAGTGAACCTAGGAACAACAGCAATTAAGAGGTGGTTCCATGCTTCTCACAATCTCCCAGTCAGAGGCCTTGCTGCCGGATGCAGTTTACTGTCATACCCAGAATCGAACACAAACAGATTATAAATCTTAGATACTTCGACTTGGTGTAATGGTTAACCAGCTGATCTCGTTAAATCAATTCCTGCTTATTAGTGAATTCTCTAGCCTATGTTCCTGATGAGATTTTCCTGTTTCTTAATAAATTGCTAAACTTTTGGAATGCGTCCCAATGCTATCCTAATGTGCTTTCAGATTTCGGTGTCACTCTTTCTGACCTCTGTTAAAAAAAAAACAAAAAAACTCTCTGACCTTTTAACTGGACTAAGAGGTCAGTATCTGTACCGCTTCTCAGCTGTGCTCCCGTCTTCAAGTGAAACACGGCAAAAACGAACCTGTTCCTTTGGAATCCTAAACTTAGCGTAGTGCTTATTTTCTTTGTTTCTAACGAAATATTATCGTTTCTTATTACTTTGCTGAGTATTTGGAAAGCATCTTTTGTTATTTTAAGTGCGCATGTGGGTTATGATGTCACACTCTGTATCATCTGCTAAAACATTTCCCCAACTTCTGTAATTAACAACTGATTAAAATTTCCCATACTTAAGAAAATGTTTATTCACTTTTGTATTTCGTCCGAATTGAAGGTATGCGGTTTTGGTTCTTTCTTCAAATGTTCTATCTTTTTGCGAGGGTTTGAGGAATTCTACACAGCACACAGCAGGTCAGACGTTTATATAACTTCTTTTTATCCAGCTGTCTTGTGTGTATAAGATGTGCGTTGTAGTGCAGTGGTTATCGGCTCGGAACGAGAAATCGGGAAGCCTAGTTCGAATACTAGTTGAATGCCCTGCATTCACTTACGCACAAATATCCTTGGGAAAGGTATTAATCTATCCCTCCTCTCCAGTTATGGGCGAAATAACAGAACAGATTTGATGTTATAGCCTTGGCTGGCAACCAGTCTACCGCAGAAAGTAATGGCAATCTACTGCGAGGTAATCTTATGCTCAGTCAGTCATGTCTCTTTCAAGACATAATCGCACAAGCGTGTATCACGTATGGCACTTAACTGATTGACTGACTTGTGTGTAAATCGTAAGTTCTGTTCACTTTCTTGTTTATGTTGATACATAATTCGAGGCCAGATGCAGCACTTGGTGAATTTGAGTTCACATTCTAGATCAACTCTCGGACTCCTCGGTCCTTTGTCTTTCTGAGGTTACATCGACTACAAAGCTTGCATTTTTATTGCTTAAGGCCACATATTAGTACATATTGTGATCATCACCGATTAAGTCTTCTTAGATTAAGATGGACACTGAATTCGATTAAGACCGAATTTTTTATTTAAATTTAGATGGAAATCTGATGGAATAATATTTAAAGAGAATTTGGCAAATTCTTATTTTCACATGTTTTGCTGATCATCAGAAAATGGATACTCTTTTAGCCAAATCTACATTGGTGAGACAGAACGAGATTCACGTTAGTTCACGTTAGAAAGTCGGAATTTTGAGACAAAAAATGTTTTCTACTTTTTATAATAGATTTTATTAAATTCAACTTAGTTTTTACATATACATGCATTTGCAAGGTTTTTCGTATCCTATATTGTTCCAATACAAGTACAATAAGAATGAGGTGATAGGCTGAAGAACTTTGGTCGCATAGTAACCTCAAAAGATTCGGAGATTCCTAGGGTTAGTAATGGGTTTTTAAAAAATTCAGAGTGAAGATCTAACGGGAATTTTGTCTCACCAATATAGATTTCCGAGGGTGAATTGGCATGGCGAAGGAAGCATTCCAGAAGTTGAGTAAAGTATTAAGAAACAGGACAATTTCACTAGAAACAAAGAGGAGAATACTGGATTGCTATTTGATGTCGGTTCTTCAATATGGCAGTGAATGTTGGACATACTTGGGAAGTGTTCTAACAGAAGAGGAAAGTGCGGCACATATCTTCGAAGATGAAGGAAAAACTTAAAGCAGCTGGAATGTGGTTCTACAGTAGGATGCTGCGGATATCATGGACCGAGAATGACGAGGTTTTGGAAAGGATGGAAACGAAAAGGAAGAGACAGCTGATGTTCCTGGGAGATGCAGTGAGGAAGGAGGGCTTGGAGAACCTGATACTAACAGTCCAGATAGAGGGAAAAAGAGACAATGGAAAGTAGCGGATAACATATTTGAAGGGCCTGAGCAGATGAACGGAGGTTGCATGGTGTAACAGGAGAAAGTGTGCTAAGGGCCAGCAGAGATAGGGAGATGTGGAAAGCCATGATCGCCTACATTCTGAAAGGACAAGGCACATAGAAGAAAAAGAAGAAATTTTCATATATTCACCCCAGGTATTTCTCAGTGTGAATAAGATAAATCATATTAATTGTGTACAGTATCCGTAACTTAACAATGTTAAGAAAAAAAAAAAGAAAAAAAAAGACAATAACAAATTGACAAAGAAAAGAGTACATTTTCGAGTGTGTTTCTGACATCATAAATAATGTCAGTTGAAAATTCCGAAAAAGGCTAAAGAAAGTTTATATTTGTTAATTTATTTTTGAAATTGATTCATTGATTTTATAAATTTCACCCGAAAATAGTACAAGCTGCTTTTTCAATGAATACCAAATGTTTCCTTGTTGGGAAACAGCTAATGTTGTCATTGTTATTTAATCAGAGTGGTTTATTCTATGTTTTGATTGATTCGATTTCTACAGTTGATGAACACATTGCAGGTTATTTACGGACAGAAAATATTTTTAGTTAGTTTGAATTTTCTTTTAAGATAACAATGGTTGAGTGATAGAAGACTTATTAATTAACCCATGGCTAGGGAAGATGATGTAGCTTCATATCTTTCCCAAGAGTATTTGCTCATAAGTGAATGTAAAGAACACAATTGGAATTCGAACTCGGCTCTTCGAATAACAATTTCTAGCCAAAATTCGGACCTTCTAAACATGGAATTCGAAAACGGCTCTTCGAATAACAATTTCTAGCCTAAATTCGAAACCTTATAGTCTTGGAATTCGAACTTGGCTCTTCGAATAACAATTTCTAGTCTAAATTCGAACTTTCTAGCCTTGGAATTCAAACTCGGCTCTTCGAATAACAATTTCTAGTTAAAATCCATACATTCATTTGACCACCCGCCTAAGTATACAACATCTGGTATTCACAGTCACCCATCTAGGCACTGATCGTACGGTGTTTCAACGTGATGTGATCTTAAGCCCATCTTTGAATTCTGTTTGTATTAATATGAAAACAAAAAGTGCTAACACACGCCTTACCGAATGAGCTATAACATCTACCCGAATTGAATTTTTTTTATTCTATTTTATTTCCAAGTTAATAAAACGACTTAAAAACGAGCCAACATGGCCGACGTGAAAGTGAAATGACAGGGATGGTGTCCAATTAAGACTGCAAATAAATAAATAAATAATTTAGAGTAGGGAAATCAAGAGAGAGGAAAGAAAAATGTGGAATTATGGGGTAGGCGTGAACGGAGTTTTACAGACGAAGGGGGACGAATGGGGAGAAGGCAGATTAATTCGTTGTCAGTGTTGACGGATTCGGTAGGATTATGTTGGTAGAAGGTTAATCCTTGTTGTCGTTCGAATGAAAAAAAGCAAACAAAAACCAAAAAAAAAAAAAAAAGAAAAGAAGCAAAAAACCATTGAAAGAGGCAAAGATACAAGAAAACAAATCCGTGTAGAAGAAAACGCGAAAATAGGAGTGGAAAATAGTATAAATCCATGCATCACAACTGTATATATCCACAAAGGTTTACTTGATGCAGAGAAAGACACAATTCTACGCACATCCACGTAATCACGCGCATATAAGCAAATTCATGCATGCATTTACATACACATATCATTATGTATACATAAAATACAATATCTATCCATTCAGGCATATAGATATATGCATAAATTCGTAAGAATAGGCATTAAGTAGTTCTGAATATAAGCTAATAAAAAAAGGATAACGATACTATCGGTAAGCATATGAGAACTCGGAATATAAGGATATAAGCACACATAAAATCTATCTATCTATCTATCTATCTATCTATGAACAAGATAACAATGTATTACCGTGATTGGACAAAAAACATTCCTATAACTTTAGGCATTAAGTAGTTCCGAAAATAAGCAAATAAAAAAGGATAACGATACTGTCGGTAGGCATATGAGAACTCGGAGTTTAGAGATATCAGTACACATAAAATCTCTCTATCTCTCTATCTATCTATCTATCTATCTATCTATCTATCTATCTATGAACAAGCTCACAATGTATTACCGTGATTGGACAATAAAACATTCTTATAACTTTAGGCATTAAGTAGTTCCGAAAATAAGCAAATAAAAAAGGATAACGATACTGTCGGTAGGCATATGAGAACTCGGAGTTTAGAGATATCAGTACATATAAAATCTATCTATCTATGAACAAGCTCACAATGTATTACCGTGATTGGACAAAAAAAAAAATTCCTATAAAATTAAGCATTAAGTAGTTCCGAAAATAAGCTAATAAAAAAGGATAACGATACTGTCGGTAGTCATATGAGAACTCGGAGTATAGATATATGAGTAAACATAAAATCTATTTATCTATCTATAAACAAGCTCACAATGTATTACCGTGATTGGACAATAAAACATTCTTATAACTTTAGGCATTAAGTAGTTCCGAAAATAAGCTAATTAAAAAGGATAACGATACTGTCAGTAGTCATATGAGAACTCGGAGTATAAGGATATAATCACACATAATATCTATCTATCTATCTATCTATCTATCTATCTATCTATCTATGAACTAGATCACGATATATTACCGTGATTGGACAATAAAAAGTTCTTATAACTCTAGGTACATACATAAAAATCCATAAATTCGGTTAAAAGTAAAAATTAAACTCATCCTTGATAATCGCTAAGAGAATTTTTTTTTTTTTAATCATCTCATCCCAAGCAAGGCACTCCACTGCCACTATTGCGCATGGGGCTACATAGGGGAAGGTAAAGAGAAGGAGTGGTTAGACATAGGGAATGTCAGGAGGAAGGTGACAGATGAGTAAGGATAGCGAGGATGAGGGTTGGGCAGATGGGAAGAGTGTTTGATAGAATGGGAGCAGGTTAGTGTGTTAGGAGGTGTCTATTGACCTTACATTTAAACTCCTGGAGATTGTAGCCGTCGGGGAAGCAATTCCACAAGAGAATTCCACAGTCGGGAAGTGCGAGGAAAGAAACTGTTGGAGTAGAAGTTACGGCTGCATTTTATCGGTTTCACTGTAAAAGGGTGGGATCTAGTTGCTAATCTAGTATCTCGTTCAAATTCGTATTTAGGGGGCACTAGTGATCTAAGTTCATCGGAGCAGAAGCCGTGAAAGTATTTATAGAAGAGACACAGGGAAGCCACGTCGCGCCGGTGGGAGAGAGACTGCAGGCGGTCTGCCAAGTCGGTATCTATCACATTACAGACCCTCCTCTGAACCTTATCGAGAAGCCCGAGGAGAACAGAAGGGGCACCCGACCAGATATGACAGCAGTATTCAATGCACGGGCGGATGGTACATTTATAAATGTGCAGGATAGATTCAGACGGAAAAAACTTCCGGGCCCTACACAGAGAACCGACTTTCATAGCAGCCAATAAAATAGAATAGCCAATGCGGACATTCATAAAATTTCAACATAATTTATATCCAGAAAAGAAAAATTATGAGAAAAATTGTTACTCGTCTTTAACGAAACTTGTCCAAAAAATGAATTGCTACCCAAATACACAATATATATATATATATATATATATATATATATATAAAGGAATAGATATTTTTATTAATCTGACAAATTTTTATGACTTAAATGTTTTTCTTTTGTGGATACTCGTAGTTAAGTAGACGCTCTGTTTATTCGGTATATTTATTTATATATTTTGGTTTATCCACCTTTAAGTTGGAGAAATATTATGAGAAAAATATGCGCTCAACCGCAAGATGTAACTGTACCATCATTAGATCAGGCGTACTTTGGACTTCTCGGATACGGCGTACGTCGATGATCAAGCAAAGTTGAATCATTGCGCATTTTCAAAATGCTGGTTTTAATTGCTCTCTCATTTTGAGCTCAAAAAATTCACAAGGAATCTTAAATATATGAGAAGGAGAATTGTCGTGCATAAATACACATCAATTTGAAACTGCGAGGCTAGGACTTGTACCATTCAAACAAGGTTCATGAAATCGCAATAGTTAGAACTGTTCAGTTTACCTACTTCGTCAATTTCAAATGGTCCCATAATCGTTTAGTCGACTATTCCAACCCATATTATCACACTACTGCTTCTTTGCTACCTTTTTTTGCTACAGGCACATCTGCATTGGATCAAATCCATCCTTTGGCCTATCCATCAGGTCTGCTGAGTTCAGCCCGAAATTTTTTTTATTGTATAATTTAGATAAGTAACTTTTCATATATTCCTTGACCCTGTTGTGTCCTTGTCCTGTTCTTATTTATATGGAGGTTGGTGTAATTTAATATTACACCAAGTCCTGTATAAATCTGTAGAACCACTCACATGCAAAAAATATTAAATTATGTTAAGTTACACAAAATTCCATATAAACAAAAAATAAGACCGGGACAAAACAACAAAGGCAAAAATACCCTGAGGATCTTAATAGGATCTTAAAATTGAAGAGGAGAAACAGACAGGGGAAATTATTATTGTTATCTAGATCGAGAAAATGGCTCCCCAAACATTCTAATTTATCTTTGAGTCCCTTCTGTTTACAGATAGTCGGACGCTGTGTGTTAATCACAGAAGCTTCTAAGATATTCAGGTAGTGCTTCTTTGTCATTACTGACTATTCTTTGAATATTGTCAAGAATCTCGAGATATATAGTAGATGAATAGGGCAGAAATGGCAGCAGTATTCAATGTACGAACGAATGCATAGACAGGAAAATATATGTATGTTTACATAGAGTTAGTCATGGAAAATGCTATTTTTTCAACTTCTAACTTGCAATTAAGGTTGTCGGAAGAGTCATTGCGTCAAATAAATTTCACTGTCCAGTATAAGATTGAGTCTTTTGTCAGAAATCGATTATCTACATTGGATATACACTACCGGCCATAATTATTAGACCACCCAAGTTTTTTTTTTCATACTATTTTTAGTATTTATTGCCAAGTGGATAATTCTAAATGAAAATAGAATGGTTCTTTTGTTAATACTGCACAATAATATGTGCATCAAATGAACTGTTCTGGTGTCTAGTTTTTGTGCTCTCTTCCCTATGCTAGTCTCTTCTTATTGGATGACCGAAGCAAAGGCTTCCTGGCTGCCTTGCAAAATTTTCCAAAGTAATAATAACAAAAGAACCATTCTATTTTCATTTAGAAATATTCACTTGGCAATAAATACTAAAAATAGTATGAAATACATAATTTTTTTTAAACTGATGATTATGGTCGGTAGTGTACGTCGACCACAATCAGTAGAATGATGACAAACAACTTACGAGATCCCAATACCATAAAAACCATCTAGGTACCTGCAAACAACTGCCTTAGAAAAATTGTTGATAACAAACTATCGTCCGGTTTCACACTCCACCCACGTCTATAAAACAGGTGTAGAGGCTCATCCCTTTGTTCCCTGTTTAGGATGTGGTTTCCGGCTTTCTCTTTTCCAATCTTTTCACTTTTCTTTTTTTTTGTTTATATTTTTTTCAATTGGAGTAGATAGACTAAGCTATCACCCGGTTCACAATCCACTCACGTCTATTGAACAGGTGTAGAGGCCCATCCCTTGTTCCCTGTTTAGGATGTGGTTTCCGGCTTTCTCTTTTCCAATCTATTCACTCTTACGTAGCCCCCTGAACATCAGTGGCGTTACTGCCTTGCTCGGAGTAATATGATTAAAACAAAAACAATATCATTTTAAAGAAATCTAATTGCCGACAATGTCTTAAGATAATGGAGGCTCTTTCTATAAAAATAATTTTGGTTAAGCATTAACCTTATCCTATTTGACAATGGAAGTAACGTGGTGTTGCTTATCGTCTAAAAGACGCCCTAACATGAAATGACAACCACATTTCTTCTCGTATAATTTAGAATTTCTTCTACTTCCTGATAATACAACTTGGAACACGAAGATAGAAAACATATTAACAACGAACCCCTTTGAAAATGGCTAATGAATTGACCTGAAGCGCTTGTAGCAATGATGATTGCAGACAGTTTTTACACGTTCTTAGTTTCCACCTTCCACCAAAAAAAAGTGCATGAACGTTAGAAAAACTTGATAAAATACTTATTACAAATCAAAATGCTTGTTATTAACGGCTTCAGAATATATTGAGAAACCTCCACACACACACACACACACACACACACACACACACACACACACACATATATATATATATATATATATAATGAACGAAGAAAATATTTGCGACGTTCAAAACATTAACTTAAAACAGTGCTCAATATTAAAATAGAGTAATGAATATTTATTATAAATTATACTTTATAACATGTACAAACTACAATCTGCTACCAATCTGTACATTTTGTTTCGTCATTGAAAGAACAATGTCTCATCAGGTAGTTAATAATTATTAACTGCCTGATGAGACACTGTTCTTTCAATGTCGAAACAAAATGTACAATATATATATATATATATATATATATATATATATATATATATATATGTATATATATACGTGTATATATACATATATATATATATGCACGTATATATATATATGTGTATATATATATGTGTATTTGTATGTGTGTGTGTACGACGTGTCTCAGTAATTATATATATATATATATATATATATATATATGTATAATTACTGAGACACGTCGTACACACACATTCAACCTCACGCACACACACACATATATATTACTAACACACATCACACACACACACATGTGTATATGCATGTATGTTTGTGAGAGCATTACACACACACATACATATATTTATATGCTTGTGCGTTAGTGTGTGAGAGTATCACACACATAAAATGGCTTAACATACTCCGAAATTACCTCATGAAACCCAACAAAAAACATTCGTCTACCTGTACACAAAATTTTAAACATATGCAAATTATTTACTAATCACTGTTTCTTCTTTTTCAATAAGATTTTCTTCAAACAGAAATTTGGCTTACCCATGGAGTCATCTATCAGTCGTGTTCTCGCTTGCCTTTTCAAACATATCGTAACTAATAGCTTTACTTACCTAAAATACATAGATGGCGTCCTTTTTAACCCAATGCTAACCTTTTAAACACTACTGATGAGTTAGACTCACTATTGAATTCACTATCGAATTTGAAACAAACAACTCTCTACATTTACTCGACAGCTTATTAATATGCAACAATGAAATATTGTATATGCGTGTGTGTATTTGTTTGTGAGAGCGTCACACACACACACACACACACACATATTCATTTAGGAAGTTACATAAAATAAATTCGTTGCATTCACATACGTGCAAAAACCTTTGGAAAAGGCATTACCCCGTCACTTCTTCTTTTTAGCTATGGGTTAAATAGCAGGAAATATTAGGTTCTATAGCCTTGGTTGGTGACCAGTCTACCACAGAAAAAATTGAAACCTACTGCGGGACAATCTGCTGCCCAGTCAGTCATGTCTCAAGCGTGTATCAGGTATAGCACTTAACTGAATGATGAATAAAAAATTTATTTAACAGAAAAAGTCTTTTTTTTAACATAATCTCCTTACATGTCAATGTACTTAACATAACAAATCTTCAGTATTCACACAGATTAAATATTATGCAGTGAAAATTTCAAATTAAAATTCTTGTTATTAACGGCTTTAGAATATATTGAGAAACCTCCACACACACACGTGCGCGCGCACACACACACACGCACACACACACACACACACACACACACACACACACACACACACACACACATATATATATATATATATTACTGAGACACATCGTACACACACACACACACACACATGCATATATATATAGCGAAAAGTGAGAGAGGTGTAGTGGCGACAAAATTACATTTGGAAATGAAAAGTGGAATTATGGGAAGGTGTGGACGTAAGTTTGGAAACGAGACAGATAAGATCATTGTCTCTGTTCGTACGTACGTTAGCGAAAGTGTTAGACTTAGGCTACAAGGCTGTAATAAGCTCTGATTACACGCCTTGCAATATAGTCTGATGAGAAAGAAGAAAACAGAATGAGAGAGAGAGAGAGAGAGAGAGAGAGAGGGAGGGAAGGGTGAAGTGAGAGAACGCGTGAATATTAAAATATCGAAAATTTGGAGGATATCGTATGAAAAGAAGGAAGATTTATATTGAAGAATTTTACTCACGGCTGATTACAGCCTTCAAAGTAGATCCCGGTTTTCTCTGAGAATGCAAAAGGAAACCTGGACAGTGTATCAGTCATTTGAGTGCCCTACGTGATACAGACTTGGGCGATCATGTCTATTCACGTTTTACGTAAAAACTAAATACTTTACAACTTTTTTTTTTTCATAATCAACTTAAGATTTTTGACGAGAACTCGGATTGGATTGATTCGTTTTCTCAGGCATGTCAACCATTTTGCAG
Source organism: Ascarosepion bandense (assembly GCA_037127315.1). Lineage (NCBI taxonomy): Eukaryota > Metazoa > Mollusca > Cephalopoda > Sepiida > Sepiidae > Ascarosepion > Ascarosepion bandense. Next base: position 352,002 of record JBBBDQ010000512.1, read on the forward strand.
GTTATTTAAAGCCAGAAAATATATTTTATAGATTGTAAGAATTTATTTTTGGGGGATAAATAATTATGGGTTGGTGATACAAGTCTTACTAATTGACCCATAGCTGGATTCATACTTTTCTCACAGAGAAGATAACGAATCTAACGAGAACCGAAACTCGATCAACAATTCCGAGCCATTATCCATTATACCGCCCGTACATCCAACCTTACTGCACTTGGTACTCCCAACGAGTCACCCATCTAGGTACTGACCAGGTTCGAAATTGCTTAACTTCAGTGATCGTACGGGAACAGCTGTTTCAACGTGATATACTCAAATCTTGGATCGCTTAATTTTTGCGCAAGAACCTGTACTCAAATTACTAAAATAGAAAATAAGCGATTTCAATGTCACTAGTGTAGTAGAAATGGTAGAAAGCTCGAATTTAGTATGAAATAACGTATTTATCAACTCTATTCTTTTAAATCTACGTAAAACGGTCTTAACATTGTAAGTATAATTACCAAGATGTGTACGTGAGTTTTAATAGCAAAACATTCAAAAGTGATAAATCATCATAAAAAACGTAGTGTTCTATATTTCTGTACAAAATGTGCTACTTAATCCTTGGAAACTGTTCCGATTTTTAAAGAATTGTAACGGGCGATGAAAAGAGGATACGTTACAACAACGTTGTAAGCAATTGTGGATTATGCGAAATTAATCTCTACTAATTGAACCAAACCAAAGATATGGTTTAATCCCCAAAAGGTGATATTTTGTATATAATGGAATTGAATTTACTTCTATACTCTTTACCATGTTTGAACACCGTTTCAAGGCAGGTTTGAAATAAATGTTTTCCATCCCCTTGATAGACTGTCTTCCCGGGCTAACGAATGCCATCTAGCCGAATTAAAGTAATGCAAGTAAATCCATACAAAAAATGCAGTTGTCTGTTAATAGCAGCAAACTTCTAACAAACAAACCGGCCTCAAATTTAATGCCGTGTATTCCTTTGGTTCTTGTCCGTATGACCTATAAGGGGAGCATTTGGAACTGGGTGGCGCATAACCTCCATATATCATCGTCGATGCCTGCACGCTGAAGAGGTCTGTCTAGTCTCAACCATACGGGACTGAATTTTGCCCAAATAGAGGCGCTACTATTATCTTCCAAGATAAATAGATACCTACTAATGGGGTTGGAAGAGAATTCTCGGCTCCGCCTACTTTTCAAAATCTAACCAAATGATCAAGTATCAGATTTGTTTAAAGTTTGTTTAGAAATTAACTGAATGTTCTGTATTTTCGAGCGCTTTCGGCTATTCTTTTAGGGATAATCAAAGATGATTTTATTCTTATTTTTAACTGAATAAATGGATTGTTTTATATATGTACTGTTACGTGTAACAAAAAAAGAAAAATGATTATCCAAAATTCAAAGCTAAATTACAGACAAGTATTTAATTTACGATAAACACAAAATAAAATATATACAAAATTTACAATTTGTTGTATTCAAAACAGATACATAGAGTTAAACAATCTATTTACTCATTTAGTTCCATGAAGTTCTCTTTCAGATTTCAGTTGGTCTACAACTTTTCGTAGAGATTCTTTCGACTGGATATACAAATCCTGAATCTGGCCGGAGCTGATAATGTCAGCAAATCCTTTTAACAGTTAACTACTCTCTTCCCGAAACCTATTTTCATAGGAGCTAACACTTAATTTACATACTTTTAGAATCATCTCCAATTCTTTATATTTTTTCGAGTATTCTAGGATCTTCCTAAACGTTCTATTCCTAATTTCTCTATTTTTACGACTACTTCATGAATTAAAAGTTTTTGTACTAACAAGTAGGACTCAGTAGAATCCCTTACTATAACTTTTAAAACATTGTTAGTATTATTTTTATATATATAAATACATCCTCGTAACAGTACCTTGAGTTAATCAAAAGAAAAAGCCAACACTCTATAGCATTAACTATGAACACGGCCGTAATTAGAAAATAAAACATTCCTATAACTCTAGATACATAGATAAATTATTTATACATTATTGGTGACAGCGCTGGGAGATACAGAACATCTAGACAATTTCTACCTAATTTATATCAAGAAAAGAAAAAATATATAAAAACACACAAAAAAAAATAATAAAGAAGCAAGTGGATATCTAGCCACACTGATGAGCTGTGATACAGCGAAACAGGCTTGTATGTGAATGATGAATTGAAGAATATTTCCTGTTATATATATTCTTCAATTAAATTAATACCAAATAGCTTTCTCCTTCATAAACCAGACGAAATTCTTTGATAAACCTTCAATTGAAATATCCATCATTTATCTTGAATCATTTGTCTAGCCGCCAGTAGACGTGTCTTTTACTCAGCACAAGACTCGAGCGACACTTAACGAAGCAGGTTATAGCCGGAATGATTATGACGAATGAGGTGTTTGAAATGAATAGAAATGATGGTGGAAGAAAGTGTGTATTAGGAGGATAAGAATGATAGATAACGGTTAAACGTTGACTTAAAGAGGTAAATATTATAGAATTCAGAGTAGCGCCAACGTTGGAGTCTTTCTTTTTTAAGTAGCAGATCCTGGGAAAAAAGCTGTCTGTCTTACATTTTGGGACACGGGAAAAAATAAGACTGATTCGATTATATGGATGAGACATTACGTACCGCTCTTGGTTAGTATTTTATGTAGCAAATACCAATCACTGTTTTACCTTTGTGCGAGATTAGCGTATTATGGCCTCTCACAAAATAAAATATATACAAAATTTACAATTTGTTGCATTCAAAACAGATACATAGAGTTAAACAATCTATTTACCCATTTAGTTCCATGGGGTTTTAGTTGGTCTACAACTTTTCGTAGAGATTCTTTCGACTGGATATACAAATCCTGAATCTGGCCGGAGTTGATAATGTCAGCAAATCCTTTTAACAGTTAACTACTCTCTTCCCGAAACCTATTTTCATAGGAGCTTACCTTGTAAATAGAACGGATCATCGCAAATATATACAGGACAGCTAGTGGCGATCATATGGGACGAGATTAGAGATAATCATTTTAAGGTTTTACTGGAGATAAAACGCGGCTCGTCTTGGTTCATGCCCACCCGAAAGCAGTGTGACTAAGAGAGCGTTTTTGGCTAACTATATAAGGGTAAACAAAAGTGTAGTAGAATATCCCAATCAAGCTGAACTAAGTTTTTTTGCTTGCATTTTCCTTAAAATTTCCTCGTTTCTCACATGATCCGTTCATAGTATTCTCAGCATTCTTCTGAAGAACCACATTTTTGTTCTATCGAGTTTTCTTTTCATCTACGAGTAGATTGTCTCGCATTAACGTTATAAAGAGGCTAAAAATGCTATTAGCAGTGGCATACCTAGAGTGTGTGCCACCCGAGGCAGCCTTTAAGTTTACCACTCACTTAGCCCCCACAAAAATACATATTACACAGTTAAAAAACTAATTTCTGTACCATTATAATATTACTTTCGCATACTCAAATATCAGTCAGTCAGTCAGTTAAGTGCCATACATGGTATACACTTAGGCGATCATGTCTCTAAAGAAACATGACTGACTGGGCAGAAGATTTTCCCGCAGTCAGTCAGTTAAGTACCATACGTGATACACACTTGGGCGATCATGTCTCGAAAGAGACATGACTGACTGGGCAGAAGATTATCCCGCAGTAGGTTGCCATTGCTTTCTGCGGTAGACTGGTTGCCGACCAAGGCTATAGAACCCAATCTGTCCTGCTATTTAACCCATAACTGGAAGGAAGAGACGGATTAATACCTTTCCCAAGGGTATTTGCGCGTAAGTGAATACAATGGATTCAACTAGAATTCGAACTCGCACATCCCGCAGTAAGTTGCCATTATTTTCTGCAGTAAACTGGTTGCCAAACAAGGTTATAGAACCCAATCTGCTATTTAACTCGTAGCTAGAAGAAGAAGAGATAGATTAATACCTTTCCCAAGGGTATTTAAGCATAAGTGAATGCAACGTATTCGACTGTAATTCGAACACGGTTCTACGATTTCTCCTTCCGAGCTGATATCAACTACACCACAGTATAGTATGCGTTAAATACACGCCAAACATACTTAAACTTTTTCAGTGACAGTTAAGAAGCAAGAACGACATTTAGGAAAAAAGTGTAAAAAATTAGGACCATTTTTATTTCTGAAACTTTTGTTTTATTTTTTGCTGACAAATCTTTCACTGACATCATCAATTTCATCTGTCAATTGCCGCTCTATAGATAGTAGGCCAATATATATGCCATATTTTAAGTTACTGAAAATCGAAAAGACCCTTCAGTTGTGAGTGCTGTCTCGACCTTAAAACCACTTTTATTTTAATACAGGCTTATAACCTACATCAGATACAAAAATGCCACCTGGGGTAGACCGCCTTCACTAGTTCCACCACTCAATATTAAATATTAGTCTTTACTTTGTTTCTAACGAGATTTTACTGTTTTTAATACTTTTTTAGTTTTCGGAAGACATCTTCATCTTCCACTATACTTCTGCTTTCGGTGTCATCTGTTAAAAATACTTCCCAGATATTTATACTTCACTACTTGTTTGATTTTGACATCTTAAATTCGTGGCTCGTATCTTGGACTGTTTCTCTGATTGAATAGCAGAATTGCACAAATACAGAATTCGGAAAATTTATCCTTTCTATCAGTCAGTTTGCTGCTTCTCCCGGGAAAAGAAGCAACGAAAAAAAAAAAATAAATAAATAACCCTCCCCCCCCCAAAAAAAAAACAAACAAACAAACAAACAAAAAACAAAGTTTGAGAAACGACGATAAATGACAGAAAGACAGATGGCTCTGAGGGGTATTAGAAAAATTATAAAAAACGTTGATGAATAATTAAGAATTATTAGTTATTTTGTTTCAACTCCACACCACAACCAAAATGTGTATGTGCAGAAAAGGAACTGTAGAAATCGGGTAGAAGAAATCAGTGTTTATTCTATATAAAATTGTGCAAAATGTATACAATGAAAAAAAAAAAAACAAAAAAAAACAAAAAAACAACAACTCCAATCGTTTGTTATATGATGGGTCAGAAAGAAGATGACATTTTATATGTCATTTAAGGCCCAACCAGCGTATTATCACATGACAGCGTCCATCATCCGTCTTCCATCACCTGTTTGTTGGTCGGACTCCATTTTTCTTTTGTTTGAGCGCCTTTTATTTCTTGTTTCTCTCTTCTTCGTTATCAACAAACTCCTCTTACAACTTTAGTTCTTAGTTCTTGCCCACCTTCTTCTTCTTCTTCTTCTTCTTCTTCTTCTTCTTCTTCTTCTTCTTCTTCCACATCAACATTATTTTCCCTTAAGGGATATTAAGCCGCTTAAGACAAAGAGATGAAGAAAACGAAAATAATAATAATAAAAAAAAACTAAACAAAAAGCAAAACAAAAGAAAGAAGGAAAAAAACACGAAATTCCTCGAGGAGTTATGGTTCAATCAGCTTCTTTCTTTCGAAGGCTGCTAATTCCAGCCTCTCCAAGTAGGCGAAAGGGTCACTTTTTGTATAAGCTTTGACTGAGTAGCTTATAAACATCAGAGGCCGGGCCGCCTGGTTGGATGGCTGGACAGACGGGCAAGCAAAAAAAAAAAAAAAAGATATAGAACTGAGTAGAAAAGAGGACAAGCGGATAGATGAATGGATGGATGGATGGATAGGCTTTCTTCTATTTTTTTTTTCACTTCTTAGCTTCTCTGAAAAATGGTTTATGTTCACTTTGCGTTTCAGAATAACGTTTTCAACGCCAACAGTAGCATCATTATCATTGTCATTAAAGACAACAGTAATCGTTATTATCAACTCAACACTGCAACAAACAAGTTGAACTGTTTACTATCACTAAAAGTACGACTACGACAACAGCTATTACGGTATTATTCTCCATTGGCGGACAAAGTTCAGAGGTAGAGCATAGAATTGTTAGGCAAGTAATTTGACTTAATCAATATATTCGAATTATTGTTAACATGTTACAGTATTATAGATATTACTAGCATTATAGCCCGGCGTTGCTCGGGTGTAATGAAAGATTTAAAACTAACCCATGGTCCTGGAGCTCAGACTCTTTGGACGTTGGCACGAAAGACTAAAAAGCAATAGTTGTTTCCAGTTAAAGCGAAACAGTAGACTGAAAAAAAAAATGACTGGATGTAAGTCAAATTTTGATTTCCGGGCATCGATATCAAATTTTCTGCACTATTGTAAGAACTGCAACCTTGAAACTACTGAATATCGTTTCTTATGTCTTTGTCTATGAGTGTATCAAATTTGATTAAAATCGGACCATTCCTTCTATAACCCGATTTTTTCGATTATCGATTTTCGATATTTATCGGGGGTACCTCGACACAAAACCTAGCTTAGAACACTCGCAGACGCTTATAGTACAACTGTATACATTTTCAAGAAAATCGGTTCGGCCGTTTCGGAATCTATAGATAACGGACACACACACAGAGACACACACAGACACACACACACACACACAGACAAAGTTCCATTTATAATTAAGTATAGACTATAGGTACACTCTGACCATTCAGTCAGTCAGTTAAGTGCCATACGTGATACACACTTGGGCGATCATGTCTCGAAAGAGACATGACTGACTGGGCAGAAGATTATCCCGCAGTAGGTTGCTATTGCTTTCTGCGGTAGACTGGTTGCCGACCAAGGCTATAGAACCCAATCTATCCTGCTATTTAACCCATAACTGGAAGGAATAGACGGATTAATACATTTCCCAAGGGTATTTTGCGTAAGTGAATGCAAGGAATTCAGCTGGAATTCGAACTCGGCACCAAGACTTGTCGTTCCGAGTCAATATCCACTGCACCACAATGCGTTAATATTTACATTATTTATACTGTTTGGACTGTTATCATCTTTATTGCCATGTTTATGACGTTTCGGTCATTGTACGCTCCGATAGTCATATCTATGCTTAACCAGCTGAAAAAGACCGGAGAGTACAACGGCTGAAATATCTTGAACTTGGTAAAAAAGATGAGGACAACAATCTGAACATTGTAAATAATGTAAAATATTATGACTTTCTCGTTCCGAGTCGATATCCGCTGCACCACAACGCAATACTTTGTTTTATTTGAATGATTGTTCCAGTCTTTGATCAGTATAGATAGTTATTATAGCTACTTTCAGCTGTCTATTAGTTTGAGAGAAGGTGGCCAGAGGATACTTGGCCGAAACAAGATCTACAAAAGAAAAAAAATATCAAAGATGGGAACAATATTTCAAATAAAGGAAGTCATATTATATTGACAATTTCTCTAAAAATAAAGCAGAAATTACTGTGATATTTTAAATTTTACGAGATTATATTTAATGCGATACATAAAAACATTTTATGTAAAGAAACGAAAGCATTTAAATGTTCAAGACATTTTTCTTTTATATATTATTAATTATTACTTTAGAACATTTGCAAATTACAAACTATTACAAAATTGTAGATTTGGTTTTGACTTTGAAAGAACTATATCTTATCAGGAAGTTAATAATGTGGCAAGAAACGTTTTATAAAAAAATAACAAAACATTTCACATTATATTAGGAATTTTTTCGTTCAAGGTGAAAACATTAAAAAGTGGGGAAAGAAAAAGGAAGAAAAGATCAGAAAATAAGATAAGAAATCAAGAAAAGGAAAAGAAAGAGGAAAGGGAAAGATACAGAAGAAATAGAAAGTGAAGAGGAAAATAAGTGAGAAAATGTAGAGAGGGAAGAATATATATATATCTGTGTGTGTGTGTGTGTGTGTGTGTGTGTGTGTGTGTGTTCTTGGCTAGGTTTTGTGTTGAGGTACCCCCGATAAATATCGAAAATCGATAATCGAAAAAATCGGGTTATAGAAGGAATGGTCAGATTTTAATCAAATTTGATACACTCATAGACAAAGACATAAGAAACGATATTCAGAAGTTTTCAGGTTGCAGTTCTTACAATAGTGCAGAAAATCGATATATATATATATATATATATATATATATATATAAGCTTTTATTACATCCGAGCATCGCCGGATGTAATATTAAAATATTGCTTCATTGTTTTTATTTCGTATCTGCCTGTTTGTTTATTTGTAACGATTATTATATTTTTCTATAATAATAGCATCTTTTCCTTCCTTCATTTTTTCTATATGCGTTACATTTTCGTTGTATCTTTCAATATTTTTTCAAAATATGCCTCCTCTGGGCGTTTGATGTAGGCCTCCGTACTGAGTGCGATTGCTAAGCATTACAGCATGCCGTTTCCAAATCTTTGACCAAGCGAATTGTGTCATGATGTTCTTTTTCTCACAGACAGTGCCCAACTGACTCTACTACACTGTGCAGTTGACAAAATAAAAAAAAACAGACAATTCGCATGCGCAAAATTAAAAATATAATATGGTGAAAATTTACACATCGCATCTCGCATAACGAGGAAGGAGAGCTTTCAAAATTTGATACTCACAGGAGATATCAGCCGTAAAATGGGTAGGGGAAGGCAGCGAATCACCTACCTAATGAGTTTGTATGAATGGATGAGGAACGGCGGTGAGAGTTTAGCAAAAAGACAAGGATGTGTCTTTTCACCAGATCTATTCAACTTGTGCAGCGAGACTATTCTGAAGAGCCTAGAAGTTATGCCAGGATTCGTCAATTTAAACAACATAAGGTATGCAGATGATACAGTGCTGATAGCAAACTGAAAGACCTCCTACAGAAGGTAGCCGAAGAGAGTGACAAGAAAGGACTACAAATAAACTGCAAGAAAACCTAATGCATGGTCATCAGCAAAAAGGGCAGCCCAAAATGCCAAATACAGGTGGGGGATACTAAAATCAAGTAGGTACAATAATTTAAATACCTGGGAAGTGTTCTAACAGAAGAGGAAAGTGCGACACAGAGATCAGAAGGCGAATTAGCATGGCAAAGGAAGCATTCCAGAAGTTGAGTAAAGTATTTATAAACAGGACAATTTCGCTAGAGAAGAGAGTACTGGATTGCTACGTGATGTTAGTTTTTCAATGTTGGACAATATCATCGAAGATGAAGGAAAAACTTGATGCAACTGAAATGTGGTTGTACAGAAGGATGCTACGAATATCATGGATCGAGCATGTGAGCAATGATGAGGTTTTGGAAAGAATAGAAATGAAAAGGAAATTAATAGTAAGCACCAGGAAGAGATATCTAAAGTTCTTGGGACATGCAATGAGAAAGGAGGGCTTGGAGAACTTGATACTAGCATGCCAGATAGAGAGAAAAAGAGATGGACCTGATCTGGTGGATGATGGAACGAGGGAGTAACAGGAGAAAGCGTGCTAAGAGCCACCAGGATTAGGGAGATGTGGAAAGCCATGATCGCCTACCTCCTGAAAGGACAGGGCTCATAGAAGAAGAAAAACAAACGTTGCTAAGAGTGACAATCAATAGCAGGTGATGATCTTCCATGTTCTGAAGAGGCAAAAGACAAGATATATTAAGGGAAAACGCAAGATTAAGTGCGTTGACAAAGAAGGAAATTATGTTGAAATTATGCACTTTTTTAATAAATTATTTTTTAGAATTAAAATATTGCTTCATTGTTTTTATTTCGTATCTGCCTGTTTGTTTATTTGTAACGATTATTATATTTTTCTATAATAATAGCATCTTTTCCTTCCTTCATTTTTTCTATATGCGTTACATTTTCGTTGTATCTTTCAATATTTTTTCAATATATAATATACAAAGTGGTAGCTTGTACACTTCAAAGTATTAGGATTTTTCAAGTGTACTTCCGTCGATTACAAAATACATTTATACTTTTTTGGGGTGTGACGATACTGAAGATTTATAATACAATGCAAAATAGTATTTTTCAGATTTTCTTTTTTTGAGAATGAAATATAATATAAATTTTTTATAAAGTTTTAAATAAATTTAATGCTTTCTGTTATGAAAACTGCAAATCATTCCTATTAATGTTAATACTGAGAGAAAATTGGAATAGGAAAGCAGGATATTGCTAAAGACAAAAATGGGTTAACAAGTGAAATATTTCTACATTTCTCAATCATTAGAATATAATTAACATTGTTATATAATATAGATGAAAATGTATGTAATAATATTTATATATTAATACCTTAGTACCTACGTGTTTCACGCACTAGAAAACGATATGAACGCACATACAGACGCAAAAGATTAAACATTGGAACGCTGGACGACGTATTGATAAACACGCATGATAAATGAAAGAAAACGTCGAACATGAAATGTAAAACGAAAAGAGAATTAGTGTTAAGAGAGAGAGAGAGAGAGAGAGAGAGAGAAAGAGAGAGAAAGACAGAGAGAGAAAGACAGAGAAAGACAGAGAGAGAAAGAGAGAGAAAGAGAGAAAGAGGGAAAGAGAGAGAGAGAGAGAAAGAGAGAGAAAGAGAGAGAGAGAAAGAGAGAGAGAGAGAGAGAGAGAGAGAGAGAATATTATTGTACTTATTGCGTTTTATGTGCTTTAAATAATAATTTCAAATCTTTGCTGTTTTCATTTTGATTCTCCTTCAGCTAAGAAATATACTTTTCATCTGTTTATTTTTATTTATTTTATCCAGTCGGCCATACAATTATCGTCGTGAACAACATAGCAAGCAGTAGTCTTTATATTATAATACAGTAATACCTACCTAGGTACCTACGTATGTCCCGATTTTTCTGTAATAAATGAAATTAAATGTATTTTGCAAATGCATTATATTTCCAGAGAAAATAATTGTAATGGAAGAAAGAATACCACAACAAAGAGAGGCAGCAAGAGAACGGCAGAGAAAAAGACGAGAATGATTACAAGCAGAAGAGAGAAAGAGAGAGTCAAGCAATTCATAACAATAATAGAGAACGAATGAAAGCAAGGAGGAGTGATGTGATATGAACGAAGAAGAGAGAGAACTTTATATTTATGATTGTTACTGCAATATTTTGTTAAAGTTATTAAGTTAAAATATTTAATGATGCAATAGTGGAATTTCTACAGATATTTTATTGTTATAAAATTTAGCATGCGCTTATTCAATCATTAAGTGAAGAATTAAGATTCATCAGAAAATTAAGATAAAAGCGTGAAATTTTCGCAGTTATATTATAATGCAGTATATCATGTTGAGACGACGCTGATCGATAAATGAATAAATATCAGATGAATACACAGGATTATTTTTCGAATAAAAATAAAAGAAGATTAAAAACATCGTTAATTCTATGATAAACTATAATATCAAAAAGCTATTCAAGATCTACAACAATGTAAATTCAAAATATACTATAAGCATCAAAAACAATATATGTGTAGCTATGTAAGCTTTGTAAATTGAATATGTACTATAATCATAAAAAAAACTATATATGCATAGCTATGTCAGTCAGTTAAGTGTCATGCGTGAAACACGCTTGGGCGATCATGTCTTTTTCGAGACATGATTGACTGGGGAGAAGATTATCCCGCAGTAGGTTGCTATTGCTTTCTGCAGTAGACTGGTTGCCGACCAAGGCTACAGAACCCAATCTGTCCTGCTATTTAACCCATAACTGGAGGGAAGAGACGGATTAATACCTTTCCCAAGGGTATTTGTGCGTAAGTGAATGCAATGGATTCAACTGGAATTCGAACTCGGCTCCCCGGTTTCTAGTTCTGAGCCGATATCCACTGTACCACAACGCACAAAGATCTAGAGAGATGTGAATTTAAGATGTACTTCTTCTTTTATGTGCCATATCCTTTCAAGACGTAGGCGATCATGGCTTTCCACGTCTCCCTATCCCTGGTGGCTCTTAATATGTTTTCTCCTGTTACCCCACACAACCCCCGTTCTGTCATCCACCTGATCAGGCCCTTCAAATATGCTATCCGCTGCTTTCCGCTGTCCCTTTTTCCTTCTATCTGGCCTGTCAGTGTCAGGTTCTCCAATCATAAAAACTATATAATATGTGTTGCTATGTAAGTTTTGAAATTTAAGATGCACAATAAGTATAAAACTATGTCAGATCTATAGCCATATAAATTTAAAAAATATTATAATCATCAAAATTATATATGTGTAGCTGTGTAAGCTTTGTAAATTTATGATGTACTATAATCATAAAAACTATATAAGAACTGTAGCGATGCAAATTTAAAATAAGCTATAATCATCAAAAAATATACGTACAGCTATGTAAGCTTTTTAAATGTAAAATGTACTATAATCATAAAAAAGCGATATAAATTTAAGATACACTATAATTATACAATGATAAAGATAGAATTAATTAAAACATTAAAATAAAAAAAATGAGACATTTAATGAGTGATTTAAATAAAGAATACAATATTTTTTAAAATATAATATCAGTGAACGTAATTCTTTTCAGTATAATCGTTTACAAAATGTTCTTAATTTTGTATAAATGATATACTGTGATTATATGATATCAGTGTCGAGATTATCTCAATGGAGATGAACGTTTTCAAATATAACGATATTTATGTTCACCAAACTTAAAGAATCAATAAAAAAAATAATATCACACTGAAAAGGATTAAAATCTACAAATGACTCGAACTAAGAAAGAAAGGCTTCGAGATAAATACTCAGGAAGTATAAGCACAAACCTTATTTATATTTAGAGGTTTTTATTTATTTTATATATATATGTGTGTACGTGTGTGTGTGTGTGTGTGTGTGTTTATTTATATATATATATATATATATAACACACACACACACACACACACACACACACACACACACACACACACACACACATATATATATAAACACATTTATATATATATATATATATATATATATATATATATATAATGGGAAAGAGTGAAGACATTACAATAATGGCCTCATGAAATTTCGATGACGGCATGACTGAAATTACACCACTCAGCTAAATGGCAGGTTTTCTCCACATTGATTATATATATATAGCCACTTACGGCTTTACGCAAAGTAAAGCCGTAATTGAACGACTTCGGCTCGGCTACTGAATTGAACGTTTTCGGTTGCTGGCGGTTGTTTACAACTGTAAATAACACGCTATGAAATCTGCCTTTCTCTACCTTGCGCCGATAGCATAGGGTCGAGATCTTTGACAAATTTTCAGTCTCAGCTTAAAGCACACGGTTTAGATAACCGCACTGATGACCTGTAATACAGCGAAACAGAACTGTATGCAGATGATTACCTATATTGTCTACACCAAAAGTATCGGAACTGTAAGACCATTTTTTTTTGCTGCTCACTGAAGACATTTGGGTTTAAGAGAAAAAGCTGAATACGAAACAAAAGTTCAGAATTTCTGCATTTATATTCTGACATTTGCATTTTGAGGTGTTAAACCGATCTTATACAAATACCACCATTTGGATAAGATCACCTCATTTTTAGGTGAGTAAAAATAAAGGAACAGATAGTCTTAAAGCAAATAACATTTAATATTTGGTTGCATAATTCTTACTTGCAAAAACTGCATCAAACCGGAGACCCATTAACCAAACTGTTGCATTCTTTATTTGTGATGCTTTTCCAAACTTTTAATACAGTTCTTTTTGTTTTTTTCTGAGAGGTTTCTTTTTTTCAGTCCCCTCTTCAAGAGATGAAATGCATGCTCTATTGAGTTATGGTCCGGCAGTGGACATGACCAGCCTAAAATTGCTGGCTTTTTCCCCTGATGAAGTCCTTTGTTATGTTGGCAGTAAGTTTTGGGTCATTGTCCTGCTGCATGATAAATTTCCACCGGATTAGTTTTGGATACATTTCTCTGTAAACTGGCATACTAAATGTTTCTGTAGAATTCTGGATTTATTCTAATACTACCACTATGAGAGGATGTGCGTTGTCGTGCAGTGGATATCGGCTCGGAACGAGAAATTAGGGAGCCGAGTTCGAATTCCAGTTGAATTCATTGCATTCACTAACGCACAAATACCCTTAGGAAAGGTATTAATCCGTCTCTTCCTTCCAGTTATGGGTTAAATAACAGGACAGATTGGATTCTATAGCCTTGGCTGGTACCCAGTCTACCTCAGAAAGCAATGACAACCTACTGTGGGATAATCTTCTTCCCAGTCAGTCATGTCTCTTTCGAGACATGATCGCCCAAGCGTGTTTCACGTATGTCACTTAACTGACTGACTGACCACTATGAGTTACATCATCAATACATGAATGAGCCTGTTATTGAAGCAGCAGTGCAAATCCAAGTCAGCACATTGCCTACATGCTTCACAGATGAGCTTGTATGCTTCGGATCATAAGTTAATTCTTTCTTTCTCTACTCTTTGGTCTTTCCAGCACTTTCGTAGTGATTATTCTTGGTCTCATGATTTCATAAAATATTCTTCCAGAACTTTTGTCGCTCATTTCTGTACTTTGAAGTGGAGGGAGCTGGTTAACGTTTCTTTTGTTCCACCTTGTGTCAGACTTAACCGAACTCCCTACAGCTTATAAATTTTATGTTGAATAATATTCATCAGACTTATCAGAAGGTTTTCATCAGAAGGTTGGTTGTCGGCAGTTGGAAGGTGAGGATTAGTGCAGAAGAGTGGAATAATAAAATATACACTTTGAATGTAAAATAGAAATTTATTATAAGAAGTGACGTGGGTGGAGTGTAAAACGGGCGATAGTTTAGTCTATCTACTCCAATTGAAAAAAAAAGAGAAAAGAAAAGAAAAAAATAAGAGTAAAAGTTTGGAAAATAGAAAGCCGGAAACCATATCGTAAGCAGGAAACAAGGGATAAGCCTCTTCACCCGTTCAATAGGCGTGGGTGGAGTGTAAAACGGGCGATAGTTTAGTCTATCTACTCCAATTGAAAAAAAAAAGAGAGAGAAAAGAAAAAGAATAAGAGTAAAAGTTTGGAAAAGAGAAAGCCGGAAACCACATCCTAAACAGGAAACAAGGGATGAGCCTCTTCACCCGTTCAATAGACGTGGGTGGAGTGTAAACAAGTGTTGTAGAAATTAATGTTCAATTATAAGTCTTAGTAAGAAGTTATTAGTAGAGTTCGTATTCAGTGATGAGGGTGAAGAATTAAGAGTTCATAAAAAATGTTTGTAGCAGTAATTGTGGAGAGAGAGAGAGAGAGAGAGAGAGAAAGAGAGAGGACAATGTCCGGGTCACTTGAAGTTGAGAGTTACATGTTTGATGTGTGTCAGCTAACCGCCTGCTCTGAACTGCCCGCTGTGATCGGTTAGAGCCCATCTGTAAATATTGAATAGTCACCTGGCATGGCCCAGAAACGATTTGATTTCTTTAGGTATGAAAAAACCGTTTCTCTGACGTATTTTGAATTTTGCGGATCCAGAGTTACTCTAAGGTCCGTAAAAGGGATTTGATATTTATTTATTTTTGGTTTACCTCCGGAACTTCTGCGTGGAGCCAGATGCGCAAAGACCAGTTTTGGTCATTTGCTTTCTGAATCTCTGAGGGCAAACATCCGGTCTCTCGCTTTGCTCGCTATCACCACAACTTTCTTGTAAATTCCTTTCTGCTTAGTGGTTTGCATCTTGTGGTATGGACTCTATATTTCTGTTATCAAAATCTTTTTCGAATAGTGGATTGTGAAACTTTCACCCCTGCATCTTGGAGATTATTGGTGATATCACTGACTGTTGTTTCGGGGTTTTTTCCTCCTAGCTCCAGCAATGTTTCTGTCAGGAACTGTTGTTGTTTTCCTTGGCCGATCTGTACAATGCCTGTTGCTTATAACACTAATAGTTTCTTTTTTCTTTTTTCAGGACATTCCAAATTGTTGTGTTGGCTATGCCCAATGTGTGTCCAATGGCTCTGATCTATTCTTCTTCTTTTCTCAGCTTCAAAATGGCTTGCTTTTCTCCCATAGACAGCTCTCTCGTCTTCATGTTGGCTTAACCTTTTTAACAAGAAATACAGTCGTCACAGGTAGAACCCAAGACTAA
The DNA here is from genome assembly GCA_037127315.1 of Ascarosepion bandense. Classification (NCBI taxonomy): domain Eukaryota; kingdom Metazoa; phylum Mollusca; class Cephalopoda; order Sepiida; family Sepiidae; genus Ascarosepion; species Ascarosepion bandense. The sequence continues at coordinate 368,033 of JBBBDQ010000512.1, forward strand.
AACCAAGAGTAGTCACTAAGGGCTATTTGATTTTTAAACAATCAATGTAAAAAGCAACACTTTGGCAACAAGAAAAACCTGTCAGTCACGTGTTCCAGTAGTTTTGCTCACTTTACAAATGGGTGGGTTCAAACAAATGATTGTGTGTCCGAATTTGTTTAACACATCTAAATGTAAATACCAGAAAATGAAAGCTGAAATTGCTTTTCTCCCATAGACAGCTCTCTCGACTTTATGTTGGCTTATCCTTTTTAACAAGAAATACAGTCGTCACAGGTAGAACCCAAGACTAAAACCAAGAGTAGTCACTAAGGGCTATTTGATTTTTAAACAATCAATGTAAAAAGCAACACTTTGGCAACAAGAAAAACCTGTCAGTCACGTGTTCCAGTAGTTTTGCTCACTTTACAAATGGGTGGGTTCAAACAAATGATTGTGTGTCCGAATTTGTTTAACACATCTAAATGTAAATACCAGAAAATGAAAGCTGAAATTGCTTTTCTCCCATAGACAGCTCTCTCGACTTTATGTTGGCTTATCCTTTTTAACAAGAAATACAGTCGTCACAGGTAGAACCCAAGACTAAAACCAAGAGTAGTCACTAAGGGCTATTTGATTTTTAAACAATCAATGTAAAAAGCAACACTTTGGCAACAAGAAAAACCTGTCAGTCACGTGTTCCAGTAGTTTTGCTCACTTTACAAATGGGTGGGTTCAAACAAATGATTGTGTGTCCGAATTTGTTTAACACATCTAAATGTAAATACCAGAAAATGAAAGCTGAAATTGCTTTTCTCCCATAGACAGCTCTCTCGACTTTATGTTGGCTTATCCTTTTTAACAAGAAATACAGTCGTCACAGGTAGAACCCAAGACTAAAACCAAAAGTAGTCACTAAGGGCTATTTGATTTTTAAACAATCAATGTAAAAAGCAACACTTTGGCAACAAGAAAAACCTGTCAGTCACGTGTTCCAGTAGTTTTGCTCACTTTACAAATGGGTGGGTTCAAACAAATGATTGTGTGTCCGAATTTATTTAACACATCTAAATGTAAATACCAGAAAATGAAAGCTGAAATTCTGAACGCTTGCTTTATATTCATCTTTTAATCTTAAACCTAAATGTCTTCAGCGAACAATAAAAACAAAGAAAATACTTTAGGAAGCCACTATATATATATATATATATATATATATATATATATGTGTGTGTGTGTGTGTGTGTGATGAATGTATATTTGGCCAGCAACTTTTCTTTTAAACATCTTTCCTTAAATATGGCTGACAAGGAAAATTTTATTAATTTTTTTGTTTAGTTTTTTGCTTCGTTCTTACAATTTTCCTTTTGGTGGGTGTGAGGGAGTAAAAAAAATGTTCATACCATCCATCCATTTATATATATATATATATATATATATATATATATATATATATGTTTCGCCAAGAACAGGGATTATGAAATTTTATTCTGAAATTTAATAGCAGTAAGGTTTTTAGTGAAGCGTTATCGCTAAGCCCAGAATTTATGAGAAATTGTGATTAATACATGGTGCGGAATATGTTTTTCAACTGACTTTATTTTCACATTTTAACTAGCATACGACTGTTCTCTTAATTTAATTTTGGGGTTGGATTAAAGTTTTCCTTATATTTTACAGGTTTCTAATAAAATTTTGATAGTGTGGAATCATTATATTTTGAAGAGCATGCATAAACAACGCACACATAACGAAGGACAGAAGAGTGGTGTAAAAGCAATTTGCCCATCTTCACTGAAAATGATGTTTGGCTTCCATCATCGCCAGAGAGTATTTAATGCCAAAAGGGGTCACATTGGTTAGGAACCTGGCAAATTGAAGAGGAATGCCTATGAGAAGAACTATTTTTAAATTAACATTTTCCTTAATGTGGTAAATTGAAATAATTTTCTTGGCTGCATAACATATTTTGATATATATATATATATATATATATATATATATATATATATATATATATACTTATAGCATATACATATAAATACACGGACGGAAAAACAACACAAACGCACGCATAAAATCAAACACACTCGTGTATAAAAAAAACACGACTCTGGGACACACACATAAAAAACATATGCATACACACACACGCACAAAAAAATAAGTAAGCACTCACACACAGACATAAAATAAGAAAAACCTAAGCGCATGAATTACACATACAGAACAGACATAAAATATGTCGCACGCAGATAACACACACACACACACACACACACACACACACACACACACACACACACATTTTCTCTCAGACAAATGTTCGTACAGAATATACCCACAAAGAGAAAAACTCACAAAGAAACAAACGCGAACATAATAAAAAAACACAATAAAACCCACACGGACATAACGCATGCATATATAAAGCACACAAAAAAACGCAGACATGAAAACACATTTTTTCTCTCCTCTATCTCACCCTCTACACACACACACACACACACACACACACACACACACACAAACCTACATGCGATCATTCGTAAATAAATATAATGTATTTAAAGATATGTATGTTGCAGATAAAATATATATTACGAGTTTGTAGTTTCCCTTTATGATACCTTACTCTAAATAATGTTTTCTCAAGATGGCTTCAACATTAACATCAACATAAACTAGCGTTCTTTTTTTTAAGATTCATGTCTTTTAATGTCTTTTATTTTCTATTCCTCGCTTTTCTTGTTTCCTACTTGACTCTTTTTACTTTTTCCTATCACTAATCTTTTCCTTTAATGGATTCATTATCCTAAACTTGATTCTTTTTTTTTCTGTACTGTTTGCTTTCGTCCGTTGATCTGACGTTTATTTACGGCCGTTGCTTCTTCACCTTCATCTTCAATTCAACGATATTGTCAATCGAATCTTTTCTTTAGTTTCCCAGTTCCGTTCACTTCCTTTTGTTATACTTTTGGCTACTTGCTTAGATTGACTGTGGATCATATATTTATGTTTTTAAGCTGACTGTGACAATCCGTTAGCTTCCATGATACTATGAATGCGACGCATATGAACAGTACTCGGTTTAGGTTAAAAGAGTTTAGAATATAAGCAAAGAAAGGCAATATAATAGGTTTTGGTGTCAGCTGAATCAGATACTAAAGATTTGGCGCGTGGTAAATCTGATGTTAAATTTTAAAAGTTACTGATTCTGTTTTTTTTTTATCTAACCCCTTGATGAAATGAATATTTTTTTAGATATTTTATCCGACTGTAAACATTTTGTTTCGATTTTAAAAACACTTTTTTTGCTTTTCGTTTTTACTCCGTGAAAATGCTTTTTCTGCTCTTAAAATGAACGCGGCCCTTTCTCTGGCGTGGTGTAGTCATGATTGGCGAGGTCATTTAAAACTGAGCAGTGATTTTTATCCTCACTAGGTGCCCCATTCTGGCATCCTTATGCCATATCCAAAACTATGCTTATTTTTGTTAAGGCACTTCGACATGTTGTAACAGTTAGTAAGCTTGGCTCACTAGGTCAATCCGACTGAGTTGTAAGTTCGATTTGCTACTGGGTGCTCCACTCTTTCGGCCTTGTGTCATATAAAAGCTACGCTTAGAAGATCATTTAGATACTTTGAAATGGTCTAATAGTAATTTTGTCTTGCTAGGTCGATTCTGATTGAGTTGCAAGTTCGATCTACACAAGATGCGCCAGACTTTACGCTTAGTAAGCCATCATAAGAATGGCGTAAAAGTTTTAGAAGTTAATGTTTCGCCAGAAAAGGGGATATGAAATTTTATTACGAAAATTAATAGCAGTAAGGTTTTTAGTAAAGCGATATCGCTAAGGCCAGAATTTATGAGAAATTGTGGTTAATACATGGTGGGGAATATGTTTTGCAACGGGCTTTATTTTCAAATTTTAACCAGCATACGACGGTTCTCTTAATTTTCTAATTTTGGGGTTGGATTAAAGTTTTCCTTATATTTTACAGGTTTCTGACAAAATTTTGATAGTTTGAAATCATTATATTTTGAATAGCATGCATAAACAACGCACACATCACGAAAGAAACAAGAGTAGTGTAAAAGCAAATTGCCCTTCTTCATTGAAAAAGATTTTTGACTTCCATCATCGCCAGATTTAAATCCTATGGACTACTCAATATGGTCCATCTTTGAATCAAATGCTTGTGCAAAAACACACAAAAACCTGGACGGTCTGAAGCGAACTCGCTTTCGTGCATGGGCAGAAATCGACCAGGAAACTGTGCATGCCTCGGCCACTTCTTTTTCAATCGTCTTCAGCCAAAAGTTGTCACATTGGCTAGGTACCTGACTGCACAACATATTTCCCACCCTGTATGACAAAGTGTTTTCTTACTTTTCAGTTTCAGCAAAAATGAGTGCAGTGAAGCCGCCTTCAGTCCCTGCAATAGCGCCGTAGATAGAATATGGTTAAAATATCTATTAAACTTAGAGTAGATCACAATAGTGGGGCCCCCGTTGAGGATCAAATTTACTTAACTAAATGTTCTTGCTTCGTATCTTGTAACACTGAAAACTCAGAGGATTAAAAAAAAATGAAAAAAGAAGAGGAAAACGTCTATTAAATGAAGCATAATTGTTGAATTCACAGAAAGCTCGATTGAAAAGTTGAGAAGAAAATTAAAAATGAAATGCATTGAAAAAATCCTGTTTCAAAATAATAAATGAAGCTCCGAACAGTTTCGAGGCGAATCGAACTCAAATTTAACTAGATGAAATTCAGTAAGATTGAGCAAAACCAAGACTACCCGATCATCCTCAGTTCCCGCCGATAAGAACGAGACCATCGATGTATCCTCGAAGATCTCAAATAGAAAAACATATTTTGTCGATAAGGAAAACCAGGTGGTCAATGAAATAACATTTACAATTCTTTTGGACAAAGAACCGGGAAAAAAATATTTGCCTAGAATTGGCCACTCAGAAGAAAAATATCCCCACAAAGACAATGATTAGCCTGAAGGGATCGTTCATTTTAATTTCCATGACACTCATCAAAAATTTGATATCCGAATTCCTTTGGATACAAGAAGTAGAGAAAAAATAATAGCTTGGAATGACCATAGGCAAAAACGCCGAGACTGAGAAACACATAAACGGAAAAGATACATTTTTATTACTAAAGAGATTGGGAATATTTTTCTTTTCTTACCCACAAAAAGAATAAACGACATTTGGGATTGGCTGGCGAGGAGAGGGACATCTGGATGGGCTCCGAGCAGGTCCATGGCTTTGGAAATCACAGGATGATAAAAAATATTAATCACTGGAAATATCTGTTTTGTCTACGCATTCTGGAAGTTTGGATTTGTCACAGAGACAGTGTGCCAGCCCTTGAGGTGGGTTGAGGTTAAATGCTGAGAAAGTACAGGAAGAGAAAGAGAGAAAGAAAGAAAGAGAAAGAGAAAGAGAAAGAGAGAGAGATTAGCATCGCTTATATGGAGCAATGGTACGAGATGAAGTGAGTTGGTATTAAGGCACGGCTTGTTTCTTTTGACTATTCTAAAAATCAGGCGTGACAACCCCTAAATTGGGAAAATGACTCGAGTAAAAATATTTTGAAGATATGGAATTTTAGAAAAAGTTTGATGCTAAGGTTGGAAGATAATCGAACCCAAACCCTGGTCAGCTCCACCATGCCAGATGCCGGATGCCAGATGCAGGATGCCGGATGCTGGACCCAGAACTCCATATAAACTGGAAGTTTGGACAACTTGAAGAAACATCACGTTTACCGAGACCTCGTGGCCAAAACCTTGTACCATCTCTGAAAGCCAATACATTGAAGATTAAATTACTACTAACACAGGTCGTAAACTTCAGAGGGGATCCCAGTGTCAATTGATTATAACAATAAGTGGGAAGAGTATACTGCTGTATACAACAAATTTACTGTTGAACGTGATCTACACTTTAAAAATAATAATGTTTGATCTATATTTCTGAATATTAATTTACATGCGTCATTTTACTGTTGAACGTGATCTACACTTTAAAAATAATAATGCTTGATCTATATTTTTGAATATTATTTACATGCGCCATTCTACTGTTGAGCGTGATCTACACTTTAAAAATAATAATGTTTGATTTACATTACAGAATATTAATTTACATGCGCCATTTTACTGTTGAGCCTGATCTACACTTTAAAAATAATACTGTTCGTTCTACGTTACAGAATATTATATACATGCGTCATTTTTTGGGGCGGAGTTAGCGTGGTCTACACCTTAAAATAAAGAAAACGATATAAAAATGATACATATGACCGGAAATTATTCATGACATAGTGGTATAAATATTTTATGATCGATTTGCGATAGATAAGACCTGATTTACTTGATGTTCTTATGATGTGTGATGGAATTAAGATAAAAAATTTGGGATCAGGTGAAATTTAGAATGTTTAGCACATTGAAAAAGGCTTCTGATGGACAAAGTATATAAACCAGACTCGATCCAAATATAAAAATATGAGAGGTGTACCAATCCAACCATTTCAATCTCATCTAGATCTTATTTGCTGTTAAAATGACATTTTCCCATAAGCATGAATAAAAATTCCGCTTCCCCTAATATATAACCCATATTTTATAATTTCAAATCGACCTTCATTCTGATTAGTTAGAATAAACACACTCATAAAATCTAATCTTTCCGTCTCCCTCTCCATATTAACTCTTTAAAAATCAAACGTGATGTTTTCCGCATTCAAATGTAAATCATTTTCACTAAAGTTATTGAACATTTCCTGTTGGCAAGATACAAAATATTAAATCTCGAAACAGAAATTTCCGTGTCACAATGTAAATTACATTATTTTAAATAAAAAACAAATTTAATTATATTATGCTTTACCATCTATGCTGTATTGAGCACTTTTTTTTAATAAGAGGAACGGGTGGAGAACTCGGGATTCAAAACCTGTTTATAATGGTTTATAAAATCATAATATTAATATTATGCTTTTATAAACCATTGTAATGACAAAATTACTATATATATATATATATATTATCCTACGTTTTATGCACGACTCGGTGTTTCATGCGTTATGCATTTATCAGGCACATATGATGGAATGAGTTTTTCTTAATTTGAATTATTTTTTTAACGACCCTTCTTTTAAGTTGGTTATAGATAGTAAATTGGATGTGCGAATATTTTAATTTTTTTAAATGTAAGTTCAGTTAATACCGAAGCCTAAAAATGGAATAGGATACTAAAATCGTGGTAGGAAAAAGAAGAAAGAAGAAATTTATAATTTAGCGTCCCTTATTATTAAACTCAAGGTGCAAGGGACGCAACTAGGATGCACGGAATGCACCTGACGATTGCTAAAAGCATAAAACTCCGAGTCGTGTCTAAAATGTATATTTATTAATATATATTTTTGCTCTGTTATACAACATTGATCCCTGTTCTATTCACACCTGATTAATATTTATATATTGATGTGTATAAACACACACACACACGCACATATATATATATATATACGAAATGAATTGTTTGAACATTATTTTTTATCGATACTTGTATTTAAGTAGATATTCTGTTTTTAATGAAACAGTATTATATATTTATTTCTACTGTCCTGATTATTTACGATAAATTTTTATTACGAAAATGTGTACCATTCGGCACGATTCGAACCTGCGACCCCTATCTATATAGGGGAAGCTACCATTTGATCTGGCAACGGCTTAGACCTCTCGACCACGAATAGCCTCCAGTCTAAACGAGGTTTTTATCAAGCCTATATAACACAAATTTCGATCCATCGTAAACAAACATATCTGCTCTGAAATGTATGGTAATGTCAACATGTTACGGAAATCAACGAATTTTAATGAAACTTGGTTATAAGCAACTGACTATTTGAAATGAATTGTTTGAATATTATTTTTTATCGATACTTGTATTTTAGTAGATATTCTGTTTTTAATGAAACAGTATTATATATTTATTTCTACCGGCCTGATTATTTACGATAAATTTTTATTACGAAAATCTGTGCCATTCGGCAGGATTGGAACCTGCGAACCCTATCTATATAGAGGAAGCTACCATTTGATCTGGTAACGTCTTAGACCTCTCGACCACGAATAGCCTCCAGTCTAATTTGATTTCCGTAACATGTTTACATTTGTTGACATTACGATACATTTCAGAGCAGATATGTTTGTTTATGATGGATCGAAAATTGTGTTATATAGGCTTGATAAAAACCTCGTTGGTACCAGTAGAAAATATTATCAAGCTATCCACAGAAAAAGTTATAAACATTATTAAAAGTCACCCAGCAACTGTGAAAATTCTACCAACAAGGCAGCCCCCCAAAATAGCTATTGAACTTAAACTAGACGACAGAATTCAAATCCTACATAAACAAGACGCTTTCATGTCTGTCAAAGACTATAAAGACAACTATATTAACAACCTGGAACACCGTCTATTTAACCCTACTAAAAACTACATAGGCAAAATTAGCAAAGTAATTCTAGAAAATGCTTTGGGTTTGAACTAATGGTGTAACACAGTTGAATCTATAGAATGGTTCACTAAAATAACTATAACTATAAATACTTTCATGGCTTCTGCTCCAACGAACTTAAGTCACTGGTGCCTCTGCAACAGGTGTTTACTCGTGCAACCAGATTGGCAACTGGGTCCCACCCATTCACAGTTAGATTAACCAAATGCAGACGACAATTCTACTCCTGCAGTTTCTTCTCTCGCACTTCCCGCCTGTGGAACTCGCTCCCATATTCTTGCTTTCCTGACGGTTACAACCTCCAGAAATTTAAATGCAATGTCAATACTCATCTATTAACCACTTGACTCTAGTTCTTTCACCACCCCGTATATCCTTTCCTTTTTCTCCACCTTTGCAACTGTAATCACACCTGTATTCCCATCCTTCTCTTGTTCCCTTCTAACTGGTTCGTCTTTCTCTTCACTCTCTTCTACTTAATCTTTTTATTCTCGTGTAGCCCCATGCACATCAGTGGCATTACCGTCTTGCTCGGGGTGATACGATTAAAAAAAAAAAAACTAACAAAAGCGAATGCACGTTTATACATTTTGATATTTGTGATTTTTACCTATCGATCACTGTAGATCTACTAAGAGCCGCTTTAAACTTTTGGTGCTTTAAACTAATATTGTGGTGCAGTGGATATCAGCTCCGAACGAGAAATCGGGGAGCCGATTTCGAATTCCAGATGAATTCCTTGCATATACTTACGCGCAAATACCCTTGGGAAAGGTACTAATCCGTCTCTTCCCTCCAGTTATCGATTAAATAACAGGACAGATTGGGCTCTATTGCTTTAGTTGGCAATCAGTATACGGCAGAAAGTAATAGCAATCTGTTGTGGGATAATCTTCTGCCCAGTCAGTCATGTCACTTTCGAGACATGATCGCCCAAGTGTGTATCACGTATGGCACTTAATTGACTGACTGAACAATTACTGTCCAGTTAACTACCAAGACATAAATATTATCATGGAAGCACAAAATCTATTCTATTTCACGATGGCTGCTTTTGGACGAAAAATGAAGAAAAATAAATAACAATCTAGATGACTATGGGTGCGTATAATTCAGCAGAGTCCTTTGAATTGGTCAGTATTTTGTTACGGTGGAGACTAAGGCATCTCTTCGAAATCAAATACACCGGATTGTACCGAAACGACGGATTAATTATAAGAAATAAAACTCCATAACAAATCAACCGACCAAGAAAAGACCTGATATTTTTTAAAGACCACAAGCTCAAAATCACTACCACCACTAACGCTAAATGACCAACTTCCTTGACGTAACTTTCGACCTTAATAATGGAATATCAAACCATATACTAAAGATTCTCATTATCACAAATTTTTTTTTTAAAATCATATCGTCCCGAACAAAGCGGTAACGCTACTGATGTGCAGGGGGCTACCTAGGAGTGAAAAGATTGGAAAAGAGAAAACCGGAAACGGCATCCTAAACAGGAAACAAGGGATGAGCCTCTTCACCTGTTCAATAGACGTGGGTGGAGTGTGAACCGGGCGATAGTTTAGTCTATCTACTCCAATTGAAAAAAAAAAATAAAGTGAGAAGATTGGAAAAGAGAAAACCGGAAACCGCATCCTAAACAGGAAACAAGGGATGAGCCAACTAATGCCAAAGTCATAAATTTTTTAGATGTTATCTTCAAACTGAGCAATGGTTTGTACAAACTGTACACTAAGGACTCACATAATCATATATATATATCAAAAGAGAATCAAATTACCCCCAGAGAATTTCCAAATCCATCCAATTTCATTTAAGAACCAATTCTAGCAATAAAGAAATTTTCGTCAACTCTAAAATTAAATACATTAATTTTTTTTTTTTTTAATAATCACATCAACCCAAGCAAGGCATTTTATTGCCACTGTTTTGTAGGGGGTTACATAGGAGGAAAGTTATGAGAAAGAGTGACAGGTTATAGGGGGTGTCAGGAAGTGGGTAAGATAAGGATGAGAATACTGATTTGTTTCAAAATTACAGGGAAAAATATTCACATTTTTTTGTTGACCAAATGAATTTTTAAAACGTCGGAATAAAAATTAAATATAAAGGCTCATTTTTAATTTTTATTAAAAAAATATTTTAGTCGTGTTTGACACATGTGATTCGATTTCTGTGACGTAATTCAGCAACTATCTTATATCTTAGATGTAAAAAAAATTGCGAAAGGGAAAATTGCTGAACTTAAAACTCAAAAAGTATAAAAATTATATACACCACTAATACTAACCAATCTCCATTGATCTATCCAATTTAGAATAGCTTCTAACTCTAGTAATGAGGCTATTTTCGATAACGGTAAAATTAAATATATTAAGACATTAGTTAAGAGTAACCGCAATGTTAGTTTAAAATACTTTGATAAAAGTCAGTCAGTTAAAGTGCCATACGTGATACACGCTTGGGCGATCATGTCTCGAAAGAGACATGACTGACTGGGCAGAATATTATCCCGCAGTAGGTTGCCATTGCTTTCTGCAGTAGACTGGTTGCCGACCAAGGCTATAGAACCCAATCTGTCCTGCTATTTAACCCATAACTGGAAGAAAGAGACGGATTAATACCTTTCCTAAGGGTATTTGCGCGTAAGTGAATACAGTGGATTCAACTGGAATTCGAACTCGGCTCCCCGGTTTCTCGTTCCGAGCCGATATCCACTGTACCACAACGCACATCCCCTGATAAAAGTAAAGAAGCCAAACATATGCCGAAATCATATGATTCAACCAACCATTTAGTAATAACGTTAAGACCAATTTTCCTAAATTTAATTCCCTAACATTTCAACCATTTCCCTATACTCAAAAAGATTTTCAATTAAAACAATGTCAAGATTTGTTATAGTTACGTAAAGAGCTTTCATAAATATGTCTCGCGACATAAAAATTAGTTATAAAATAAAAACAAGTCCGACCTAGAAAATAACTAACTTCACTAACAATTAGAGTAATACTATAAAAATAATTCTAACTGCCGAAAAAACACGACTTAACGATCAGTGTGTGACTAAATGTATAATTTACAATGCAGCGGGACGGTAACTCCAAGTTCTACTTTGGATCAACAGGGGTCTTTGGAAATCTAGATTCAATAATCATAAACTGACTTTGAATAATATTAAATACAAGAATATTACTGCCCATTCCAAATGGAGTAGATAGACTAAACTATCGCCCGGTTCACACTCCACCCACGTCTATTGAACAGGTGAAGAGGCTCATCCCTTGTTTCCTGTTTAGGATGAGGTTTCCGGTTTTCTCTTTTCCAATCTTTTCACTTTTTTAAAAAAAATTTTTCAATTGGAGTAGATAGACTAAATTATCTCCCGGTTTAAACTCCACCAACGTCTATTGAACAGGTGAAGCGGCTCATCCCTTGTTCCCTGTTTAGGATGTGGTTTCCGTCTTTCTCTTTTCCAATCTTTTTACTCTTACGTAGCCCCCTGCGCATCAGTGGCGTTATCGCCTTGCTCGGGGTGATATGATTAAAAAAAATACTTTTGTTTTTTAAAAAACAGCAATACTTGGGAAATCATCGCGAAAACCCAATTTTTTAATGGAATAAAAATAGATCTAACTTGTGCTTTTTAGAAAAACTTATAATACTAAAACACCTAAATAACCTTAAATTATTGAATAGGAGAAGTGAATTCATGACAACATGCAGACATAGGGACAAATTCTTACTTAAATACTTAGATCCTGACTAAAACTTATCGGCCCTCCTTTTTTTCATGATTTTCGTGCTCTATCCCTTTTTGGTTATGTCCCTGTTTAAACATTATTAATTCCACTTTTCATTAATATTTAGCACAACTGATTTTTTATTTTAATGACATAAACATTAGCAACGCTAATACCGACACACACACACACACACACACACACACACACACACACACACACACATATATATATAGTTGAGCGACAATCTTTCATTTAAATATGTTTCATTAAAAACGAACAAATATTGAAGACTATAAATTTTTGATTTAATTTTTAATTTAATTTTTGATTTAATTCATTATCTATCTATCTATCTATCTCATTTCATTCATTATCTATCTATCTATCTATCTATCTATCTATCTATCTATCTATCTATCTATCTATCTATCTAACCAAGTATATTATCCACATTTCACTGCCTGATGATGAACGCCGAAATTTTATAGCTATTAAGTTGCAGCATGGTATTATTATAATAACAATAGTAACTATATATCTGCGCTCTACTTTCGTATTGAGGACTTTTAAAAAGTAAATATCTAACTCTCGAATGTACTTCTATTAGTATTAACCACTTATATATATATATATATATATATATATATATATATATATATATATATAATTATTTAATTACTTAGGTTTTGGTCATAATTAAATTAAACCAGTAGAAAAGTTGTATTAAAAAGTGTTCAATTCAATTATATCATAGAACTTTTGAATATTCTTCATTTTTAATCTAGTTATTACGCAACCCCGGTTTCTACCATCTGGTGTTTTCAGGCAATTTACAATAACTGATTTTACTATTTTTTTTAAGAACGTAACGGGGATTTTTATGAACGCGCAATTTTCTAAATTAGAAAAAGTTATAACGTTTTCATACATGGTTTTATGATTCTAATAGGTATTTATTGGTATGTTTACAGTTAATTTCTGTCCTTTCTTTTAGTAATTCATTTTTGATTGTGAATAACATAATAGCCAACTTTTCTTCCTGGCACAGTCTACATATTTTGCCACCGTTGTAAGGCTTGGTTGGCTGTTTTTACTATACTCCACGTTATGTTTGGGCCTTTTCCATATTTTAATTTCAATTTCCACACGTGGCTAGCCAATTTTGTACAATTTTTATAGTTTTTTAGTTTAAATGTAGAAGTAGGATTAAACTATCTGGTCTTAAAAGTATCTTTGGATAAATATGTTTTGTTTTGGCCATTTAAGTCATGTACTTTTGCCTTGTAAATGACTTCTTTTGTATTACAAAGTCCTTGAAGTGAGCATTTATTTTTGTCCATTCCATATTAATGATGCTGTTTTGTACGTTGCTATTTAAGTTTCTGGTGTTTTGTTTCTTTATGAAATTTTCTAAATTAATTGTACAGCTATAACTCAGTTTGATTGTATTCCTATTAAAAATTTACTTAGTGCTGAGCTTTTTGGAAATATTTTTAAACTGATCGATAAAGATCAGTTTAAAAATATTTGTCGTATTTTTGGTTTTTACTTCTAAGTTAAATGGTGGATTGAACCAGATAACGTTTCGTTGTCTATCATCGTTTTTTATTTGTCTGTTTGGTTGGGGATTGTATTCTAAAATATTCTTTTGACCAGATTTTCTTAGTGCATCTTTATAGTTTCTTTTCTTTTCATCAAATATCACACGCTGAAGTGATACCAAACTTTTCTTATTAATTATGAATACAGAGTTAAGTCACCGTTTAAAGATGTCCAGTTGCTTTCATAATATCCATCGGTGCAATATTAGGAGAGTATTCGAATAAGATTTCTAATTTTATATTTGCAACATTCAAAGTAAACTTTAGAAAAGGATATCCGTATTTTTGTTTAAATGAGTAATTTTCTATTTTCAAAAAGTAGTAGAATAAAAATGAGAATTACTCTTGCACTTAATTGTCATACGTAATACACGCTTGGGCGATCATGTCTCAAAAGAGACCTGACTGATTGGGTAGAAGGTTTTCCTGCAATAGGTTGACATTACTTTATGCGGTAGGCTGGTTGCCAACCAAAGCTATAGAACCCAATCTGTTCTGCTATTTAACATACAGGTGGAGGGAGAAGCGACGGATTCATATTTTTCCCAAGGCTATTTGAGGATACGTGAACACACCAAATTTAACTGGAATTTGAACTCGACTCTCAGTTTTCTCAATCCTAGCCGAAATTCACTGCACCACAACGCACATCCTACCATATTTCTTTTTTTTATTTATTCTTCTTTTCATTCATTCTTTTGCATATATCATTTAAAATAAGCGAAAAATAACAAGTAGCTCTTTTTAGTTAAATAGTGCTGATTTGTCAGAGAAATATTTGTTTTAAATTCCTTAAGATTCAAGTCTCATGATAAGAGCTTAGCAGACAACTTCACTGTCAGATACAAAATCGCACATGCGCTTCGTCGGAGAAAATTCCATATTTAATATATTTTCATTTCAATTTTTCTTTTCTCTCATTTACAAGAGTCACGATGAAATAAATATTGCCAAAATTGGACAAGAATAAATATTTTTAATGATACCAAGGCTCCAGGAGGTCGAAGGAATCGGGGAAAAACCCAAGGCATAATTAAACTTAGTTGGCTGAAATTCACAGGAGGAAGGTTAGTATATTTACCTTTCCGCATTGAAAAAGTAATTTGTTTTGAAAATTTCATCCGATTTATCACAGCGGTTTACGGATTGCATGGTCCATCCTCAAAATCAATCAATCACGCAATCAGTTGGACGCGGGGATCGATTCGCAGGACATTTTAAGCACTCGATTTGGCCTTACAACAAACAACAACTACTTAACTCCACTCGTAAATCTCCACCTATTTATTTGGTCGGCTAACGAAGAACTTAAAGAATAAACAAAAAGAACGCGCGGCGCCTCTTCGTTGAAACTACACAACCTGAAACTGAATTACTACTACTACTACTACAACTACGGCTACTACTACTACTACTACTACTACTACTACTCATGTTAAGAATTCTAACTATCTAAGTTATTTAAAGAATTTTGAATTTGTAAGGCATTGAAAACCTCAGAAAATAAATAATTTAACCGGATTTTTATTAAAAAAATGAACTTACTAAAATTAATTTCAACCAATTTTTGTATTTTTTAATCATATCACCCCGAGCAAAGCGGTAATGCCACTAATGTGCAGGGGGCTACGTAAGAGTGAAAAGATTGGAAAAGAGAAAGCCAGAAACCACATCCTAAACAGGAAACAAGGGATGAGCCTCTTCACCTGTTCAATAGACGTGGGTGGAGTGTGAACCGGACGATAGTTTAGTCTATCTACTCCAATTTGTGGAAATGTTGTAACATCAGTAAATTATTGCATTTGTATTTTAAGTTCTTCTTCTTCTTCTTCTTCTTCTTCTTCTTCTTCTTCTTGTGCCGTGTCCCTTCAGGCGATCATGGACTTCAACTTGACCCTGTCTTTTGTCACTCAACATTTTTCCTTTTGGTATCTCTCCCAAAACCTCGCTCTGCCATCCATTTGCTCAAGCCCATCAAATATATCTCTCGTTGCTTTCCCCTGTTTCTCTTTTTTTCTATCTGTCTAATGAGTATTAAATTCTCCAAGCCCTCTTTCTCAGAACCTCATCTGTCTCTCAGACGATTGATTTTACGTAGATAGCATGAGTTGTAAAATCTCTACTGACAGTAAGGATAACCTTCCTTGGGTTCAAACCGAAACCAGCAGGTTAATAATAAATGTGATAAATAAAGGAATGTCCTAAGAATCAGGATAGAATTGAATATTTGTTTTTGTTGGAACTTTTAACACGGAAAATTATCATTATTATATGTCTTACTATTTGGACTCTTATGCTCATTTTGGTTGTTATACTCACAACGTTCCGGCCGTTGCGCTCTCCGCAATTCTTCAAGTGTCTGCCGTTATATTCAGTAAACTTATTGGAATTTTGATCAACTTGGCTCTTTTATTAAGTCAAGGAATTACTTCATTGAATCCACTAGGTGAGTGTTTCTCAATTTTTCTTTTCTTCAGTGCACACTTGTAGAATAACAAACCTACAGGTTCACTATATATTTTGATGAGAGAAAAATAGTCAGAAAATTTAGAAATATGAAATTTTGGTTGGACATTTCCAAATAAGATTATTTGTGCAGTTTTCATTTAAATGGATTTATGAAGAATCTGCTATTTTTGTTTTTAGATAGGCCGATAATGACTGACTTAAATCAACCGAAGAAGGCAAAAGGGAAATGATTATCCACCCTTTTCTTAAAAATTAAGGAATTTAGCATCCCCTTTAAAATATCAAATTTAGCTACATTTACTCACTTTGGTTTATTAGGCATTAAATTACATCGTTCATTATATTCCCTTGTTTACCTTTACTTGCACAGCTTTAAGAATATTATAAAGCGTTCTTGAATTTAAGCATTTTGAAAACTTAACGATATTTTTTTTTATTATAAATAGTTGTTTCGAAATAAAATCCTTATATTTAGCATGATAAAGTACATCATTATTTACCATACATAAAGTACTCGAAACAGGTCGGTAACAAAAGTTTTTTTCGAGATATATCTATCTACCTACCTCTCTCTTTTTCTTTTTCTTTCTTTTTTTGGTGTATATGTCTCTGTCTCTTTCTCTTTTATATATATATACTAACAAATAAAGAAAACTTATATATATATATATATATATATATATATATATATATATAAAAGAATGTGCTTGGAATCTAGTTTATTTTAAAAAAAGATTTTTTAAATATAAAATGAAAACTTACACACACACACACACACATATATATATATATATATATATATAAAATACAAAATTTAAATAAAATATAAAATAAAATAAAATATATGAATATAATATATATATATATATAAATAAATAAATATATAAATATAAAATATATAAATATAAAATCAAATATAAAATTTAAATAAAATATAAAATATAAAATTTAAATAAAATATAAACTTTAAATATTTTTAAATATATTTTAAAAATATATAGTTTAAAAATATTTAAATAGACTTTAAAAATAGGATTTTTAAATATAAAAAGAAAACTTATATATATATATTCATTTTATTTTATTTTATTTTATTTTATATATATATATATATATATATATATATATAAAATATAAAATAAAATATGAATTTTCAATATTTTTTAAATATTAAAGAAAAACTTACATATATAGATATATAAAAGCATGTGCTGAGAGTTTCTATTTAAAAAAAAAAGATTTTTTTAAATATAAAAAGAAAACTTATATATATATATATATAAAATATAAAATAAAATATGAATTTTCAATATTTTTTAGATATTAAAGAAAAACTTACATATATAGATATATAAAAGCATGTGCTGAGAGTTTCTATTTTAAATTTTTTTTTTTAAATATGAAAAGAACTAATACATTACACTTTTGTTAACTTGCGGCGCACATGACTACTTTTCAGAGCGTGTTAGTGCGCCCGGGCACACCCTTTGAGACATCCGACACTAGACCATGTGACCATAACAGGCCTATGGACTACATACCTAAAAGACATGATTTTTTTTATATATATAAGCATCCCTTTTTCTTCGTGCACATGTGTAATGCACATGTATAGAGCACGTCAACGTAAAAAACACTCTGGTACAATGCAGTTCTAAATGCCGAAAAGCATCACATGAAAACTTTTACAATTTAGACAAAGATTTTATAAAAATTTTAGTTGATGTATAAAATGTATAAATTGTTTCCCATATATATATATATATATATATATATATATATATATATATATATATATATATATATATGTAGAAGTCGGAATTTTTTTTAATAATATATATATATAGAAAAATATATATATATAGAAAAATCTAAAATTAATATATATTAATATATATATAGAAAAATCTAAAATTAATATTAATAGGATCTGGTTTTTAAGATTTTAACTATATGCTTTTCCTTGTTTGGGATGTAAAACATATATAATCATATAATTTAATTTGTTTTTTTAATTAAGAATACACTGCGATACGGAAATGTCTATGTTTCGATATTTTTATCTCGTCATCAGGCAATGTTAGATCATAGTTGTTAAAATGTTAAAAATAAGAAACTACGTTTGTTATTTATAGATATGGAAAGAACTGTTGGTTCTCTTTACCTGGATCTCTCTCTCTCTCTCTCTCTCACTCACTCTTTCTCTCTCTCTCTCTCTCTCTCTCTATATATATATATATATATATATATATATATATATAAAGTAGTATTCTTGGTATTTTGTAAGGTCAGTTCCACAGGGGATTGTAATCCGATCATTATTTACCATACATAAAGTACTCAAAACAAGTGGGAAACAAAAGTTTTTCCTGATATATCTATCTATCTAAATTTTTAGCTCTTTCTTTCTTTCTTTTTTCTTTGTCTGTCTCTCTCTCTTTATATATATATATATATATATATATATATATATATATATAGTAACAAATGAAATATTTAAATAAAAAATTGAAACATTGAAAGCCAGCAAGAGAAAAACAAAAAACAAAAACAAAAAAAAACAAAAAAAAACAGTGTCATGAGAATAATCGTCTTTTTGACACAATGTGTTTTTTTGTTTTTGTTTTTTTTTTCTCCGCTCCGTTGGTTAAACTTTAACCCTTACTCTTTCTCTTAAAATTTATCACATTAATTACAAAAACATATTGCATTAAAAGATTGACATTCTAAAATATCCTGGAGATATATATTAAAAATATTTTTTTATATATAATTAGTTAATTTTTGGTCATAATTAAATGAAACCAGTACTCATATGTATTGAAAAGTGTTCAATACATTTATATTGCAGAACTTTTGAATATTTTTCATTTTGAAGTTTTCGTAACCTACGTTTCTTCTTTTTGTTATTTTTAGACGATTTAAAATAACAGATTTTCGAATGTTTTTCAAGCGTACAAACAGGTATTTCTACGAAAGGGCCACTGAAATTTTTAAACTTAGGAGTTACTTCAGGATCTTAAAACACTTTTATCCAGGTTTGTATGAACTTAATATGTATTTATAAGTGTAAATACATGTAGACATTCTGATCTTTCATTCAGTAATTTTTGTTTTGATCTGGAAACAACATAATCGCTAATTTCAACCAGTATGTTGTTTCCAGAAAAAAGAATTCGTTGGAAAATTAGTTATTATTAATTGCCTGAAGATACTGAAAGGTTGAAACATAGGTTGTAGAAATAACTCATTTCCAAATTTTATATATATATATATATATATATAGTCATCCGCAGACAGATCTGTTTCGCTGTATCACAGCTCATCAGTACGGTTAGATGCCGATTGCTTTTAACCCAGGATTGAAACCCGACCGAATTGGCGTCAGTCGGCGATTCTACCTCTGGGCTATGGGCGCTCGGTAGAAGAAGGCAGACTTTTCAGCGCATATATTATCATTATACACGCTTAATAGCCAGAGTGCTCTAATTCATTACTGAATGAGATATATGTGTGTGTGTGTATTTTCCATTTTTAAACAAGTTATTTCGCTACCTTGGTTTCCACCATGAGTGGTTCCTTCAGGCAATTTTTAATAACTGATTTTACCTTCTACCGTTTTTCTTTTAAAGAACGCTCTTGTAACGGTGTTTTATTTGAACGTTCACGTGGCAGGGAATTTATGAATGCACATTGTTTAAATTCAAACGAAGTATGACGTTTTCATCTATGGTTGTATGAACCTAAGAGGTATTTTTTTAGTGTGGATGCATTTAGTCATAATTTAGTCAGGAATTATGACTAAATGCCTGAAGACATCAGATGGTAGAAACCTGGAATACATAAGCTCTTTTACAAATGAAAAATACTTAGAAGTTCTACAACATAATTGTATTGAACACTTTTTAATACAACTGTGTACTGGTCTAATTTAATTATGACTAAAAATTAAGTCATTAATAAAATTAAATAAATAATTTATATATATATATATATATAAGTTTCGTTAAAAACCACTGGTAAAGCTACTGCGATTAATTTAATTTTTTTCTTTTCTGAGAATAAATTATATAGATATTGTTTGAATGTTTTGTATGTACGAGCCCTTTTGATTATTCTTTTAGCCATTATTAAGGATGACTCTATTTTTACTTTTCACTGAATACATATATTTTTAATGCATAATCTTAGAGTCATGAATATGTTTTTATTTCCCAAACACGGTTAGCACACTGTGGCCGTGTTCAGAGTTAAAATTATTGAGTGCGGGATTTTTCTGTTTTTTTTTAAATTTTTTATTAAAAATGCTTCCATTATATTTTACTAATATATATATATATATATATATATATATATACATATATATATTCCATTTGTAAACGTTTTATTGCGCGACCTAGGTTTCTACCATGTGTGGTGTCTTAAGGCAGTTTCCAATAACTAATAGTAACGTTTACCGTTTTTTTTAAGAACGCTCACGTAACGGTGTTTTTTTTTTGAACGCTCACGTGACAGGGAATTATGAACGCGCAATTTTTAAAATTACAAGGAATTATATCGTTTTCCTTCATGGTTCTATGAAACTAAGAGGTATTTTTTAGTATAGTTACACTTAGTCATAATTTTCGTTCTTTCATTCAATAGTTCGTTTTTGTTTGAGAATAGCATAATCTCTAACTTTTCTTCTTGGCACAGTCTACATATTTTGCTACCGTTGTAAGGCTTGGCTGTTTTTACTATACTCTAGGCTATGTCTGGGTCTTTTCCATATTTTGATTTTAATTTTCACACGTAGCTAACCAATTTTGTACAGATTATGTTTTCTATTTTGAATGTAGACTTGTGATTGAACCACCTGGTCTTAATGTGTCTTTGATTTAACCCAAATATATTTTATTTTGGCCATGTAAGTCATGTACCATTGCCTTGTAAATTACTTTTTTTGTATTGCAAAGTCCTTGATGTTGACATTTATTTTTGTCCCTGCAGTTGCATTCTTTATTAGTTGTCTTGTTTTGTACATTGCTATATAAGTTTCTGGCGTTCTGTTTTTTTTTAATGAAACTGTCTAAATTATTAGTGCAACTATAACTTAGCTTGATTGTGTTTCTGTTGAAAATTTTGTTTAGTTTTATATATCCAAGCCAAGCTACAACAATTTTTGCCGGGTTGTCAAAAAAACGAGTTGTCTGGCATTATCATGATGGAAAATAACACTTTTCCTGTACACCAAATTCTGTGTGTTTTTCCTAAAAATTGCTGCTCTTAATTTCGTAATTTATGGAAATTAAAACCTGTTTTGAGGTTGCTAAAGTTGACTTATATCGCTTGCCACAGGATCTTTTTCGCTGAACATTGTTGTAAACTGTTCAATTCTTATTATCCGTCATAATGTGCTTAGAAAGCTGAATTTTCATTGCTTTTATATTGCAAATCACACACAGAAATGCGATTCAAAAGATTTTTTTTTTATTCAGATCATGCGGTATTCAAATCGTAGCGTTTTGAGTAAGTATACTGTTTCTGCCAATTTCCGCGTTGTGTAATATTCTCAATCAATGTCTTCATTTGGTCGTCATCGGCAGTCAGGGTATGCTTGAGCCTTCTTTATGAATAAGGCTGCAATTACCATCTATAAACCTAGCGCACCAGTTCGGTAAATTCTGTCAGCTAAAGCACTTTCACCGAACACAACACATATCTTTTGTGTTTGTTGCGAGGCATTTTACCTTTATGGTAATAAAAATCATCAAATGACTAAAATAGGTACCTCATCTCATTTTTGATAACTAAGTTTTGAATTGAATTTTTAAAAACAAAAAGTTTTCTTGAAACTTTTATTTTAGTTTTAATTGAAAGCTAAATGATTAAATTTCCTATTTCCAGTAAGCAAAATACTCTGCTGCATTTCAAACAGAAATTATATTGATTGGAATCTAAAATTATTAATTTTTTTTAATCTTTTCATTATCCGTCGATTTTTAAGCGATCGACACATTTGTAAACAAAAGTTAATTCTCGATTTCGAAAATCTTGCAAAAATAAAATGTACATTTGTGACACATTAATTTAAAAAAATTAGCAAATATTATGTTAAATTAATCTGATTTACACAATTATTACTTATAGCAAAAAAAATAGAATAAAACTATTACTTAATCACAGAGTTTAACATTTTTTTAACCTTTTCACCGTAATTGAAATGTGTTGACAGATTGACAAAAGATATAAGATAAGTGTATGGCGATCCCAAGTGACATAATGGTACAAATGCTTTTTTTTGTAAGCGGAAAAACCCTGAAACATATGAACTTTTAATGTACGCATAGAAATTAGCATACAAAAGAAAACTTTAAATACACACAAAAAAAAAAACATTAAAGATACGAAGACACGGTAATTTGTATTAAACTTTTTAATTTTCGATTAGTAAATGTAATCTTCCTTAATAAGTTTATAAAATAACCCAACGAATCTTTGAAGTATTTTAAAAATGTTTTGAAATTTTATAAATATAAAAAAAGAAGAAGAATGGAAACAATTCTTTTAGAATTTCATTATTAATCAAATTATTTTCAGACTATAACGTCTTTAATTTATATGATTTATTAAAGCAATTAAAAGCTTATCAAATTAAGTAATGTCACAGTTAGATTGCATTTTCTATTTTACTCTTCGGAGCAGATCTTCGGAAATAAGGACAAAATGTTTAAAAAATAATAGATGTTTTACATTCCCAAATGAGTCCTGCGTTTAACTATTAAAACCAATCTTTGCGACAAAATCTAATTTCTTAAAATTTCATGAATTAACAGGGGTTAACAGGTGCAAAAGTAAAAATATTTTTTAAAACTAATAATGTCAAAAATAATTTCATTCATTTGTAAATAAGTCCTGGAAGTTTCATTAAAATCCGACAATTATTTGATTTTTGCAAGACTTTCCAAATTAATGTGTTTGTCACCAGAAAAAAATACTGAGTAATGTAATATTACGTTTTTCATTGTAAACTCTCGTAAAGATTTGGTTACGCACTCGCTAAAATTTTGAACGTGTCAAAAGGGATGAAAAAATTTTAAAATAATAGAAAAATACTTTGATCTTTAACTAATAACATAAGCATTTTGATGGAAAAAGTTCGTTTTTATTAATTTAGTTTTTTTTTTATTCATACTATGTCAATTTTCAGCGATTTAGTGGCGGTACCTAGACTAAAATATACCTTATAATCATCCATTTTCGTAGGAATGCAAAACAGACAAAAATTAAGTAATTTTGAACTTTCTTTCTCAATAGATAGATTGAAATGTGCCGTATTCAGAGATGTAAGCATATCATATCTGTCGGTAAATTTGACGCATTAGAATGTGCTGGAAAAGGAACAACCAAAAATACGCATGAACTTTCCAGAAAACCCAATATATTTATATTTATATAAAACTATTTACTTTTAATAAATTTTTAATAATATAATTATATAAAACTATTTACTTTTAATATATTATATTTATATTTATATAAAACTATTTACATTTATTAAATATATAAAAATTCTTATATTTATACGAAACTATAACAAATTAATATATACATATATAGTCATCCGCAGACAGATCGGCTTTGCTGTATCACAGCTCATCAGTACGGTTAGACATCCGATTGCTTTTACCCAGAATTAAAACCCGACCGAATTAGCGTCATTCGGTGATTATACTTCTGAGCTTTAGGTGCTCGGTAGAAGGAAGGCAGACTTTTTAGCGTATCATATATCATACGCCAGTAGTTAGAGTTCTCTAATTCATTACTGAATGAGCGATGCGTAAATGCTAGAGTAACTACTGTTTTTTTCGAAGTCTACCATTCTTCCAGAGTGCTTAATCAGAGTGTGAATTACTTAGGTTTTGGTCATAATAAAATTAGACCAGTACATAGTTGTGATCAATACAATTAGATTGTAGAACTTTTAACTATTTTTCATTTGTAAACGAGTTATTACGCGGTCTAGGTTTCTACCATCTGGTGTTTTCAGGTGATTGCAATAATTGAATTGACGGGGTTTTTTTTTGGTTTTTTTTTAAGAATGCTCACCTAATGGGGATTTTTTGAACGCTCACATAACTGAACGAAAAAACAAAACAAAACAAAAAAACAGAAATTATGACTAAGTGTAACCATACCATAAAATACCTATTAGGTTCATACAACCATGGATGAAAACGTTATAAATTCTTCTAATTCTAAAAATTGCGCGTTCAAAAATTCCCCGTTACGTGAGCGTTCAAAATAATCCCCGTAACGTGAGCGTTCTTAAAAAAACAAAAAAAAAAAAAAACAACGGTAAAATCAGTTATTGCAAATCGCCTGAAGACACCACATGGTAGAAACTTAGGTCGCGTAAAAACTCGTTTACGAATGAAGAATATATATATATATATATATATATATATATATATATATATATATATATTGCTGTCGGGATTAATATAAAAATTTAACAATTCAATTCCTCTAGTGAAAATACGGCCTCTAAATTTACTGTCGGGTATTTGAGTGTAGCCTAATGAACGTTCAATCCAAGGCCATCTTATCGCTTAAGATAGAAATGCAGCATTGTAGGTGTGAAATCCGCGCTTAAAGATTAACACTGTATATCTAACATCCTCTCCCATCGATAAAATTTTTTCCTTCTTTACCTTTTCTCAACTATGCACTGGTCTTTTTAAAAGTGATCAAGACAACGTAGAGCGTAATATAATTCTTTTTTTTTTGTTTAAAATTAATTTACATTGTCACACGAAAATTTCTGTTTCGAGATTTAAAGTTTTTATCTCGTCATCAGGCAATGTTCGGTAAGAGTATTTCTTCGTAACTAAAATGTATACTTCTTGCCGAAAATATGACAGTTTTCCTTAGACATGCATGAATACCGAACAGCCCCTAACAACTAAACTATATTATAAATTTTCGAAGTCGACCTTCATTGTGATTAGTTAAGTTAAACACACCCATAAGATTGAAATTTTTTGTCTTTGTTCCCCTCTACATTAAATCTTTAATAAGCAAACTTATTGTTTTCTATTTTCAAATGTAAATCATTTTTACCAAAGTTACCGAACATTGCCTGATAAGAAGAAAAAAGATTTACATATCGAAACATGGAAATTTCCGTGTCGCAATGTAAATTAATTTTAAATAAAAAAGAAATTTATATATATATATATATATATATATATATATATATATATATATATATATATATGTTGCATATTTAGGCAGCAATTTCTCTTTTATGCAGGTTCTACTGAAAATGATAGACAAGGTATTATCATTAATTTTGTATATAGTTTCTCACATGTTCTTATGATTTTCTTATTCTCAGAGCTCAAATTATATAAGAATTGTTCAAAGATTTTGTATTTTTATACTTTTAGCCATTATCAAGAATGGGTTTTGTTTTACTTGTAACTAGGGTCAAGGCTACGTATATAGAATCATGTGTATGTTATCTTCCGGATACGGTAAGCACAATGACTCTACGTAAACTTTACACATATTTAGTAAAATGTCAAACAAAATTCATTTTTGATAATAGCTAAAAGTATGACCGAAAAATCTCGAAAATACAAAACCTTTTGACAATTCTTATATAATTTGAGTTCTAAAAAGAAAAGGATCTTAAGAACACATGAAAAATTATGTAAAAAACCTAATGATAATATCTTCTCTGTCAATCTCAATGAAACTTGATATATATATATATATATATATATATATATATATATATATATGTTGTGGAATTGTTGTGGCGAAACTGGTCGGAGTAGGTTAAAAAAAGTGTATTAGTATAGCAAGAACATATGTACATGTAATAATTTGCAAATAAAAATAAGTAAGTCCGAACGGTACGGTTACGCTGCGTATTGCCTGAATTGTAGCTGGTTTTAACTGCGCACTTAACTGCCGTCAACTGTCTCCGGAAGTCACGCATGTAATTATATATAGTAAGTGGAAGAGTCCATTCCTCGTAGAAGGGCACTATAACAATATATATATATATATTCATGTATTTGTGTGTGTTTAGCGGATTTGATTATCAAATATTTTTGTTACAATTCCTGTCTTGTCAGTGTTCCGTTACGAGGTAAAACAGCCAGCAAGCAATCATAAAAACATCACTTTCAATAAACGGTCATTACGGGTATGCCATTGACATTTACTCCCAAACGATTTAAATAATTACGTCGCTTGACTTGCTGATCTCAGATACACATGATACACGTTTACTATTTATAAGAGGATCAATGAGATAAATGAAAACAAAACAAAACAAAACCAAAAAATACTCGATCTTATATTTAAAGTAAAACTCTCCACATAAAAAAAAAAAATTATAAAGAACTCTTGACATGAAAGAAATTGCAAAAAAAAGCATTGTAAACAAATAAAAAACGAAACAATCCCACAAAAAAGAAACAAAAGTAAAAATTGAAAAAAAAAAGACCTACAAAAACAACATAAACAACAAAAAAAGTCATATATGCAGAAAAACCAGTATAAAACGAAATCATACAAGAGTTGATTCAAAAAATTACATCCTAATGTCGTAAAAATATGTTTGTACCTTTTTTTGTTCTCCTTTGACCTTATGCTTTTAAAAAATTTTCGCCTGCAACCACTAACACCAAACAAACACTTAAAAGACAACGCGCAAACTCCCACAAAGAATTAATTAATGGAATTAAAATAATGGAGTCGACATCCCTGTAGCCAGTTGACAATGTTTTACTCCCTTTTCGTCTTTCTTTTAAGGAGTTTTAACCATCAGTTTTTAATCCCCTTCATCTTTGACCGCTGTTTCTTTCATATACTCCTATTTGTATTTTGTCACTTTTACGAGAGATTATATTTTTCCTGATTCGTCCTACGTGAACCTATTCAGCCACCTGCCCTGGGCAATTTTCGACCATACACTTGACTAAAATCCTACCCTCTATTTTTCTTTTTTGTAACTGTCAGTTTCTTTGATTCTTCTCTCGCTATTTTGTTGTTACCTTTTTGTCATCTTTGTCCGTGTTCGCGCCTTTTTTAATTTATTCGTTTTATCATAGTTCAATTTAGACATTGTATACTTTTCCTGGATTCGGGATGTGCATTGTGTGTGCGTTGTTGTGCAGTGGATATGGGCTCGGAACGAGAAATTGAGAAGCCGAGTTCGAATTCCAGGTGAATTCATTGCATTCACTTACGCATAAATACCCTTGGGAAAGGTATTTATCCATCTCTTCACTCCAGTTATGGGTTAAATAATAGAACAGATTGGGTTCTATAGCCTTGTGCAACCAATCTACCGCAGAAAGCAATGGCAACCTACTGCGGGATAATGTTCTGCCCAGTCAGTGATGTCTCGAAAGAGACATGATCGCCCAAGCGTGTTTCATGTACGGCACTTGAGTGTCTGAGTGACTGATTCTTTTCCTGGAAAAAAAAGAGATGTTGCAAGGGGATATAATTTTGGGCTTCTGCCAGGGCGTTTAGTAAATCCTTGTCGTAGACACCTTCCCAGGCATATGTGTTTGATGAGTGGACTTTAGTTACGATTTCTGGGAAAGAGTGCATAATCTGGCAAAAGTAGATACAGGGCACGATGAATAAAAATTCTATATTCCTAATTTCATGTGTGCACGTTGTGTTTTTGATTTGTCAACTGCACTAGTAGGGTCAGTTGGGCACCATCTGTGAGAAAAAAAAAGGAACCATAACGCAATTCACTCTGAAATTTAGAAACGGCATTATGTTTGGAATTCGTAACGGAAGTTCTAACACGAACATTTCAGAGTGTTTAGGTGTCACTCTAAGGACAGGGCAGATGATTTGGAAGAGTTGGATGATATATCCAATCAACATCGTGGTGTTTGGAGTGATTACTAGTGGTGGAAACGTTATGCTGCCATTCATCTTCTCAGTCAGTTAAGTGCCATACGTGAAACGCGCTTGGGAGATCATGTCTCTTTCGAGACATGACTGACTGGGCAGAAGATTATCCCGCAGTAGGTTGCCATTGCTTTCTGCGGTGGACTGGTTGCCACCCAAGGCTGTAGAACCCAATCTGTCCTGTTATTTAACCCATAACTGGAAGGAAGAGACGGATGAATACCTTTCCCAAGGGTATTTGCGCGTAAGTAAATGCAATGAATTCACCTGGAATTCGAACTCGACTCCCCGGTTTCTCGTTCCGAGCCGATATCCACTACACCACAACGCACATCCTTCATCTCACACGTCGATAAACTTAACAAGAAAGCCTACATCAGGTGCCTTGAGGAGGTAGTGCTGCCCTGGGTCAAGCGGGTGGCAGCTGGAAGACCCTTTGATAATAAGACTCTGTACCATGCCAAACTAGCAGGAGAAACCAATCATGGTTTTCAGACAATTTCTGCGGCCACATAACCCCTTACATTTGACTAACTCCCCAGACTGCAACCGCCTTAGTTATTATTTGTGGGGCACAGATGAACGAGAGACGAACAAAACTCCTTGTAACAACAAAGATAAACTGAAGATAAAGATTATGATAGCAGCCAACACCTTTTCTACAAATATTCTCCTGGCAACTGTCCAGAAGAGCTTTTTCCCTCGTGCCTCGAATACACTGGCACCTCGGTCCCACCCTTTTCCTTTTGCAACCACCACTTCTACTACAATGTTTATTTTTCTCGCTTTTCTTCCCTGTGGAACTCTCTTCCAGTTTCTTACTACTCTGCCACCTACAATCTTTAAAAATTTAAAAGCAACATCAATCACCATCTTCAGTCTTCTTTAAACTCTTTTGTCCTTTTCTCAGTTCTCCATATTCCCATTCTTCTCTTTTACTTCACTCCATGTCACTCCCTGCCAGAAAAATGTATTGGTCTAATATTTATGTGCGTTGTGGTGCAGTGGATATCGGCTCGGAACGAGAAATCGGAGAGCAGAGTTCGAATTCCAGTTGAATTCCTTGCATTCACTTACGCGCAAATGCCCTTGAGAAAACTATTCATTCACCTTTTCTCTTCTTATGGGTTAAATAACTGGACAGATTGGAGTCTATAGCCTTGGCTGGCAACCAGTCTACCGCAGAAAGTAATGGCAACCTACTGCGGGATAATCTTCTGCCTAGTCAGTCATATCTCTTTCGAGACACAATCGCCCAAGCGTGTATCACGTATGGCACTTAACTGACTGACTGTATTTCTGAGACGAGGTCGTGTTCATACTATTTACATTATGTTATGGTATAACAGAAGAAGGGGTATTAAGAGCTACAAAGGATTAGTAGATGTGGAAGGCCATGATCGCCTACGTCCTGAAGCCACACGGCACATAGAAAAGAAGAAGCTTGTATCTTCGTGCGAAACTAACTCTAGTACAGCCTATTCTATGTTCAGCTTCGGTGCTGGTATAGTATGTAATATACACGCCATTGTATAAACTAAGACAGGTTTGTGATCTACATTCAAAATTATGCCGTATAAATTCTAAAAGATGCTTTGTTTCACACTACACCCACGTCTATTGAACAGGTGTAGAGGCTCATCCCTTGTTCCCTGTTTAGGATGTGGTTTCCGGCTTTCTCTTTTCCAATCTTTTCACTTTTTTTTTTGTTTATTTTTTCAGTTGGAGTAGATAGACTAAACTATCGCCCGGCTCACACTCTACCCACGTCTATTGAACAGGTGTAGAAGCTCATCCCTTGTTTCCTGTTAAGTATGTGTTTTACGGCTTTCTCTTTTCCAATCTTTTCACTTTTCTTTTCTTTTTTGTTTTTTGTTTATTTTTTTCAATTAGAGTAGATAGACTAAACTATCTCCCGGCTCACACTTTACCCACGACTATTGAACAGGTGTAGAGGCTCATCCCTTGTTTCCTGTTAAGGATGTGTTTTCCGGCTTTCTCTTTTCCAATCTTTTCACTCTTACGTAGCCCCCTGCACATCAGTGGCGTTACCGCCTTGCTCGGGGTGATATGATTAAAAAAAAAACCAAACTAAACCAAAGTCGACTAAAAAGTGTAGTTTTACACAAAAGCAGGCGACAGTCTTCAGAGAAGGCGGTTTTAAGTGAAATCTGAACTTGTCATACGCCCACCAAGTAATCTGACCACTGCATGTCCGTTTGAATATTTCTGAAATATAGATGCCACCTTTGTTTTATTAGTAATTATGGTGGCCAGGCGGTAATCTTCAAAGAAGGCCGCTTTAATTGAAATTTGATCTTGTCAGAGGCGGGGTGACTGTACCTTATTACTCTTGGTTTACGCTTTGGAAAATATAGACATTGTTGTAGATCAAAATCTGTATCAGAAACATGTTGCAGATCACATACTACACCAGCATCTCAATTTCTTTATCGCTGTACCACTTTTTAAAAAATATCTGATCCACACACTTTTGTTCAAGATCATTCCTATTCCAACTCTGTCATCAGCATAGCAAAACACCTCCATTCATCATCTGTCAAGGATGTGTTTTCTCACTGGATCTTTTTAACCTGTACAGAGAAGCAATTATGAGAGAAATAAAAGTCTTGCCGGGATTCGTCATTGGTGGCCACATTCTCAACAATGTTAGATACGTGGATGATACAGTGCTGATAGCCGATACGGAAAGGGAAATGCAGGACCTTCTACAGAAGGTAGTAAAAGAAAGTGAAAAGAAAGAACTGAGCATAAACTTCAAGAAAACTGAATGTATGGTCATCAGCCAAAATATGAGCCTAATATGCCAACTACAAGTCGGAGAAACTAAAAAAAAAAACAAGTGAAAAATTCAAATACCTGGAAAGTGTTTTAACAGAGGATGGAAAGTGCGACATGAAGATATTGGCCTGGCCAAAGACGCATTTCAGAAGCAAACCAGAGTACTGAAAGACAGGAAAATTTCATTAGAAACAAAGAAAAGAGTATTAGATTGCTATGTAATATCTGTTTTACTGTAAGGAAGTGAATGTTGAGAGGCTTGAGGCAGCAGAAATGTGGTTTTACAGAAGGATGCTGAGAATACTATGGACGGAGCACGTGTGCAACGATGAGGTGTTGGAAAGAATGCACGCGAGAAGAAAACTCTTATTTAATATCGGGAAGGGGCAAAAGAGGAATGTAATGAGGAAGGAGGTCCTGGAGAATAGGTCGGATGAAGAGATGGAGAGACAGGGGAAAGCAGCGCGAGACGTACTTGCCAGGTTTGAGCAAATGGATGGTGGAGCGGGATTTAGAGATATCAAAAAATAAAGAATATTGAGAGCGACAAGAGGCAGAGACAAATGGAAGTCCACGATCGCCTACGTCCTGAAGGGACACGGCACATGAAGAAAAATATTTGTCTCAGGAGGAAAAGCAGGAACACTATTTTCTATTAGTAAATTCATTTGGGATATGGTATGGACTATTTTAAAATGATTATGGGGTTTCTAATAAGTATCCTTTTCGCCACAATAGTACAGATTAATAATAAGTATCCTTTTCGCCACAATAGTACAGATTAATAATAAGTATCCTTTTCGCCACAATAGTACAGATTAATAATAAGTATCCTTTTCGCCACAATAGTACAGATTAATAATAAGTATCCTTTTCGCCACAATAGTACAGATTAATAATAAGTATCCTTTTCGCCACAATAGTACAGATTAATAATAAGTATCCTTTTCGCCACAATAGTACAGATTAATAATAAGTATCCTTTTCGCCACAATAGTACAGATTAATAATAAGTATCCTTTTCGCCACAATAGTACAGATTAATAATAAGTATCCTTTTCGCCACAATAGTACAGATCAGCGGGACAATGTTGTTAATCGTTGTTCCTCGGCGTGGCGTTTATTTAGCTTAGTATAATACAAGTTCAAAGCGATGGAGATTCTATTGAAAATCCAACACATTAACAGGAGTGAGATGACTCATCTGTCGCCCGGTTCCCACTCCTCCTGGATCTTTTGAAGAGGAGTTGAGGTTTATCCATTGTTTCCTGTTTAGTATACTGGGTTTCCGGTTCCTTCTAAAGTGTTTTCTCTCTATTTTACTTCCAGTAGCCCCTTATGTCTTTGTGACATTGTCGATTTGTTTGAGGCGATTTGATTAAAGCACACACACACACACACACACACACACACACACACACACACACACACACACACACACACACACATCACTAGCAAATTGGTCTGTGTGACGGGCTTGTTAACTATCACACTACTGTAGGCACCCAACAAATATAACTACTGCTACAAAATACGGATCTTATTTGACAAGAAAAAAATAAATGGCTTCATTCTGGCCCACTTAGTTTATCAAACATACGTGCTGCGTTGCTCTTGCTTGTCCACGTGCACTGACACCTCGACCTGCGCATCATTCGACAACGCTAAAAGGGTCAGTGCGCTACGCTGCATTCTTTTCTTCTGTTGGTCTGAACGCTTCCATGGATACACGTGCCGACACGTTTGTACTTCATTTAGCCTGTCCAAATCCTCTTCATTCCTTCCCTTTTTTACCTCCATCCATTTCTCTTGACCCACTCCTTTTTTTATTCTTTCTGTCGTTTTCTGTTGTGTTTTTTTTCAATTTTTGTTTAAATTATAATTTTAAAAAACCTTTCTTTTACTGTTTTTTTTGCTGTTTTTTAATTTTATTTTTAAAATAATGATTTTTCATCTTACTTTTTTTTTTATATTTATATTTTTCCTCTCTGTCTACTTTTTATCTTCTTTTTAATTTTTCTTTGTTCTGAAAATATGTTTTATTTCTGCTTCTCTCTTCGTCATCTTTTCCCTCTTCTCATAATTTTCTTCTTCTCCTCCTCCTTCTTCTTCAACAAAAAACTACTTTTCTTTGTCTATTTTCATTATTTTTCAAAACATATTTGTCAGTTTTTCTTCTTCTCTTTTCCTTCTCCCCCTCCTCATACTTTTCCTGCATATATTTCTTCTATTTAAATCTTTCTTATTTTTCTTTATTCCTATTATATAATCAGTTCTTCTTTTTCTCCTCCTCCTCCTCCTCCTCCTCCTCCTCCTTCTTCTTCTTCTTCTTCTTCTTCTTCTCTCTTTCTCCTCCTCCTTAAGATACCAGTATTTTCAAATATTTCTTTTTTTCTTTATTTTTAACGTATTTATAAGTTGCTGTTGTTCTTCTTTCTTCCTCCTCCTCCTCCTCTATACTCCTTCTACATATATCAATATATCTTTTTTTCAAATCTTTCCTGTTTTTCTTATTCCCTATAGATTATTAATCAATATTTGTTCTTACTCTCCTTTTCCTCCTCCTACGAGTTCTTTTCTTCTTTTTTTTACACATAATTCTTTTTCTCCTAATTCTTTCATATTTTTCTTTATTCCAGATATTATCACTATGTTTATTTTTCCTTTTTCATTTCCTGTTCTTATTTTTCGCAATGATTCTGGTCTTCCCCATTTTTTTTTCACTTTTCTTTTACAGTTGCGATATTTTTAAATTTTTATCAACGTTTAAAAACTTACTTTTCAATAAGACACCCAATCATGATATAACGCAATAAAGTTTCATAGTCTTTATATTTGCAAAGCTTAGCTTATTACAGCAGAATTATGGGCTGTCCAGTGAATATAGAACCTTCTGATTTGCGAGACGATCTAGCAAACAAGTCTTTATTAGCGAGGTGTCTTCTGCGTTCTTTTCTATATCTTCTTCGTGAAAACCCCACTTTGTTTTGTGTCTGTCTCTTTTAAGTGACACGACTATATTTTTTTCTGATGTGCGTTGTGGTGTAGTGGATATCGCTCGGAACGAGAAAACGGGTAGCCGAGTTCGAATTCTAGCTGAATTCATTTGCATTCACTTACGCGCAAATACCCTTGGGAAAGGTATTAATCCGTCTCTTCCTTCCAGTTATAGGTTAAATAATAGGACAGATTGGGTTCAGTAGCCTTAGTCGGCAACCAGTCTACCGCAGAAAGCAATGTCATCCTACTGCGGGATAACCTTCTGCCCAGTCAATCATGTCTCTTTCGAGACATGATCGCCCAAGCGTGTATCTCGTATGGCAATTAACTGACTGACTATATTTTTTCTTTATTTATGATAGCTCTGATTTTTTCTTTCCTTGAATCTATTTTCGTTTTTCTCTATCAATACGTTAGTCAGGGGATAAACTTTTTCTGTAACCGTCTGGTCTCATTTAGCAAATTCAAAAAAAAAAAAAACAAAAACGAAAAAACACACACACGCGCTCACACACATACTATATATATATATATATATATATATATGTGTGTGTGTGTGTGTGTGTGTGTGTGTGTGTTTCAAAGACCCAGGTAGCACCTCTCCAAATCCTTCTTGGCATCCTGGCCCTCGAGCCTCGAAGTGGGTCGCGTGCACCTCAGCTTATTAGGCGAGAGGCAGCCAAGTGCTAAGCCTTCCTTCAAGGTTCACCGTCCAGTCAGCGTCTTGAGTTCACGTGCCGTGCCTCTACAGCGCAGTCATTACAGTCTGGCGTTGGCGCCGTAAGTTACTTTCTATCACGCCCTGGGAGATACCCAAGAAGTATTACCAGACATCACCAACAATAAAAAACCCGCCACCGTCGAGGACATAATAATAACAAAAACAACCAGTCTGTCTTATTTTTCTTTCTTTCTTTCTTTCTTTCTTTCTTTCTTTCTTTCTTTCTGTCTGTCTGTCTGTCTGTCTGTCTGTCATACATGTGCATTTACAGATATAGACATTTATATGTTTATCCGTATGGATTTTATATTTTAGGCAGAAGTCTAGATGGGATGTTACTGTTTACTAAGTTTAACTTACTTTAGAACACTCAGTCAGGATCGAATTCATTACTCAGTAGAAATGTCTAGCTCGCTAAACATCACCTCAAGTTGTGTCCCTCTTTATTTACTAAACTTTTTTTTTAATCATATCACCACCCCGAGCAAGGCGGTAACGCCACTGATGTGCAGGGGGCTACATAGGAGTGAATAGATTGGAAAAGAGAAAACCGGAAACCGCATCCCAAACAGGAAACACGGTAGCATACTTTGGCAGAAAGTCGCAAAAATGTTGCACCCAGTGAAGAGTGAATTGACTACTCAGTAGAAATAGTCATTCAGGTTAGCTCATTGACCATCACTCTAAACTATGGCTCTTTTTATTTACAAAGCTATAGTTCCAATTCTTGCAGACGTTAATGACATTAGTGTTACCTAATGATTACTTCTTTCTCACTCCTGTTTGTATCTCACTCCGGTCAGATACCTGTCTGTGTTTGTTTATCTCACTCCGGTCAGATACTGTGTGTTTGCATCTCACTCCGGTCAGATACTGTGTGTTTGTATCGTATCTCACTCCGGTCAGATACTGTGTGTTTGTATCTCACTCCGGTCAGATACTGTGTGTTTGTATCTCACTCCGGTCAGATACTGTGTGTTTGTATCTCACTCCGGTCAGATACTGTGTGTTTGTATCTCACTCCGGTCAGATACTTTGTGTGTTTATATCTCACCCCGGTCAGATACTGTGTGTTTGTATCTCACCCCGGTCAGATACTGTGTGTTTGTATCTCACCCCGGTCAGATACCCCTCAGATACTGTGTGTTTGTATCTCACCCCGGTCAGATACTGTGTGTTTGTATCTCACTCCGGTCAGATACTGTGTGTTTGTATCTCACTCCGGTCAGATACTGTGTGTTTGTATCTCACTCCGGTCAGATACTGTGTGTTTGTATCTCACTCCGGTCAGATACTGTGTGTTTGTATCTCACTCCGGTCAGATACTGTGTGTTTGTATCTCACTCCGGTCAGATACTGTGTGTTTGTATCTCACCCCGGTCAGATACTGTGTGTTTGTATCTCACTCCGGTCAGATACTGTGTGTTTGTATCTCACTCCGGTCAGATACTGTGTGTTTGTATCTCACTCCGGTCAGATACTGTGTGTTTGTATCTCACTCCGGTCAGATACTGTGTGTTGAAGGCGCGTAGCTGAAAAAGATTTTTCACTTTGTCTTAGTGTGTTAATAAACTGTCTATGCGAGAATATAAAATAAAAAGTCTTAATAATAATGATTCAAGAACCTATATTGGCAGCA
Organism: Ascarosepion bandense; assembly: GCA_037127315.1. Taxonomy (NCBI): domain Eukaryota; kingdom Metazoa; phylum Mollusca; class Cephalopoda; order Sepiida; family Sepiidae; genus Ascarosepion; species Ascarosepion bandense. Next base: position 404,490 of record JBBBDQ010000512.1, read on the forward strand.
AACCGCTATGTATGGATAGGAGGTGAACTCAGCAGGTATACAAAAATAGGAAGGGGCGTAAGTGTTACGAGTTATGAGGGTAATAACAGAAAAAATTGATTAAAACAAAGCTCAGAGATAAATCGCACACAAATATTTAATTCACAAAACGTTAGATAAAAAATATTTACAAATATACAGTTTGGCATTCAAATCAAGAGACATAAAAACGTATAGTTTACTACTGCTCAGTGAAGTGTTACGAGGAAGAGAAAGGGAGGGAAGGTGTCAAATAACTTGCCCAGTTAAGTTGGCGGGGAAGTTAAATGCTATAGTTTTTGGAAATCCTTAAATGCGTATATAAAGACTAATTATTGGCTTAGTCAATGAAAGAGACAAAAATATGTATTTACCCAGATAGTTCGATGAGGTTCTCTTTCAGGTTTTAGTTGTTCAGATTTTGTCTGTGAAATTCTTTCGGCTGGATCTCGATCCTAGAATTTTTACCGGGGTTGATATGACGGCAAAATCCTTTTAACAACTCTTTCAAGTTTTTGTTTGTCGTAGACTAGAAAGATTCTTTCGGCTGGAATATTTCCTTGAATTGAAACGGTGCTGATGAGATCAGCACATCCTTTTATCAACTGTTTCAAGTTTTAGTTTTTTTGTCGTCGACTTAGGGATTTTTTCGGATGGATATACATTCTAAATTTTAACCGGAGCTGTAGAGGTTAACCCATCCTGCTATCAACTAACTACTCTGTACCCCAAATCTATCTTTCTAGGGGCTAACGCCTAATTTGCATACTTCTGGAACCTTTCGAATTCTCTGGAACATTCTACAATCTTCCAAACGTTCTATTTCTAATTTCCTTATTTTTACGACCACCTTCTGAATTAAAACTTTTTGTAACAACAAGTAGGACTCAATAGAGTCCTTTGTTACAACTTTTTAGACATTATTAATATTATTTTTATATATAAATGCATCCTCGGAACAGTAAGACAAGGATGTGTTTTCTCACCGGATCTTTTCAACATGTACAGCGAAGCAATTATGAGAGAAATAAAAGCCTTGCTAGGATTCGTCATTGGCGGCCACAATCTCAACAATATCCGATACGCGGATGACACGGTGTTAATAGCAGACGCGGAAAGAAAATGCAGGACCTTCTACAGAAGTTAGCAAAAGAAAGTGAAAAGAAAGAACTGAGCATAAACCTCAAGAAAAATTAATGCATGGACATCAGCAAAAAGAGGAGTTCAATATGCCAACTGCAAGTTGGGGATTCTAAAATAAAACAAGTAAAAATATTCAAATACTTAGGAAGTGCTTTCACAGAGGATAGAAAATGTGACACGGAGATCCAAAGACGCATTGGTATGGCCAAAGACACATTGGTATGGCCAAAGACGCATTTCAGAAGCTAGCCAGAGTACTGAAAGACAGGAAAATCTCATTAGAAACAAAGAAAAAAGTGCGGGATTGCTATGTGATATCTGTCCTTCTGTATGAAAGTGAATGCTGGACGATCTCATCACAGATGAAGGAGAGGCTTGAGGCAGCAGAAATCTGGTTTTACAGAAGTATGCTGAGAATACCATGGACAGAGCACGTGTGCAACGATGAGGTGTTGGAAAGGATGCAAACGAGAAGAAAACTGATAATAAATATCAGGAAGAGACAAATGAGGTTCCTGGGACAAGGAGGTCCTGAAGAACTTGATACTCACAGGTCAAATAAATGGAAGAGACAGGGGAAAACAGCGCTAGACGTACTTGTTAAGTCTGAGCAAATTGTTGACAGAGCGGGGCTTGCAAGAGATACAAAGAGAAAAATTACTGAGAGCGACAAGAGACAGAGCCAAGTGGAAGTTAATGATTTCCTACATCCTGAAGGGACACGGCACATGAAAAAGAAGAAGAAGAAGAAGAAGAAGAAGAAGAAGAAGAAGAAGAAGAATGATGACTCTCTCTCTCTATATATATATTTTTAATCATTTCACCCCGAGCAAGGCGGAAACGCCACTGATGTGCAGGGGGCTACATAAATGTAAAAAGATTAATTAGAAAAGAGTGAGGAGTACAAACTAGTTAGAACGGAACAATAGAAAGCTGAGAAAGCAGGTGCGATGACAGATGTATAAAATAATAATAAAATAATAATAAAATAATAAAATAATAATAAAAATAATAATATATACAAACTATATATACAAACAATAATAATAAAAATAATAATATATACAAACAAACGAAAAATTCTAATAGAAATCGAAGCATTATTTGGTTCAACCTAACGTTTAACTTAGAAGTAAAATCCAAAATAAGACAAATGTTTTTTTAAATTAATCAATAAACACTTCCCAAAACCTAAGAATTAAACAAAATTTCCAATAGGAATTCAATCAAGTTGGGTTGATTACTGTACTAGTAATTTAGAAAATTGCATAAAAATCAAAACGACGGAAACCTAAATAACGTAACGTACAAAAATATACATCATTAACAAGGAATGTAACTGCAGGGACAAAAACAAATCCCCACTTAAAGAACTTTGTAAGACAAAGAAAAACATTTTTGAGCTCAACCAAAGGGAGTTTTAAAATCAGATAGAATAATCAATCTACATTTAAGCTGAAAAACCTAAAAAATTGTACCAAACTGGCTAGCCACGTGTGAAAATGAAAACTGAAAAATGGAAAAAGACTTTAATATATATATGGAGTATAGTTAAAATAGTCTAACCATATAACTGTTGCAAAGTATGTAGATTATACCAGGAGGAAATGTTAGCTATTATGTTATTCCCAGAACGACAAAAATTACTAAATGAAAGATCAGAAATTATGCCCATATAAGATATAATCATACACATAAATACATACTAAGATTATACAAACAAGGATGAAAGTGTTGTAGGATCCTTAACTAATTCATCCCTAATTTTGAAAAATTTTCGGTTGTTTAAAAATTCCAGTCGCGCATTTGTAAAAAAAAACCCTGTTCGTGCGTTTGAAAAACGGAAAAATGAGTTATTGTAAATCGTCTGATGATACCGAATGTTTGAAACCTAGGTGCGGAAATAACTCATTTCCAAAAGAAAATAATTCAAACATTCTACAATATAATTTTATTGAACACTTTTTAATACAAATTTGTACTGGTTCAATTTAATTATGAATAAAAATTAACTATATATATATATATATATATATATATATATATATATATATATATGGAGACAGACTTTCGTTCCTACAATGTGTCGGAACTTACCTGTGATTTTTCGTGAATATGCACTTACGTCACTCACCTATGCAAACGCAATATTTTTTATGTACTGAGTGTTCTCAATTTACGAGTTCCGTTCATAATATGTGTTGTAACGTGATATTCAGTGCAAGTCATAAGGTACCCGCGATTTTCCGTGAAAAAATCCCATTACTCACCTATGCTAACGCAATATTAAAGTAATAATCCGAGACATCGCAGGACATTTCTATGGCATATTTTAACTTAATTAAGGCAAAAGAATATATGGACGACATGAATATAATACATATATTGAAATTAAAATAGTACATGTAATGAAATTAAATTGCTTTAAGCTGCTTGTATATCTATTGCCAGTGATGTGATTGATGAAGCGTATGATCTTGTCTTTATTACGTTGTATGCACAAGATTACTGGATATTGTGTCATAACCACGAATTGTTATAGTTTGGTCGTGCAAAAATTCCGGAACTTACTGTATTAGGTGTGTGCAAAAGTTCCCAATGAAAAAAAAAAGCTTATAATTTTTAAAAAATGAACACTGGGAATTTTTGAATACGACTAATATATTTTTTATGTACTTCTCATCAATACCTGTGTTAGATATTTGAATCCAGGTAAAAGTTGGAGTTTAGATTATTGATTTTCGAAGTATAGAGATACAGTCAATTGCCATCTTATCTTCCAACTTAAAATTTAAAAAAATTCGTTAAAAACACAAAAGTCAAAAGTTCTGAACTGTTACGTAATATCAGTTCTTATGACAATGAATTCTGGACAATCTCCTCATATCGATGAGAAGTACATAAAAAAAACAATAATATATTTGTCGTATGCAAAAATTCCCAGTGTTCATTTTTAAAAAATTATAAGCTTCAGATTTTGTCTCTATCTATGAGGAGATTGTCCAGAATTCATTGTCATAAGAACTGATATTACGTAACAGTTCAGAACTTTTGACTTTTGTGTTCTAAAAAAAATTGTTAATTTAAAGTTGGAAGATGAGATTGCAATTGTCGTCCTCGTGACTATATCTCTATACTTCGAAAATTAATATTCTAAACTCGGACTTTTACCTGGATTCGAATCTGAAGCAACATCAACGTAGTTCTACAGAAGGAAGCTGAGAATAACATGGAAAAACAGGTGAACAACGACTAAGTTCTAGAGGATATGGAAACAAAAGAACACAACATATAACATCAGAAAAAGAGAGCTGAACTGTCTAGTATGAATGAGGAAATAGTACTTTGAAAATTTGATGCACATACGGCAAATTTGATACTCACAGAGCAAACTGAAGGGGAGAGAGACAATGAGGAAAACAACGCATAATCTACTAAGCGTCTCTGCGTAAAGGAATGGCATAACAGGAAATATAATAAAAAGACACAACTTATCAAGAGCTACAAAAGACAGAAAATTGGGGAGAGTCACGTTCGCCACATAGAAGATTATGCTTCTTTGTACAAATCTTTCACAAAGTGTTTTTAAAACGATAGAAGTCGGGTGTTGATTTGTGAATCCCAATAATCGAAAATAAAACTTAAATAAAAAATTGTTTTACGTTTGGACAATTAATTTGATTTTTTGGGTGGCTGAAATTTGTTGAAATGTGGTATTCTGAAATTAAGGTGATTGAAATATTGTAGAATTAATTTACGGAAAGTAATTGAAGCAATGGGGTATGTGCGTTGGGGTGCAGTGGATATCGACGCAGAACGACAAATCGGTGTACTGAGTTCAAATTTCAGTTGAATTCCTTGCATTCACTTACGCACAAATATCCTCAGGAAATGTATTAATCCGTCACTTCTCGCCAGTTATGGTTTAAATAACAGGATAGATTAGGTTCTATAGCCTTGGTTGGCAACCAGTCTAACACAGAAAGCAATGGCAACCTACTGCGGCACTTAAATGACTGAATTGAAGCAATATTTAAAAAAAAAATTATTTTGTCATCTTTTTTTCATTTTTCTCTCTAAATTATTCTTTGTTTCATCAAAGGTGCCACGACAAAATGTATTGTTATCTCCTTACTTTAAATATTATTGGCTGTCAAACTGAGTGATGAACAAATAAAATTTAGAGTAGCGTACACGGCGTGGAGCTTTTAATGACAACTTAGCCTCTGAAGCTATTGCTACTGTATCCAAAACAATCTTCACTGAGTATCAGACTAAAGTAAGCTCAGTAAATAACCTTAATTTACATCAGATTAGGTGATCAGTCAGTTAAGTGCCATACGTGATACACGCTTGGGCGATCATGTCTCTTTTTGAGACATGACTGACTGGGCAGAAGATCATCCCGCAGTAGGTTGCCATTGCTTTCTGCGGTAGACTGGTTGCCGACCAAGGCTATAGAACCCAATCTGTCCTGCTATTTAACCCATAACTGGAAGAAAGAGACGGATTAATACCTTTCCCAAGGGTATTTGCGCGTAAATGACTACAATGGATTCAACTGGAATTCGAACTCGGCTCCCCGGCTTCTCGTTCCGAGCCGATATCCACTGTACCACAACGCACATCCGATTAGGTGACACACAAGCCTAAAAGCTAAGAATTTCAATGTTGATTTCAAAACAAAAAGGTCCTCGTTGTATGTGGCTTACCACAGATGATGGACTTGGCACTCAGTGTGGCGTTAGAGAAGACAGATGAATTAATACGTTGACCTGAATGATAAATATCTGGCCATCGTTTACAGATCTTAGCATCACAGGATGTCACTAGCTGACTCCGACAGATCCACTTGAGTGACCCAGCTGCCCCCTAGGGTATATGCATGTGGGAAAATCGTATGGCAGATAAATATATTCGAACCAGGAGATAATCTCTTACATCGCACACAATAATGTAGTGTTCACCTTTAAAAGAACCGCAGACGCACATTAGCCGACAATAACTGACAAAGTCTAGAATTGAATAAAATGAAATGTTATGTTTCAGTCTCAGATTTTCAGAAGTTAGTTCGTATAGTTCCTAAGTATGGGATTCCAATGGGAATGCCAGCAAGAATATATTCCTTTGACAATCTCTCTGACCAAGCAGTCTAAAGTATGCCGGTTTGAATCCTGCCAGAGTAGGTTCAAACCCTGTCGGAGAGCACATTTTTCTTTAAGACTCTCGATTTCACAGGCCAACAGACGTCATTCATACTGTTCAAAATAAAATTAAATATTGAACTGACAGTTGCAGTTGAAATAACGACAAAAATTATTTAAAAAGTGCCATTGTTATTAATATTATTGCGATAATATCAGTGATAAGTGCAAATAAATGATTCATTTATTGATGTTTTTTACGGATTATTATCCTTTTACAGGTTAGTTAAAGTCAGAAGAAATTTCAGATTGTAAGAATTTGGGGAGATAATAATGATTTACTGATGCAAGTTTTACTAATTAACACATAGCTGGGAGGAGAAGAGAAGGATTCATTCCTTTATGTCTCTGGATAGCTGCTTATGACTTTTGCTTGATGTTGTAAAAATTGAATTAAAGGAGGTAACTAAGACATCCGGAAGTGGTATGGAACATAGAACGAAAACACTATACCCCAGTAATCAAAATAAAGAGTCCTGTTCGAAATTCTAGTCACCTGAACAAGGCTGGAGCCTACAACGGTCAAAACGTCGTGAATATAAACAATGTAAAAGTTTCTTTGTAAAGAATTTTTAAAGAAAATTACTTTTTTTGAAAAGAAAATTATATTTTTTTATATAAAGAAAATTATATTTTTGACAAAATGCGGGCGCACAAATTCACATCGACTCTATTATAAAATAAAAAAATATAGATAAATAAAATATTACACAGGGTGGATATCAAGACTGACATATATACACAGTAATTTAACCATATATTGACTTAAATGACAAGTATAGATATATAAACACCCACCCTAGTGGCAAGTGGGCAAGCTTTTATATAGCCACGCGAGAATGTAGAGAAAGGGGTCTAAGCGCAACCCCACCCACTTGCTAGTGCTAATTGCCAAGTCATATAAAATGTAATGTTCTTTTTATATGCCGTCTCCCCTCAGGGCGTAGGCAATCAAGGCTCTCCACAGCTTTCTATCCCTTCTATCTCTTAATAAGCTTTGTTTTTTGTTATTGCTTCTAAGCCCTGTTCCGACATATATTTACTCAAACTTTTTTTTTTTAATCATCTCACCCCAAGCAAGGCATTCCACTGCCACTATTGCGCATGGGGCTACATAGGGGAAGGTAAAGAGAAGGAATGGTTAGACATAGGGAATGTCAGGAGGAAGGTGACAGATGAATAAGGATACCGAGGATGAGTGTTGGGAAGAGTGCTTGATAGAATGGGAGCAGGTTAGTGCGTTAGGAGGTGTCTATTGACCTTACATTTAAACTCCTGGAGATTGTAGCCGTCGGGGAAGCAATCGTTTGGAAGAGAATTCCACAGTCGGGAAGTGCGAGGAAAGAAACTGTTGGAGTAGAAGTTACGGCTGCATTTTATCGGTTTCACTGTAAAAGGGTGGGATCTAGTTGCTAATCTAGTATCTCGTTCAAATTCGTATTTAGGGGGCACTAAGTATATTATGCTTTGTTTTCCTCTCTGTCTTACCTTCTGTTTGTCTCTGTGAGTATCAAAATTTCCAAACCTCTCTTCCTCATTATGTGCCCCAGAAATCCCAACTGCTTCTTCCTCATGTTATGTATCAGTTTTCGTTTTCCATCTTTGAGGAGATTGCCTAGCACTCCTTGCCACACAAGGATGACATTTATCACGTAGCAATTTAGTACTCTTTACCTTGTTTACTTATCAGAAAATAAGTTATGCGTTTTTATTAGCTTTTATAATGATAATATTTCATCACTAATCAGATGCAAGATTGGCGCAGCGCAGTTTTTTCATCCTCGTTGACTCATATTTTAGTTAGTGCCATTTAAAGCTTATTTGATAGAGCGGTTTTTTATGGTTTGTCAACCATTTGCAGGTTATTTAAAGCCAAAAATGTTTTATAATAATAATTTTTGTATATAATAATAATTTACATACAAGTCCTACTAATTATTAGTCAAAAAGAGAAGAGGTGGCTTTCCCATTATTTAATTCAACCGCAAAGGTTTATCTGTTGAATTTGTATCGTATTTTATCAATTATCAAACCAAATGTATACTAAAATCAAAAGAGGGGAAAATCTGTCCGAAATTCAGATTTGAGCAGGTTTTTTTTCAAGTACTTTCGACTGTATTAGTCATTATCAAGAATCATGTGGCATGAGTGTGGTAGGTAAGATTCCGTTGGCTACATCCTGCTATTTTTTCTGTACAACTGACAGTTTGAAAGAAAAGACAGGTGTAAACATTTTATATTAAAACGTTTTATAATCAATAATAAATCATGGTCCTTTTCTTTTAAGCTGGCGTTTCTCGTGACTCAAGAAAAAAGAAAATGGATGACATTTAAAAAGTCGTTGATATTTGTTCTGTATCTTTTCGTTATAATTCTTAGTTCATGTCGAAAGTAGTTAATATATATTTCCAAGCTTGAACTAAGAGTTATAAATATATATAGAATATATAAAGAAAATATAAACAAGATAAAAAATAAATATTAATGTCTTTATTAAGTCACACATTTTTTTTCTTCACTCACGAGAAACGCCAGCCTAGTAAAAAAAAAGTACTGATCCATTATTCAAACATACACACAAATATACATACACACATACCTTTCTTTTGTTTTTGGATTTGATGAAGCCTAGAATGGCGAAACGCATAATCAAATAAATTTTCAATCAAATCTCTTTTTAATGAAGCTTTTTCCCTTTGTCCTATATACATTATTTAAATTACATACCCGGTACATAATACCTACACATTCCGAAAAAAACTCGCAGAACGCTGAAAACATTCAAAACATGAGGATAAAATGTCAACACAGGAAATATAACATCCTTGTGAATGGTATTTGAAGCGTCTGAAAGCGCTTCGAAAGTTAAAAATTATAGAACATTTTTACGTTTCTTATTTCCAGCAAAAAGAAAATATGTAAGAATATTGGAAAAATCTTCTTTGTCGGTCTGTCGTTTATAACGAAACATGTTTAAAAGAAAAATTACTGCCTATATATATATATATATATATATATATATATATATATATATATATATATATATATGAATATAAAAGTGTGAACATTGAAGTCAACACTCAGGGGCGACAGACTGTTTCATGCTAAGCGCAATCATCAGGCCACATGTATATATATATATATATATATATATATATATATGAGAAAAGAATGCCAACCCGTGAAGACAGGTAGAATAATCCAAAAGATTTACCTAATTAATATAAATTATCAATTATGACTCAATGGATATTATCCAGAGCAAATATATTGAGAAGAAAACTCAACTCATAATTAAACGGTTATGAATTCAAACTTTATTTCACTAATTTATTCATCAGCGGTCCGAATGAGGCATTTCTATAAAAAAAATTTCACATTGCTGAAATAAATTCAGGATTTATAACCTTTTAATTATGCAGTGAGTTTTCTTCTCAATATATATATGTATATAAAGCCACTAAGAGGTTACTACTGTGTGAGAGAATGTGAGAGAAATTAAGGAGAGAGAAAAAAGATCTGGAATTAAGATAGAAGTTAACAATTGACATTGTGTTTAAAAGTTCGAAGATCAAAGTTGACTGAAAAGCAAGAAATCGGAAGAGAGTTCCACAAGCGAAGAAGAAGGAAGAAGAAGGAGACATGGAAAAAGATGACAGTAGCTTTTCATGTAGGAACTTTTGTTCTCTAAAGTAGAATTTTTAAAGACTAGCAGTATAACCCGGCGTTGCTCGGGTGTAATGAAAGCTTTAAAACTAATCCATGGTTCTGGAGCTCAGACTCTTTGGACGTTGGCACGAAAGACTAAAAAGCAATAGTTGTTTCCAGTTAAAGCGAAACCGTAGACTGAAAGAAAAATTAATGGATGTAAGTCAAATTTTGATTTCCTGGTATCGATATCAAATTTTCTGCACTATTGTAAGAACTGCAACCTTCAAACTTCTGAATATCATTTCTTATGTCTTTGTCTATGAGTGTATCAAATTTGATTAAAATCGGACCAATTTTTCTATGACCCGATTTTTTCGATTATCGATTTTCGATATTTATCGGGGGTACCTGGACACAAAACCTAGCTAAGAACACTCGCAGACGCTTATAGTACAACTGTGTAAATTTTCAAGAAAATTGTTTCAGCCGTTTCGGAGTCTATAGGTAACGGACACACACAAACACGGGCACACACATACACACACCGACACACACACATACACACACACATACACACACAGACACACACACATACACACACACACACACAGACACACACGCACACACACACACAGACACATACACACACAGACACAGACACACACACAGACACACACACACATACACACACACATACAGACACACACAGACACACACACACACACGCACACACACGCACACACACACACACAGACAAACACACACACACACACACACACACACACACACGCACATACACACACAGAGTCAAAGTTCCATTTATAAATAAGTTAAGATTAGGATGTAAATAGTTCTGTTACTGATTTTGTAACTTTCTTCAATTTCAAATAAACCTAATCAAACTTTGATGAAGGGGGAAAACCGATAAAATATTGGATAGGAATTATTTTGCTAATTCTATTCACTTATATTCTAACCAGATTGACAATTTGTATTCTTTTAAGAGAATTTAGTCCTTTCATTCAAACTCAACCTCGGATCAGAAAATTCAATATTCTAACAACTAAGCCATTATGCGAGACATAGTGTTAAAGAACAAGACGAAAAATGAATACAAAAATAAATGAACTTAAGAATTAATAATTACTGAAGCCTGCTGATCATCTGTTCTGGGTATAATTCTTCCTTTCAATTCGTTCGTATTTCTCTTTTGGCCTGGGGTCAGGATCTGTTGGCGACTCATCTCTAATGCGGTGTTTCTTGATTATTAGCTTTCTTTTTATTTCATTCAGTCTCCTTTTTTTGCTGACAAGAAGGAAAAATAGAGAGACACATTAAAAACCATGAAGAATGAATGGCTTTTCGGTCAAGTAGTAAATAAAAAATATTCCTTTTTTTTATATGAAGAACCAATAGATTTCTCTTCTTGGGTTTGTGAAAGCGCAAGGCTACTTGAGGGAAGAATCAAAAAGCTGACTGCTCTGAGACGGTCGCTTGTTGGCATCGAAAATGAAGAGGCAAACGTGTACGCTGCCGTACGCGCACTTCATTTCGGCTGATGTATCTGTTTGTTTCGCAGCTGTCGTAGAATATCAAACTCCAGTTGGGTTGAAAAGGGGTTTCTATCTCTGACAACGAGTTGATTGAAACCTTTATAATTATCAGCCGAGATTTACGTAAAAATAGTCGTTTGCAGCTTTCTCACCCCACTTTTTTTTGCTTTTTTTTTGTTCTTAATATTCACTGAAAAAAAGGGGTAAGAAAAAGTAAACCTTTCGACAATTACTTTGGTCATTTTCAAGCGGAGCGAGGGCGTAAATTTCGAGGTAAATTTGAAGTTAATATAGTTTTAGTTGAAAAATGTTCAAAATATTCCTTGTTCGTCATCTTTAACTAAACATTGATAAAAATGATTTTAAAACATATATATACAATTGTCATCCGCAAAAACACATATATACAATAGTCATCCGCAGACATAGCTGCTTCGCTGTATTACAGCTCATCAGTACGGTTTACATTCCGGTCGCTTCCTAACCCCGGATTGAAACCCGACCGAATCGGCGTCAGGCGGCAATTCTACCCCTAGGCCACGAGCGTCCAGTAGAAAACAGCAGGCTTTTTTGCACATATAAACACGCCCAATAGCGAGAATGCTCCAATTCATTATCGAATTAGCGGTGCGTAAATGCCGGAGTAGCTACTGTTTACAAAGTGTACCACTCTTCCAGAGTGGTCAATCCGGGTGTGAGACCTGGAAATATATATATATATATATATATATATATATTTCCAGGTGAAGAAGACCCAATGTTTTACTATTTTGAGTACCCCGACATTTATTTTATTATAAACAATGCTCAATAAAGTAAATATTATAGAGCTTAATATAATCATATAGAAAATGTAAATCATTTTCACAACCAACATGCAACATTGCATGATGAAGGGAATCTATCTCGAAACAAAGAAATGTCCGTGTTGCAATGTACAATTAATTCATAATTATATATATATATATATATATATATATATAGTTATTTGTCGTAAAACAATTTTTTCCGAAATATTGTAATATTACCTTCCTTGTCGACTGTCGCTTCATGTAATTTCGTATGACGGTTTTCGATTTCATTATTTAAATGTCGTTTTTTGCTATTGTTATTTTGTCGTTAATTTTTCCGCAAAACCTTGTTTTACGACAAATAACAATAGCAAAAACGCAATTCAATTTTGAAATATATGAGTGTGTGGCGTGTGTGTTTGCGTGTGTGAGTATATTTCGCCAAATAATAGTTCTTTTAAAAGTAAATGAAAATTCAGTGCCCCACACACACACACACACACACACACACACACACACACACACACACATATATATATATATATAATAATGAACAGAATTTGGATGTTTTTATAAACCCATTGGTAATATTATATTTCACGGCTCTCTTATAGACCGCTCCTCAGACCAAATTCATATAACAATGAATCATTGTTGTATGAATTTGGTCTGAGGAGCGGTCTATAAAAAAAAACGCGAAATATAATATTACCAATGGGTTTATAAAAACATCCAACTTATGTTCATTATTATAATATTCTGTTAAATCTTAACATTGAGTTCTCATTGGATTTAATTCCCTGTGAAATATACCTTATCAAGTACCAAGGGTTCTACTTTATATATATATATATATACTACTTTATATATATTGGGTTGTCCGAAAAGTTCATGTCGATTTTTAAGGGAAATTAAAACACTAATTTGCCAGTAAATATTATTTTCAACTAAATATGAAACATTTTGTTGCATAATCTTTCTTCATTTTTTCTTCAGCTTAGAAAGTTCGTCTCCCCAGAATGTCACTTGGCAAAGAAGTTATGAAGGTTGTTTTTATGTCGTTCAAGGAATTAACATTTTTATCACTGAGATTATTTTGCAAGGATCTGAATAAAACATAATTCGAAGGAGTAATACCTGAGGAATATGGTGGGTGGGTTAATACATCTCATCCAAGCTGCAACAATTTCGAACGCGTCGCCAAATAAACATGCGGTCTGGCATTATCCTGATGGAAAATATCGTCTTTCCTTTTTGCCAATTCTGGGCGTGCTTTTTTGCCTTTAGTTTATCCAGTTGCTATCAGTACTTTTCATAATCAATTGACTGGTTACTTGGGCAGAAGCTCACGCTACTCGATTCTTTTCTCACCAGATGCACAGCATGATGTTATTAGGATGAAGACCTGATTTTGGGGCGACTAAATTTGACTCATGTCACTTATCTCAAGATCTTTCCCGTTGAACATTGTTGTAAACGATCCATTTCTCATTACTCGTCACAATTTGCTTAAAAAAACGGTGCATTTATATTGAGTTTATATAGTAAATCACAGATAGAAATGCGATTCAAAAGAGTCTTTTCACTCAAATCATGTGATACCCAAACATCGCATAGATTTGAGTATCCAAGATTCATTAAGTGTTCATGAGTGGTGAATTTTATTAAATTCAGTGTTTCTGTCAATTCTTGCGTTGTATAATGTGAGTTATTCACAGCCAATGTCTTGATTTGGTCGTGATCTATAGTGGGTGGTCTGCCCGAACATTTTCATCAATAAGGCTACAATCACCAACTCTAAACTTAGCGAACTACTTCCGTACAGTTCTGTCAGCTAAAGCACCTTCACTGCAAACAGCACATATCTTTTGTTTTTGTTTGCGAGATATTTTTGCTTTTACGGTAATAAAAAGCATAAAGTGTCTAAAATGCATCTAATAATCTTCCGTTTTGATAGGGATGCAAATTGACACGAATTAAGTAATTTTAAACTTTCTTTCTCAAGCGATAATTTGAAGTGTGCTTTAATCGGAAATGTAAGCATATAATATCTGTCGATAAATGTGAAGTGTTTTAACGTGTTGGAACATGAACGACTAAAATTGGTATGAACTTTCCAGACAACCAATATATATATATATATATATATATATATATATATATATATATATATATATACAGTGTCGCACTGGGTCTAAAAATATTATTTGCAGGGAAAAAAGTTATAGGGCACCTAGAACTACAATGCTATCATTCAATTTTCATCAGAAATCGATATAATTTAAAAAATTCATATGCAGAAATTAATTTTTTTTCGGAAAAATAAGAAATTCATACGAAGTACATTGCACAATAATTAAATTTCATTCATTTTTTAATTTTTATTAATTAGTTGATATTTTTTTTTATAAGCGTTTCACCCTGAGCAAGGTATGTCACTGCCACTACTGCGCAGGGGGTGACATAGAGTGGAGAAAGGATGGTTGAATATAGGAAATGTCAGAGGGTGGGTGATAGGCGGGTAAGGATACCGAGAATGAGGGTTGAGTAGATGAGAGTGTTCTGAGAATAATTGGGAGTTAGTGTGATAGGAGGTGTCTATTGACCCTACATTTAAACACCTGGAGATTGTAGCTGTCGGGAAAGCAGACTTGTGGGAGGGAGTTCCACAGGCGGGAAGCGCGAGAAAAGAAGCTGTTGGAGTAGAATTAACGGTTACATCTTATCTGTTTAACTGTAAAATGGTGGGACCTGGTTGCTAATCTAGTATCTCGTGATATTTTGAAATAGTTTACTGCACACTTTTCATATTAACAGGTATTTCTGGTGTTTTTTTTGTCAGAATCAATCTTGCACATTTATGAATCAAACATTCGTCCGTGCATTGAATACTGTTGCCATATCTGGTCGGGTCCTCCTGCTATTCATCTCGAGGTTCCCGTCAGAATACATCTTGCATATTTATAAATCTACCATTCGTCCGTGCATTGAATACTGTTGCCATATCTGGTCGGGTCCTCCTGCTATTCATCTCGAGGTTCTCGTCAAAATCCAAAGGAGAATGTGCAATGTAATCAATCCCGATATAACAGCTCTACTTTAGTCACTTTCTCACCGACAAAATGTGGCTTCCCTCTGTCTTTTCTACAAATATTTTCACGGCTTCTGCTTTGACGAGCTTCTTTCTCTGGTGCCCCGACCAAAATGAATTTTCTCGTGATACTGGATTGGTAGTTAGATCCCACTTTTACTGTCAAAATAGTCTAAATTTTAGCTAAACATTTTATTTTTCTGGCGTCGGTCTGGGACCAGAGATTTGAAATTTGAGAGTTTTTTTGTATGATTTCGAAATTCATCAAAAATCGAATTTTAATGAAAGCTTAAGAAATTTTTTATACTTATTCACAAGTGAATAAAATTAATTCTTAAATATTTCTTTTAAGAAAATCTTGGTAAAAAATATTTTTGCATCAATTTCTTCCGCTTTTTTAATTTTAAGAGATTTTTGAGATTTTTTCTAGAGCTTAATGTTTGCATTAAGGACAAGGCCTGGGAGAATTTAATTCATCACATTTCTTTTGGTCAAATAAGGCCCTTTCATTTACAGAAAATCAAATCTGAATTTTAATATAAAAATAAAATAAGAGTAAAACAATTAATTAAAATAGCTTTCAGGTGTTTTGTGAGTAAAATATATTATGGAGACTATTGCGTTTAGAACATGTTTTTCGATGAATACGGAATTTTTACAAGAATCGTTATAATTTTGAAAAAATATTTTAACTAAAATAAATTATAAACTTTAAAATTTTTCAAGTTTGTATTAATTTGTAGGGATCAAGTGATATTGAAATTAATAAAAAAATAATCACAAATGGAATCTCTACAATTCAGCGACCCCCAATATTAGTAAAAAATTTGAATTTTTGCGTGTGTATTACTATTTCGGATTTTGTAAATATGGACGTTAATACACGACATTATCCGGAAATAAGATCGCTAACTTAACTAAATTTAAAATCTATTGTTAATTTTGTTAACATTTCCTCAACAAACATATTCGTAAGTAAGTCTGTAAAGCTAAAATTTAATAAAATATTAGAATAATTAAACTGTTTAAATTTTTAAAAAATCGCTCAGTAGTTAAAAATTATATAAAAACGGGCTTTATGTTGTATTCGTCATTTTATTGCAATTATCTACACCTTACTTAAATTTACTAAACACCAAACTGTCTATATAACTGTCAGCATCTCATAAAATCAGTAAAGTGATGTTTGTTAAAATGCAAATTAAAATTTTAAGTCTAGTAATGTTTCTCAAGTAACGTTTTAGAAAAGTATATTTCATTTATTAAAGACTGGCAGTATAGCCCGGCGTTACTCGGATGTAATGAAAACTTTAAAACTAATCCATAGTCTTGGAGCTCAGACTCTTTGGACGTTGGCACGAAAAACTAAAAAGCATTAGTTGTTTCCACTTAAAGCGAAACCGTAGACTGAAAGAAAAATGAATGGATGTAAGTCAAATTTTGATTTACTGGTATCGATATCAAGTTTTCTGCACTATTGTAAGAACTGCAACCTTGAAACTTCTGAATACCGTTTCTTATATCTTTGTCTATGAGTGTATCAAATTTGATTAAAATCGGACAACTCTTTCTATAACCCGATTTTTTCGATTATCGATTTTCGATATTTATCGGGGGTACCTGGACACAAAACCTAGCTAAGAACACTCGCAGACGCTTATAGTACAACTGTGTAAATTTTCAAGAAAATCGGTTCAGTCGTTTCGGAGTCTATAGGTAACGGACACACACACACACACACACACACACACACACACACACAAAGTTCCATTTATAAATAAGTTTAGATTTTTAATAAATAATAAAGAGAACTATGTGTAGGCACATTTGTCAATATGAACGATTTAGACGATTTTACTCATTGTCAGTTAAACATGATTCCAATCAATTTAAGTTAAGTCTGAAATAATAAGCAATAACTTGTTGGAAATATTAAATTTAATTTATTAGCTTGGATGGAGAACTTAAATAAAACCTTCAAGTAAGATTTAATTTTTTTTATATGTGTATTTTATTTTGGGCAGTAACTATATATATATATATATATATATATATATATATATATATATATATTGTCATCCGAAGA
Organism: Ascarosepion bandense; assembly: GCA_037127315.1. NCBI lineage: Eukaryota > Metazoa > Mollusca > Cephalopoda > Sepiida > Sepiidae > Ascarosepion > Ascarosepion bandense. The sequence goes on from JBBBDQ010000512.1 coordinate 422,027, forward strand.
CAGATCTGTTTCGCCGTATCACAGCTCATCAGTACGGTTAGACTCCGATTGCTTTTTTACCCAGGATTGAAACCCGACCGAAATATATATATATATATATTGTAAGAAAGTTATGGAACATGTAGGTTTTAAACCCACTGTTCATGCATTTACTTTTATAAAGAGTGCTCAATACAACGTAGAGCTTTATATTGTAATGGTTGTTACAATGGTTTATAAAAGCATAGTATCATTACACAAACATTTTCGCGTTTCGGAGCTACGTTTGCTCCTCATCTGGTGATAAGTTGAAATAAAAATAAATGGTGAAAACGGTTTTATTAATCCTCAAAATAACAAACAACGAACATCGTATAAATAAAACTCGTACAACATTAATAGCAACTTTATCCCATCCACTGATAGATAGTAGTAGAAGAAAAGGTATCTACCCTTTCTTAAAGCATTTTACATCCCAATATAAGAATTACCCAAACAAAACTAAAAAGTGACCTGTCCAAAAGTAAGCTACTCCGCAGCCCTCTCCTAACCGAAGGTTGTATCACTATGGCTACAAACTGCAGACTAAATCGTACTAAACTCCCACCACATTCACTTACATATTATATTACCAAAAATAAACCGTTTTCAGCATTTACTTTTCATTTCAACTTATCACCGGATGAGGAGTCAACGTAGCTCCGAAACGCGAACATTTTTGTGTAGTGATACATATTATACATGATACATGATTATATATATATATATATATATATATATATATATATATATATAATCATTTCACCCCGAGCAATGCAGAAATGCCACTGATGAGCTGGGGGCTACATAAATATAAAAAGATTAATTAGAAAAGAGTGAAGAGTACAAACTAGTTAGAAAGGAGCAATAGAAAGCTGAGAATGCAGGTGCGATGACAGATACATAGGTGGAGAGAAAGGGAAGGATATGCGGGGGTGGGGAGAGAGCTAGAGTCCAGTGGTTAATAGATGAGTATTGACATTGCATTTAAATTTCTGGAGGTTGTAGCCGTCAGGAAAGCAAAAATATGGGAGCGAGTTCCACAGGCGGGAAGTGCGAGAGAAGAAGCTGCAGGAGTAGAATTGACGTCTGCATTTGGCTAACCTAACTGTGAATGGGTGGGACCCAGTTAGCGTTACTGTCAGTTGAAAGTTTTGAAATATTTTTCTTAAATCAAGAATTTTTCTAGTACTGATGAAATTTTTCTTCCAAAACTTTTGTTTTGATGGCCTGGAAACTTCTAGACTATATCATTATAAAGATTAATTCAGTCAGTTAAGTGCCATACGTGATACACGCTTGGGCGATCACATCTCTTTCGAGACATGACTAACTAGGCAGAAGATTATCCCGCAGTAGACTGGTTGCCGACCAAGGCTATAGAACCCAATCTGTCCTGCTATTTAACCCATAACCGGAAGAAAGAGACGGATTAATACCTTTCCCAAGGACATTTGCGCGTAAGTGAATACAATAGATTCAACTGGAATTCGAACTCGGCTCCCCGGTTTCTCGTTCCGAGCCGATATCCACTGTACCACAACGCACATCCTTAAGATTAATTACGCTTGCGAAATAACGATTTTCTAGCAAAATTTATTTCTGCAAGATATATACTATAAATACTATTAAAAAAAGAATAGGTGTCATTATATCATAAATCATTTAATGCAGATATTAACGTTTTTAATTATATATTTGTTGTGGATCCCGGGAATGGGGCCCGCACAAATAAATGAACAACGACCAGTAATTGAGATAGAAAATAAGTGTATTAATGTAAGGACACAGACTTGAAAGAAGATTAGTAGTCCAAGAATACGGGTTAGTAAAAAGTATATATACAAGTCTCTGGAGGTGAAGCCGTAGTATACTGAGTATGTCCGCGTCGGAAGCTGACGGGTACTGCGTAATAATCTTCTCGATGAGTGGAGCACAGAGCTACTATGAGCTACTGTGTACTGACTGCTAATCTCTCTCAGGACTCTCGCATTCTTCGGTTAACTCTCTGTCTGGTCTCGCTTCTATAGCAGTAGTATAAGTATACTCTAGACGAGTCCATCTTTAAGAAAAAGGAGAACCACACAACAATATTCAACCATCATTATTGTCTACAGTAATTAAAAATACCTTGATATTTTTCTTTTTATATTTTGCAACAAACAAATATAAAAAAATACATTATTATCTAAAAATGATCCATCACTATTAAAATAAATATTGGGTTAAAACTTGCTTTATTATTCATAATAATTCATTTTAATAGTATTGCGCCGAAAATAACCTTGCTACGATGTGCTGTTTTTTTTGATAATAGGGTAACAAATACAGACAAAAACAGAAACCTGATCACAATTTTATTGTTATGCCATTGTAAGTACTGATGTTATAATTGCATGTTGGAAAGCTTTGATTAAAATCTTTTAGATTGTTTCTTACTGTTAGGGCGCCGCTCCTATTTGACTACAAATGGACTGTTCCCATTGCTATATATAGATAATTAGAGAAGAAGAAAAACCAAGAGGGAAAGAAAGGAAAAAATAGATGAGACGGAGGTGAGAAAAGAAAGAAAAAAGAAAGAAAGAAGGAGAAGAATGGAAAGACATATTGAGCCAGAAATCTGGGAAAAGCAGATTCTAAAAGGAGAAGAAAAATTTAAAAAGATGGGGACAAAGAAAAGAAGAAAATAAGAGAAGCAATAATAGGAAGGACTAGAAAAAGAAGGAGAGGAAGAAGAAAGAAAAGTAAAAGAAGAAAAAGAAGAAGATTCGTAATGGGTATAGGAAAATTATTCACTGTGAAGTACTATGGTGATAACATTAAAAACGGCAATGAGCTCACCAAAAACTAGTAGGACGCCGATGCGTTTGGCTAAAACGTCCTCTGCATTTAAAAATATGAGCCCGGAGTGAAATACGCGTTCCACAGCAGGAAAGAGCGAAACTGGTGAGAGTATTGCAGGTAAATGAGCGGGTCCTTAAACGCTAAACGGTTCTGTTTTATCCTCTCTCTTTCCAGTGCATATTCATCAACAAATTAGCACGATAGGCACCTAGACTCCTCCAATGAAAAGCATTACAACTTCGTCTTTCTTTCCGTTTATTTTTTACCAAAGCAAAACTTTTTCTTTTTCTTTTCATCTTTTTCTCTTTTTTCTTTTCTATTTTCCTTTAATTTTTCTTCTTCCTATTTACTTTAATCTTTTTTCTCTTTCTTTAATCCTCTTGTCTTTAATCCTTTCTTTATTTTTTTTTCTTTTCTTTAAACTCTTTGCCCTTTTTCTTTAATCCTCTCCACTTTCTTCTTGCTTTAATCTTCTACTTTTTTATCCATTAATCTTCTCTTTTCTTTTTTCCCTTAATCTTCTACTCATTTCTCTTTCCTTTAATCTTCTACTCATTTCTCTTTCTCTTAATCTTCTACTCATTTCTCTTTCCGTTAATCTTCTACTCATTTCTCTTTCCCTTAATCTTCTACTCATTTCTCTTTCCCTTAATCTTCTACTCATTTCTCTTTCCTTTAATCTTCTACTCATTTCTCTTTCCGTTAATCTTCTACTCATTTCTCTTTCCGTTAATCTTCTACTCATTTCTCTTTCCGTTAATCTTCTACTCATTTCTCTTTCCGTTAATCTTCTACTCATTTCTCTTTCCGTTAATCTTCTACTCATTTCTCTTTCCCTTAATCTTCTCATGTTTTATCTTTTCATTTAACCTACTTCTCGTTCCTCTTTTTCATCTGAATTCAAATATATTTTTTTAAGTCATCAAACTTTTGATTATTTTCGTCCTTCCAATTATTCTATATTATTTCTTCGCATTTTTTTTTGAGATGTCTTTAATTGTTTTATTCTCATTCTTTGAAAAATCACCGTTTTTATCCATTTTTGTATCCTGAAAAATAGAGAAAATCTTACTCTTTTTTTTAATTCGTTCATTTTCTTTTCTTCCTTTGTCAGTTGTTTATGTTATCTACAATTTTCTTCATTGTTTTGATATTGTTTCTTTCTGCTTTTATATATTTCCCGTATCCCGTCTTCTGTTCTTAGCTGTTTTGTTTGTTTGTTAAACGCTTTTCTCCACTTATTTCTTTGTCTTTCACTTCTCCCTGTTGTTTCTTTTCCTCTTTCTCTCCTGTTTTTCTAAGAACATTTGTCTTCTCCTTTTTCTATCAATACTTTTATCTTTTTTATTTTAAATATTTTTATTCCTTCCTTATTTATTCCTTTCAGTTCTCATCGTGTTTTTATCATATTTTTAATACCCCATTCTTTCCTTTTATGCTTTTTTTCTCTTCTTTCTGTTTATTCTATATTATTTGCTGTTATTTAAAACTGTTTCCCTTCTTTCCTTCTTTTGCGTATATATGAGTGTGAGTGAAAGAAGGACGTTTTTATCACAACTCTTTATTCTTTCTTTGCTTCTATCTATCTATCTATCTATCTATCTATCTATCTATCTATCTATCTATCTATCTCATTTCGTTCATATCAATCTAATTATCTATTTTATTTATTTCATATCTATCTATCTATCTATCTATCTATCTATCTATCTATCTATCTTATACTTTCCCATCTCTGATTCTCTCTCTCTCTCTCTCTCTCTATATATATATATATATATATATATATATATATATATATATATATATATTATATATATATATATATATGATAGAGATATAAAAGTATATATATATATATATATATATATATATGATAGAGATATAAATGTATATATATATATATATATATATATATATATATATATACTTTTATCTTTCTGTTAAACTCTTTTCCCCATTCTTCTCCTATTTACCATTAGTCTTTTGCGAGGTACACGAAGTCCACCAGAAGCAAGTTTTCAGGGCAGTCATCCATCTCCAATTGATTCCCCGTGGAGTCAGCACCATTAAACGATGCTACTTTTTGGAGAGTAGCCAACGGCCCAGACTCTACGGTGGACCACCGACCAATGCAACGCACACTCCTCTGTATATACACATGTTTGTGGGTACGCGCATTAGTGTGCATGTTTGTTTCTTTTGTGTGTACGTGTAAATGCGGAACATAATTCTATCACAGGTTGATAAAGCCATTTGAGGTATGAGTGAGATTACTTGATCCAATACAGGCATATATGAGCTATCACAATATACCACACTCCATTTATATATATATATATATATATATATATATATATATATATATATATATATATATATATATATATTTCAGAAAGAAGCATTATCAAATAATATAATTAATTAAGAAAGTGGAGAGCTTATTGCGATATTAATTCGCAAATTGCCATTGAGCAATGGTTAGCCTTCTTTGGGTCTCCACACCTGTAGGATTATGCCAGACTAAGCCGAGCTTATTATACTGAAGAAAGTAGAAAACGAATTAATCAACCAGTCAATCAGTTCATTCGTATTAATCACCTGATTTATCATTATCATTTTAACACAGCCCTCTACATTGAGTGCCTCACTAGCTTTTTATTGCATGGATTTTAGTATTAAAAACAATATGAAATGACTCTTTCTACCATGACAAACCAGTAATTGAGATTTGGGAGGTTAGCTGAGCTTGAAACCCAAACACTGATGTCGGAGGGAAACTAATCCATTAAATAATTCTTAATATGAAAATGAAATAATTGATAAATATTTACCAGAATAGAGTCAAATTAATATTGAAATTTGCAAACGAAGTGCTCCTTTTACATAATTGTCTACAGTGGGAAAATGTACTATAGTAAATTTTGTACGAGAGAAATCAGTGCTATTTAAATTGAATTAAGTTTTTCTTTTTTGCACTTCTCTCCTGTGGAACTCCCTTGCTTCCCTGCCAACTACAATCTTCAAAAAATTAAATTTCCCGAATCCTGTTCCTTTACTGTCCTTTAAGTTACCGCTCTTCACTAAAGTCTTCTCATTCTTTTTCAACTCCTTTAACACTCTGCGTTCTAGAGGCATTATCACCTTGCTTGGGGTGAAATGATTAAAAAGAAAAAGAAGAAAAGACGCTACAGTGTACAATAAATAATAATTTACGTCCCTTTCGTAAAGCGCTGGTTATTTTTAAGTTGGTAAGTTCGATTATCGCTGAATGCAGCATGCTTTTTTTTTTTATCAAGGAAGGGCGTAGGCGATTAGTTCTCTCCACATCCTCCTTTTCTTTATTGTTTTTGTATTACACCAGAATTTTGGGGGAGATAGTGAAATTATATTCCGTTACATTTTCCACAGTTTAAAATTAAGAGTTTTCCTTAGACTAATTGCCCCTCAAAGCTAAAGAGCCTAGTTTACTCTGCTATTTAACCTATAGCTAAGAATAGAAGAGAGGGATTCATGCTTTTCACTAGTGCATTTGTGCAAAAGCGAACACTGGAGTTTAGATTTGAAATTATATTTTGCTCGCACGTTAGAAAATTCCCCTAGCTCTAAAAGCCACTTGTTCTGTATAAAAGTGTTGTTAAGAGTAAATATTGTTTTGGTCACTTAGTCCTACAAAAAACTAATTTCTAATTTCAAATAATTACCTAATTAAATTTTGAGACAAGAAAATCATTCTCATGAACCAAATAAACAAATTAGATTAAAAAGCAAGACAACCGAAATAAATACACACGAACGAGTGAAAAACGTTATTAAGTGACCAATCTTTTTTATTTTTCGTTAAGTTCTTCATTTAACTAACAATACTTTCCCTTGTATGGCTTTCAAAAACAAAAAAAAAAAACAAAAAAAGATCTGTTCGTTAGAATTTTGTGAATTGGTGTTTTAAAATTGTTGCACTTCGTACAACATGACACATTAAGGTTTCTTCAGAAAAAAGAAGGCGCTTTTTCTTGTCTTCCGTTCATCGTTTTGCAAATAATTACCGTTTGAAAATCTTGTAAAAAATAAAAACAAATTTTGCTTATTTGACATTCGCTTAAAATGATAATGATGATGACAATGATTGTCATCATCATCATCAATAACAAAAGCAGTATTATACTATCATCGATAGCCGTAATAAACACTAAAAAACTGAGTGTCGCGAACGTTTCGATGTATATATATTTACGAACTTAATATATATATATATATATATATATATATATATATATATATTAACCTAGTGAGCCAACAAACCACGGTTTCACCTCAACAGATCTTAAGAGAAGGTTGGCCAACCTTCCCTGAAGATCCGTTTAGGTGAAACCTTGATAGGTTTATTGGCTCACTAGGTTAATTTACTTATTCTGCCCTGCTTACGTATTGAGCGCTTTTATGTTATTGATTACTCGTCTCTGGTTTTTTCTTTGGGCTACGTACTGGCTCGGTCCAAATCACTTTGACAGATGTTCATGTGCTTAGCTCTTTCTTTTTCTTACAACCACTTTTTCCTTCCACGTATATACGCGGAGGGTTTTTCGAAACGAGTATAGTGATGAGTTTGCATATATATATATATATATATTATAATATAATAGCTGTATAGCCCGGCGTTGCTCGGTTTTTTTTAGTGTTTATGATGAAATGGTAAGGTGGAGTGCTAATTCGAAAAGCTCCAGTATGAGGTTGCCATGACATGTAAGTTAAAAAAAAAGGCGAATTAAGTATTCGTTTTTGTTATATTTGTAAAACGAGATTCATGCTTGGTCAATTTTGCCGCTAAACGGAAATGATGTATGTACAATTGGAAGAAGGAGGGTAGGCATTACAGGAGCCTGTAAGGTGATAGGATGAAGTTGTGATGCAGAAGAAGTGGGTGCATTGTCACTGCAACGTCGGCTGGGTTGGCCCCTTGTAGAAAACATGAAATTGTTATGGCATATGTAAAGTAGATGCTACAAAAAAGACCCAGTTTTTGTTGGAATACAATTAAGCGTTTCGGAGAAATAAAAAGCAACTAAAAGCAACATCTTTCATTAATTTATGCCCCATCCAGTGTGTCTATTGAAATTTTTGTTCGCATATCAAGGAATCAGATATTGATTTACCAGTGATTTGATTTTGTTTGAGTTTAAGTGAAACGTCTTAGAGAAATGCATAAAAGTGCGTAAACGACTAGCGAAATTGTTTGTCGTTGATTTTTGACGAACCCTGTACGAAATATTTTTATGTACAGTCTCTTACGCAAGTGGTGGATTTCCCCATGCGTTTCTCCAATAACCCTAATGGAAGGGACTCACTGCTAGACCTATGCTTCACTTCCATTCCAGACTCTTGCAATGTCAAGCCCCCTCTCAGAAACTCTGACCATGTGGTTGTTTCCGTTAACATCTCCTTCAACTCCCACTCCACCCAAGAAACTCAGAGCAGCAGAATATCCTACTGCTACCAAAGAGCAGACTGGGACTTGTTCCATGACTTCCTGTGTGATGTCCCTTGGAACAATGTTTTTAGTTTCCCCATTGAAGACTGCGCATCCGAGGTCGTCTCTTTGGTTAAGGCTGACATGATGCTTTCATTCCAGCCAGGAAATTCCAGTTTAAACCCCATTCGTCTCCCTGGTTCTCACCCGCTTGCTCGGCCGCCATTACCCACCGGAATAAACTTTTTTTCCGGCTGTATAGAAGCCACGCATCGGACCATAACAACTCGTAATAAGTGCAAAAAGATACTTAATGAAGCTAGGATGTTGTTTGCTGCCAGAATAAAGCAGCGCATAGCATCCCGTCAGTTCGGCACCAAAGACTACTGGCCACTTTGTAAAAGTGTGCTTAACAACAGTAAAATCTCAATACCCCTATAATAAATGAATTTGAGGTCCTCACCTCCTCAGCGGACAAGGCTGTATGCATTGCTCGTAGATTCTCCACCAACTCGATACTAGATTCGTCTGGAGTATCTACACCCGACTTCCCACCTAGATGCCCAACTGAATGACCTCCTCATTACCCCCTTGCTGGTCTCTGAGATAATCTCAAAGTTTGACTCTCATAAAGCGACCAGAGGAGACGGAATCCCAATCATAGTTTTGAAGAAATATGCCCCGGAACTCTCCTGTTTCCTCTCTAAGCTCTACAGCTACTGCCTATTTGCTTCCTGTTTTCCAGGAAGTCTTCCTCTGTAGTTCTTATATTTAAGAATTCTGGAGAACCCTCGGACCCCGCTAATTACCGCTCTGTCAGCCTCCTACCGATCTTTGGCAAAGTGTTCGAAGCCATTATCAGCATCTTCAGCATCTCACAGCCCACAAACTCTTCTCGGACAAATAGTATGGTTTCCGCTTCACCAGGTCTACTGCTGATATGCTAACGACCATCACTGAGTATATATACCAGGAGCTCGAACTGTTGCCCTGGATATTTTCAAATGTTTGACAGAGTCTGGCATGCTGGCCTTCTACACAAGCCGCGGAACTATGGTATAACTGGACAATTGTTAGACCTAATCCAGTCATTCCTCTCTAATCGCACAATGAAGGTAGTATTAAACGGACATGCCTCCCAAAGCTACTATACGAACGCGGGTGTCCCTCAAGGCTCTATTCTAGGTCCTACGCTCTTTCTGATCTACATTAACGATCTCCCCGACGTAATCAGATCCCATGAAGGCATGTACGCCGACGATACCACCGTTTACTCTCGCCTCAACCATAAATCTACTGAGGTTGACAAACCTTGTTACCGAGCTTCAGAAGGACCTCCAATCCGTGGTGGACTGGGGTAAGAAATGGCTCGTAAAATTTAATGCTTCCAAAACGAAGCTGCTCTCTATTAACGATCATAGACAATCGCTCCTACTCCCCCCCCCATTATCATGGAACAGGCTGGCCTCCCTGAGAGTAAAACACTACGCCTCCTTGCTCTCACACTCTCAGCGGACCTCAAGTGGAATAACTACATCGAATCCATTGCTAAATCCGCTGCTAAGAGGGTCGGTTCACGGTGCAGGGCCAGGAAGTGTTTCCCGTCTGAGTCCATCCTGCACATATATAAATCTACCGTCCGTCCGTGTATTGAATACTGCTGCCACATCTGGTCGGGTGCTCCTGCTGTTCACTTTGGGGTTCTTGACAGAATCCAACGTAGAATCTGTAATTTGATAGATACCGACTTGGCAGCTCGGCAGCAGTTGCTATCTCACCGGCGTGACGTGGCTTCCCTGTGCCTCTTCTATAAATACTTTCACGGCTTCTGCTCTGATAAACTTAGATCACTGGTGCCTCCTATGTATGAATTTATACGAGCTACTAGATTAGCAACTAGATCCCACCCTTTTACAGTGAAACCGATAAAATGTAACCGTAATTTCTACTCTTCCATATACTTGCTTCCCCGACAGCTACAATCTCCAGGAATGTAAGTGTAAGGTCAATAGACATCTCCTGTCTCACTAACTTGCGTCTATTTTCTCAATCTCTTTTTCCCCCTCTACTCCACCCCTATTCTCGGTAATCTCATCCGTCTATTACCCTCCTCCTGACCATTCCCATAACTAACCCCCACCCTTTTTCATCACTTTCCCCTATGTAACCCCTTGCGCAACAGTGGCAGTAGAATGCCTTGCTTGGGGTGAGATGATTAAAAAAGCATCACAGGTTCGGATGTTGATCTGCAAGTTTTCTGAATTTAGTTGAATTCGCAGAAGGCGTCTCGGAAGAGAAGAGTTCGCAAATTCTAAGCGTTTTGGTGATTTCTGCGGTATCATGTGAATCGATTCGAAAATTTTTGTGTACATCAAAGGTTTATGTTATGATCGACAAGTGACCCAATTTTGGTTGAAATCGGATCAAGGGTTTCGGAGGAGTAGGGTTTGTTAGAATGGTGACGCACAAACACACACAGACAGGCAAACATATATATATATATATATATAGATAAGTAAAGGTTACTAATGGAAATACATATATATGATAATAATAATAATATATTGTAATAATAATAATAATAATAATAATTAGTATATATATATATATATATATATATATATATATATATATATATCCAAATGAAGAAGAACGAAAAAAAAATTGAAGCGTTCAAATCATTAATTTCAACAGTGCTCAATATAAAAGTAGGTCCATGAATATTTATTATTAATTATTACGTAAGAACATGTGAAAAACTACTACAAATTTATGCATTTTGTTTCAACATTGAACGAACAATGTCTCATCAGGTAGTAAATAAAGATGGTAATTTAAAATTCATTTAAATTTTTATTTTATTTTATGAAAATAATAAATTTTTTTTCTAATTTCGTACAAGATAAAAGGATTTAATGAAGAAAAAAGAAAAGAGAAAAAAGAAAGAGAAAAGACAAGAGAATAAAATAAGATAAGAATTATGAAAAACAAAAGAAAGAGGCAACGGAAAGATACAGAAGAAATAGAAAATGAAGAGAAAAATGAGTGAGAAAATGTAGAGAAATGTAGAGAGTCAAAGAAAACAAATAAAAGAGGAAAGGTTAAAATAATATAAATAAATATTATTATAATTCTTTTATTTTTATTTTATTTTTATTTATTAATTTAATTTAATTTAATTTTTCTTTTAATTTATAATATTAGGTCTAATAAATTTACATCATCGTATTACTTTTTAATTAAGTTTTATTTTACATTTTATGAATAGTATGTCTGTTCTTTATGCGATTTCATCATTAAAAAAATGCCAAAATATCTGGGTAGCAACATTGTAACTATACGTCTATATCTCTCTGCAACCCATTTCCGTTCTACTTTTGAATTAACAACCTGATGAAACATTGTTCTTTCGATGTCAAAGCAAAATGTATAATATTGTATAATAATATATGAAGCATAGAAATATATATATATATATATATATATATATTTCTCTGCTTCATATATTTCATTTTGTCTCCCGGTCTGTTTCTCTCTCTCTTTCTCTTTCTTTCTCTCTCTCTCTCTCTCTCTCTCTCTCTCTATATATATATATATATATATATATATGTAATTATTACGTAAGAACATGTGAAAGACTACTACAATATTATACATTTTGCTTATATATATATATATATATATATATATATATATATATATATATATATCCAATAAGAAATCCGCTGCCGCATTATCTCTCTCTCTCTCTCTCTCTCTCTCTCTATATATATATATATATATATATATATATATTTCTCTGCTTCATATATTTCATTTTGTCTCCCGGTCTATTTCTCTCTCTCTTTCTCTCTCTCTCTCTCTCTCTCTATATATATATATATGTAATTATTACGTAAGAACATGTGAAAGACTACTACAATATTATACATTTTGCTTATATATATATATATATATATATATATATATATATATCCAATAAGAAATCCGCTGCCGCATTATCTCTCTCTCTCTCTCTCTCTCTATATATATATATATATATATATATATATATATATATATACAGCTCAAAAAATTAGAAGAACACTTTTTAATCAGAGTATAGCAATCTATTAATCAAACTTTTGGAATATTGATCTGGTAAGTTAAGTAGCAGAGGGGGTTGTTAATCAGTTTCAGCTGCTTTGTTTTGAATGAAATCAACAACAGGTGCTTCAGAGGGGCAACAATGCGACACCTCCCAAAACAGGAATGGTTGAGGCCATTGATACCTATCCCTTCTCATCTCTTTTGGCTGATTTTTACTGACTTTCTATTGCTTCAGTTTTTCATATGTCTTGGGTCAACATCTCTGTTTGTAGCATGGTGCAGTACCTGGACGCTGCAGAGGTTGCACAAGTAGTGCAACTTCTCCAGGATGGCACATTAATACGTGCAGTTGCAAAAAGGTTTGCTGTGTTTTCCAGCACAGTCTCAAGAGCATGGAGGAGATTCCAGGAAACAGGTAGTTATTCCGGGATAGCTGAACAGAGCCGTAGAAGATCCTTAAACCCGCAGCAGGATCGGTACCTGCGCCTTTGGGCAAGGAAGAACAGGATGAGCACTGCCAGAGCCCTACAAAATGAACTCCAGCAGGCCTCTGATGTTAATGTTTCTGACCAAACAATCAGAAACAGGCTCCATGAGGGTGGGCTGAGGACCGATGTCCTGTAGAGGGCCCTGTGCTCACTGCCCAGCACCGTAGAGCTCGATTGGCATTTGCCATAGATTACCAGAATTGGAAACTACGCCATTGGCGCCATGTTCTCTTTATCGATGAGAGCAGGCTCAATTTGAGCACATGCAACAGACGTGAAAGTGTCTGGAGATGACGTGAAGAATGTAATGCTGCCTGGAAAACCATTCAGCATGACCGGTTTGGTGGTGAGTCAGTGATGGTCTGGGGAGGCATATCCCTGGATGGACGCACGGACCTCTACAGGTTAGATAATGGCACACTGACTGCTATTAGGTATCGGGATGAAATCCTTGTACCAATTCTCATAACCTACGACAATGCCCGACTTCATGCGGCTAGAGTATGCAGGCAGTTCCTGGAGGATGAAGGAATTGATACCATTGACTGCCCCTCACGTTCACAGACCTAAACTCAATAGAACATCTCTGGGACATTATGTTTTGGTCCATCTGGTACCACCAGGTTGCCCCTCAGACTGTCCAGGAGCTCAGTGATGTCCTGGTTCAGATCTGGAAGGAGATCTCCTAGGACACCATCCGTCGTCTCATTAGGAGCCTGCCCCGACGTTGTCAGGCATGCGTACAAGCACGTGAGGGGGCCACATAAACTACTGAGAATCATTTTGAGTTTCTAAATGACATTTTGGCAAAATGGACCAGCCTGCTGCATCATTTTTTGACTTTTATTTTGGGAGTGTCTTTGATTTCTCCCCCTCTATAGGGTGATCACTTTTATTTTGGGAGTGTCTTTAATTTCTCCCCCTCTATAGGGTGATCATTTTCATTTTTATCAAATTATGTGGCATCATTTTGTTACTAATACATCACCTACTTATTATCAGGAAAAATATTCAAGATCATTTTTCCCCTGTTTAGATCTGATGTGTTTTAGAAGTATTCCTCTACTTTTTTTTAGCAGTATATATATATATATATATATATATATATATATATATATATATATATATATATATATATTCTGTGTATTTAGGCAGCAAATATTTCTTAAGCCAAATATTATTCAATTATTTTGATGATTGACTTTTTCAAATTGCGAATAATCCTTCAGAGAGGAGAAAATTCCGCCAGAAATTATCTGGTGTTCCTTTCAGAAGAAAAGTGTAAAAAATATAGTCCCAGATTTCGAAATCCTTTCATCGTCAGGGTAGTTAAAGACAATTGGTGAATTTCGTAGAACGAGTGAATGTTGTGACGTAGACAGTGTTGTCACGTAAGCGGGGTGTGACTTAAAAAAGTATATAACTTTGAGGATGGAGGATCTGAAGATATAACTGCTTTTATTTATTGATGATTGTTTTTGTTGTAAGAGTATTGCTGTTTTTACTATTTTGATTTTGCTAGTATTTAGTATTGTTTGTAAGTAGCCGTCTAATATTAATATGATCCTTATGCTGCTTATCAATGTGTTGTGTATAAACTTTTTATATAGGATATACCAATAGTCCGATAGGTGGCAGGTCAGTCTCTGTAAAAGTGTGGTTGTGGTATAGCCTAAGTAAACGTCTTACATTTTTCTGACTGAATTACCTCTTTGTCTGAGTTGGATTATACGTAATTTGGAAAAGTCGATAATTAAAATTAACCAACACAGAAGGCCTGTTGTTTTAAATAATATTGTGTCAGCCTAAGTATCATAAGATGACACAATATTAATGCGAACTAATTAAAGGGCTCAACAAATACCACCGAAGTGTACAACGTCCGAAACGTCTAGAATATAACAAAAAGATAAGGACGACAGTCCGAACAATGTAAATAGAGCAAATAGAACTTTAAGTATTTTCTACATTTTCTGGAATGGAAGAAAAAGTTAAAGGAGAATGTTTCAAACGTGTAAGGAAAATTCATGAAACAAAACTAAATGATAGAAATACTATCAAATGAATAAATAGATTGAAATAATATGGAATAAAAAGACATGGATAGAATAACGCGTACGTTGCGCAATATACATAAGCCTATGAATTCAAACAGTCAATACATGACTCAATAAATCCTGGACCTAACTAATAAAACAACAACTTTTAGGCAAAATTTCACTTTATTCATCAACATAGTCTTGTTGCGTTGAAATAGTCGCTTCTCTCTCTCTATATATATCTATATATATCTCTATATATATATAATTATGATGGTGATTATCTTTTGTGAATTTTAAGATTGACAACAAAATAATACAAAAGAAATAAAAGTAGGAAAGAAACGAGCTTAAAGTCAAGAAACGCCAATCGATACATTTAAAAAGACCGAAAAAGTGTAATTTGAAACAAAAAGGCAAATTAAACAAAATGGTTTCTTTTAATTGTAACCAAACAACTTTTTGATTACAATAAAAAAAAATTCAGAATTCCAATGAACCAGAGACTTTTAATAGAAAATTGTTATTTTTATATTTTTCTACTCCGCACAGAAATTATCTAATTAGCATTTGTGGAAGATGATCACTTATAGAAGTAATTTCTGACCATTTACAAAAACTGACAACGTGCGATATAATTTCTAAATTTTTATCTCAATTTCATTTATCAATATTAAAAAAAATCAAATACCGAAAATATATTTGCAGTTCTGACGTAGTAAAAAAATTCTGTAAGTAACTGTAACCATATCAACATTTCCCAGTAGAAAAAAAAAATCGTGTAACAAGTTCGTAATACAGGGGATATAATAAAAAAAAAGTAACGATAAATCTAATTATATCACACCACGCGAATGTAAATCCGCAGAGATTAACACAATATCTATCTATCTATCTATCTATCTATCTATCTATCTATCTATCTATCTATTTTTATCTCTTTCTACCTAATATCTACCTATCTATCTCTCTTTTTTATTTCTTTCTATCTATCTATATATCTATCTCTTTTTATCTCTTTCTACCTACTATCTATCTATCTATCTATCTATCTATCTATCTATCTATCTATCTATAATAATAATAATAATAATAATAATAATAATAATAATTATTATTATTATTATTATTATTATTATTATTATTATTATTATTATTATATTTACGTTTTTTTAACAAATCGAATGTACATGAAATCTGATTAACCATTGAAAATCTAACAACATAAATGTAAAAATACCAGGATTACTTATTTTTCTTCTTATCGCATTCTCTGATGAAGCGTTAATTAAAGTGAAATATGTTTGTTTGACAAATATTTGCGATTTGTTATTTATTTTATCATTATGTAGCATTCCGATCCATATTTGACCCCAACTTTATCTATCTATCTATCTATCTATCTATCTATCTATCTATCTATCTATCTATCTATCTATGAAATAAACATTTGTATCTCGTACCCAATAAGCCATAAATAAGTTACAGCCATTTATGATAGTTAATTACTTTTTCACACAATTTCTTTACATATATTCTGTCCATCACGAAAATATTTAATCTAACAATTTCATATTTGATTACGTCATGCAATAATGCTGACAAAAGAAAACGCATTGAAAATTAACTGACGTCATGAATTGATGCTTTTTTTATGTTACGCCTTTTAAACTATACTTGATATCTATTAATAAATTTCATTGAACTATCTAACACTTTGATGAGCGGATAGCAGCTGCGAAACTTGGTAAAGTTGGAAAAACAGTTTTTGAGCATATATACTCTGGCGTCTACGAATCGCTCATTCAGTGAAATGAATTAGAGCGCTCTAGCTATTGGGCGCGTATAATGATATGCGCTAAAAAGTCTGCCTACTTCCACCGAACGCACATAGCCCAGGGGTCGAGTCGCCGACTGACGCCATTTCTGTCTGGTTTCAATCCTGGGTAAAAAAGCAATCGGAGTCTGACCGTACTGATGAGCTGTGATACGGCGAAACAGATCTGTCTGCGGATGACAATATATATATATATATTATAAGAAAGTGAAAGAACAGTTACATTAAAACCCACTTTTGAAGCATTGACTTTTATAAAGAGTGCTCAATACAAAGTAAAGCATAATATTGTATTTTTTTATTACAATGGTTTATAAAAGCATTATATAACTACACAAAAATATTCATGTTTCAGGATAGTGCTGTTCTTCTTCAGGTGATAGATTCAAATAAATTGTGAAAGTGTTTTATTTAGAAAATAAAGATAAATTCATGGTTATTTAGAAACTGAAGGGGCAGTAGTAGAAGGGGTAGGTATGGAATATGCTTGTAGTTGTGTCAATATTGTTAAAACAAAAATGATATTTAGGTAACTATGGAGTTGAAGATTACGGTCGCGAAAAGAAGCAGAAATGTCTGGTTTTAAGGCATGTCACTTTCTAATTTTGTGTAAGATTCATAGTGAGTAATGGGTAGACAACAATTTTTAACAGCAGGTTGGATTTATTTTTTAATTTGATTTTGTACTACCTCATGAATAAAGGGGCTGGAATGTTTAGGTTAGAATTGGAATTAAATAATTATGATATATTAAGTTGTATTGTAGTTAAAAATTAAAAAAAATCTAAATAAGTATTGTGTGGGTCATTTATTTTAGTAAAATAATTTAAATATCATAAATCAAAATTTTTAAATTTAGATATAATCCCCCTAAATATAATCTAAATTTAAATTTCCGTTAAATAAAATTTCCTTTTATTTCTTATTAACAGGATCAATAATTACAATAGTAATGTATGTTAACCTCTTTTTACCCTTACTTTTCTTATCTAATCGTTTGATATTAGTCGGCGTCTTAAATTTAAAATTAAATTTTATTAACCTAAGATTTATTTCCCCTAGTACAATTTGCTCATTTCTATTTATTAGTCCTTCACTATTAAATATTTAAAATAATACCCCCTGTTCTTTATAGCCCTTTTTCACTCTAGTTCTAATTATTTGTCATTCTGATTCTATATTTTTTAAATACTTTTTTATTTCTAATTTTGACCAAAGTGAAAATTAACATATTTGGTTTAGTGATAATGCTATCATGATCTCAGTTTAATTTAATTTAATTTATTTCTTAATAATTTTAATTGTTTTAAGTTACTTAAGTTAGGATTTCCCCCCTCTTATCAGTAATATATATAGAGATTAGTTATATTCATATATATACAAGTTTTTATAAATTATAAAATAATTTCTTCTATCTGTCCAATTTAAAATAAATTTATTTATATCAGAAGTATTAGTTAAGTATTAATGCCATTTTAGGTTTATTTCTAATTTAATCTACTAATTAATCTAAATTTTAATATTCCTTATAATAGTTGTTTTCTTCTCTTTACGTAATTTATTTACTTATATTAAGATTATCTTCCTGTTTGACTTCTCTTTCTTCCCGGGGTTAAATATTTAAGGTAAATTAGTTTAGTCTTAACAGTATTCAGATCCTTTTTTGGTTGGAAACGAAAGAAACATTGGAAAAAAATTTAAAAAATAACGAATGTAGCAGCTCGTCACTTTTCTATGTACATTTTTATCTTTTTCAGGAAGAGACAACTGAAGTTCCTGGGACATGCAATGAGGAAGGAGAGCCTGGAGAACCTGATACTGACTGGTCAGATAGAAGGAAGGAGAGACAGAGGAAGGCAGCGGATAACATATTTGCAGGGTCTGATCAGGTGGATGACGGAACGGGGGTTGCCAGGAGCAACAGGAGCAAACATACTAAGAGCCACAAGGGATAGGGAGAAGTGGAGAGCCATTATCGCCTACGTCCTGAAGGGACAGGGCACATAGAAGAAGAAGAATATATCTATCTCGACTTCCCCTAATTTCATTGGATGCATTCCAATCTGTTTGCCATTCTGACCCTTTTTCCTTCCACTTTCTTGCTTTCCCCCTTTTTCATTTCCCCCTTTTACCCCCTCCCTCTTCTTCCTTTACCTCTCACTACGCTTAGTTCCGATGTCTTACACACACACAAACAACTAATTATATTTTATCATAACGATTAAAATAGCCGTTGAAATGGCCATATGATCTTGAAAAATTTGATTTCTTTATGTATAATATATATAGTTATCCGTAGACAGATCTGTTTCGCTGTATCACAGCTCATCAGTACGGTTAGACATCCCATTGCTTTTACCCGGGATTGTAACCGGACCAAATTGGCGTACAGTCGGCGATGTTACCTCTGAGCTTTGAGCGATATATCCAAGTATAGGGTAGGGTATGGGTGGAATAAAATTCCGTATCCAAAGAAACACTATTCTTAAAAAAGTGAGAGGAATAACATTTATTTCGAATTTATAACATAAATATGTTATATTATCACGACAAAAGTAGCCATTTTGTTTCGACACTTCTTGTGTCGCATCAAGTGATGATGTTTAATTAAAGTTGAAGTGTTTTAAAAGTTTCAAAACTAATCAAACCCCCTCAATCAAGGAAGCATTATTACATAGACAATGTGGACCAATCAAAATAAAGTAAGAATATGAGAACAGACTCTAGAAACAATTAATTTATTTAATATTAATATTTGATTAAATAGAGGTCAGCATTATTAATCAACTATGAGCTTCAAATCTATAGACATTCACATATGGACAAATGGACGAGTATATACACATACAAACATATATTGGTATGCAGACACAGGTACAGATGAATATCCGCAAATATATATATATATATATATATATATATATATATATGAATGTATGTATATACATACACAAATTTTCAAATTTTGTTTTCATCGATGTGTCAATTTATAAGTTAAATTTAACATATATATCCCTCCTGTCACGCTTATGGATAGAGAGACAATAGCGAGGCAGCGTCGTGTCAGTTCATTCCCTTTACTATTAGTTAGTAAACTTTACTACCAGTTATGCGTATTTGCCGCGTGTTTGCTCTTTAACGGTGCCTTAATATTTTATTTTTTGCAATATTTATGTCATCGAGTAGTGAAGAATATATATATATATATATATATATATATATTAAAATAGAGATTGTTATGTATGTATTTATAAACACACGAACACATACACACAAAAAACATATATATATATATATATATATATATATATATATTGAGTCATTATTTTTTCTTATGTCTTAATGTAAGATACTCAATAGTAGGTACATCAATATATATGTTGACCTCATTTTAGACGGCATATCGATATAAATATTTTGCTGTCATTTTTGACGGCACGGAACCTCTCGTGAAGATATATTGCAATAATTTAAGTACTTTTTTCATAAAAAATGTATATGTGCAATTAAAGCAGTCTTTACAGGATTTTTGATTTATCATCCAATGGTAAAGGTGCGCTTAAATTTAACAGCTTCTTCGGAGGAGAATCTAAGTCGGAATGAGTAAAAATTATAAAAATATATTTTCTTTGTGCGTACAAGCTAGAGTGCTGAAAGTGCCAAGGGTAGGCAAAGAAGGAAAATTGTTATTTCCTTAACAAGGGTTACATATGTACTAATGGCATTAATTCGATGGGGAGTGAAAAAACAAAAACAAAAAACAAAACACGGTGAAATTTCAACTAAAATTTTAGAAGATTAAATTTTATCCTGATTTATTGATGATAATATAAATATTTTTATAAATATTTTTAATACTTAAAATATATTTTCTAGAGATCTCATAAAATTAGATACAGTTTTTGTTTGTTTTTAATCGAGGTTACTCCAAGCAAGACAGTAAAGCAACTAAGACACAACGGGGTTACCGGGCGTAGAAGAGTTAGCAACAGGAACAATTAATAAGTAGCGAGAACTAAGGAAGAGAAATCAGGAGGTCAGTAGATAGCGATTGACATTGCATATATATTTTTTAAGATTAGAGTTGGCTGAAAATCATGTAGCTGGAAGGGAATTCCACAAAAGAGAAGTGCGACAAAGTAATTGCTATCATAGAATTTTTCTGTTTAATATAGCCAACTCAACTTTTTTTTAAACGTTTTACCCCAAGCAAGGCGGTACTGCCACTGATGTGCAGAGGGCTACATAAGAGTAAAAGTTTAGATAGGAAGAGAGTGAAGAGAACGAGAGTTCAATACAAGGCTATAGTGGTAACTTACATGGTTGGAGGGAGATAATCCATGACTACCAGAAGAGGCACTGCTACGCAAGGAATGTATTTCATATACGCCAGTAATAAAGGGTTCAGTTCGAAATTCCTAGCACCCGAAGAAGGCCGAAGCGTGCAACAGCCGAAACGTCGTACAAATGGCAACATAGATGAGGACAATAGTCCGAATAATGCAAATACTGTAATAAATAGTTTAATATTTTTGTTGTCTTTTCTCGTAAAATCTTATGGTAAAGCAATTGATAAGTAAATTTAGAATAATTTACAAGATATTTACCGCAACCCATCTTAATTCATCACTTTAAAACATGTACATGTTAACATCTCGAATCTATTAAGATAAGAAGACATGATAGCCAGGCTTGGATTATTATTAAAAAAAATGATTGGCGTAATTCTTACAATATTTTCAGCACTAAGAGAAAGGCGCGATATAAGAGAAAAAAAAATGTTTAATAATATTCAAGAATATTTCGATAAAATGCCTGGCTTCTTTATGTTTAAAAATTGCTTACGAGTAAAAAAAAATATAAAATATCTACAAAAATTTCACGTCTTTGAATAAACATCACTTGCCTTGAGAAAAACGGTTGTACTGGTAATGAACACGTAAAAAAGAATGAAACATACCCAGAGTGAATGACATGCAACTGAAACATGATGTTGATCGTGCTCACTTTTAACTTTTCCGTTAGTTTATTAGTTACCAAGAGGAATTAAATTGTTTAGTATAAATCCTATGAAACTCTGCCACCATTCTGTTCATTTTCTCGGGGCGAGAAGTTAGTAGTTTCCACATAATTATCCTTTATGTAATAACTAGCAGTATAGCCCGGCGTTGCTCGGGTGTAATGAAAGCTTTAAAACTAATCCATGGTCCTGCAGCTCAGACTCTTTGGACGTTGGCACGAAAGACTAAAAAGCAATAGTTGTTTCCAGTTAAAGCGAAACCGTACACTGAAAGAAAAATGAATGGATGTAAGTCAAATTTTGATTTTCTGGTATCGATATCAAATAAGTTTTTTTCGTCGTAAACTGAATTTTGAAGGCTAAATAAGTCCTCTGAGTAAATGGTATCATGGCTGAGACTAAGAATTACAGTTATACCTACTTAGAGCCAAACCCAAAGCAAAAACTAAAATAAAAAAAATAAAAACATACAGGCAGATAAACAGACTCACACTCAAACATCTTACCTTTTATATATATATATATATATATATATATATATATATATATTATCGATTTTCTGCACTATTGTAAGAACTGCAACCTTGAAACTTCTGAATATCATTTCTTATGTCTTTGTCTATGAGTGTATCAAATTTGATTAAAATCGGACCACTCCTTCCATAACCCTATTTTTTCGATTATCGATTTTCGATATTTATCGGGATACCTCGACACAAAACCAAGCTAAGGACACTCGCAGACACTTATAGTACAATTGTGTAAATTTTCAAGAAAATCGGTTCAGCCGTTTCGGAGTCTATAGGTAACGGACACACAGAGAGAGACATACACACACACACACACACACACACAGACACACACACACACACGCACACAAAATTCCATTTATAAATAAGTTTATGAGTTTTATAAGTTTTATGATAGTTTATGAGAGGGTCATGATTGTTTTTTCAGAATGTGAAAAATTTCGACGAACATCTTTGTTCATCGAAATTTTTCTTTTTCTTCTATGTTCCTTGTCCTTTCAGGACCTAGGCGATCATGACCTTCCACCTCTCCCTATCCCTGGTGGCTCTTAGCACGCTTTCTCCTGTAAAGCCACGCAACCCAAGTTTTGTCATCCACCTGCTCAAGCCCTTCAAATATGTTATCCACTGCTTTCCCCTATCTCTTTTTTTCTCTATCTGGCCTGTTAGTATTAGGTTCTCCAAGCCTCCCTTCCTCATTGCATGTTCAAGGAACTTTAACTGCCTTTTCCTGATCCCCTGTATTAATTTCCTTAATTACAGTTGTTTTTAATATTCTGGAAGGTCCATTGATGTCACATTGTTGTGTCTGACATCATACATTAAATCTTTTATTTCACTCTTCCGTTTTGCAACCCAAATAAATCAAGTCATGTTTGATATAGTGGGCGGCGTATATCAAATGAAAATCAGTACAATTTCCACCTTCTGAAGAAATCGTGATGTTTCTCTTTGAATTTGTGATTGAATTGACTTGATTCGTGAGGATTGGATATATGAACCTGTTGAATAGTATGCGTTATGTCAGCTTGTGGTGAATAGGGTGAAGTTATTTGTACAGTGAGTTCGCGAGAGACATTTAAGCTTTAACTGTCATAGGTATATACGTCTTCAAGTTGGATGTCAAACGAGTATTGGCTCTTTTATGTGGTGTGTGATTACCACTACAAACTGCTTTCTCAAGACCTTTGTATAAAACCGCGTTATTTTTTCTAGATGTTTTATAATTTTATTCTTGTATGAAATTTTAAACCTAACTTGATGAAGACAAACTGCCGAAATAGTATTAAGCAATATTAAGCAGTGTAGTATTCCTTTTTTAAAAATCGAATTCTTCTCTAAGTGTATTATTATTATTATTATTATTATTATTAATTTTATATTACGAATTCTGCTATGGTTACACAACCTACCAAGCCTGCGGGAAGATCTAATACAGGTAGTGGTATATTGTTCTGGCTACAGGTATATTGTTATGGCTATGGTTTGTTTTTCTATCGCTAATAATATCACTTGCGTTCGCTTCTTTTTCTTCTATGTGCCTTGGCCTTTCAGGACATAGGCGATCGTGGCCTTCCACGTCTCCCTATCCCTGGTGTCTTTTGATACGCTTTCTCCTGTTGCACCACGCAAGCCCCGTTCTGCTATTCACCTGATCAGGCCAGTTACACGTTGTTTTCCGCTGTCTCTCCTTCCCTCTATCTGGCCTGTTAGTATCTAAGCCCTCCTTTCTCATTTCATGTCCCATGGACTTTAGCGTTCTTTTCCTGATGCTCAGTATTAATTTCCTTTTCATTTCCATCCTTTCCAAAACCGTGTCATTGCTTACATGCTCGATCTATGATATCCGCAGCATCCTTCTGTAGAACTACTTTTTAGTTGCTTCAAGTTTTTCCTTCATCTTCGATGATGTTGTCTAACATTCACTGCCATATTGAAGAACTGATATCACATAGCAATCAAGTACACTCTTCTTTGTTTCTAGCAAAATTTTCCTGTCTCTTAATACTCTACTTAGCTTCTGGAATGCGTCCTTACATGGACAAAATCCTTCTTAGTGTGTTGCCTTTACTTATCAAGACAATTTTTTGTATTTCTTTTGAGCTGGAATTTACAGGAATTTTTGAATGCGTTGTTGCGTATTTTTCTTTTTAATAATTCCAGGCGCACCTTTTATCACTGGTACTGTTCTTGTTTTCAATTTCCACGTTTTTTTCTAGTTCATTTTCCAGGTCATTATATTTTCATAGTTTTTCATATTCCTTGATTGTTATATTACAGTCCGCTGGACAGTCAGTCAGTTAGTTAGTTAGGTGCCATACGTGATACACGCTTGGGCGATCATGTCTCGAAAGAGACATGACTGACTGGGCAGAAGGTTATCCCACAGTAGTTTGCCATTGCTTTCTGCGGTAGCCAAGGCTATAGAACCCAATCTGTCCTGTTATTTAACCCATAACTGGAAGGAAGAGACGGATTAATACCTTTCCCAAGGGTATTTGCACGTAAGTGAATGCAATGAATTCAACTGGAATTCGAACTCGGCTCCCCGATTTCTCGTTCTGAGTCGATATCCACTGCACCACAACGCACATCCGCTGGACAAGCCAGTACAAAACATACTAAAATTAGATGATCTATGGTTTCCTTATATTTATCACCAGAACCTGTATTTTGGATTTGCATTATTATGTATGTGTTGTGAATCTTCGTCGCCAGTTTGTTGTGGAGTTGTGGCGAAGCTTCGTCGTAATATTGTAGTGACCAGTTTTGCCGGAAGTAAGACACGGAACACAGAAGGTCGGTTCAAAAACAGTGTATTAGTATAACAAAAACAAATATACAAAGTAAGTGTTAGTAATAAGTAAATATAAATAACGGTACAGTTACGCTGCTTATTGCCTGACTACTAGCTGGCTTTAACTGCATACTAGCTGTCGTACTAACTGTCGTTAACTGTCTTTTATTGCCCCTTCGGAAGTCACGCAGGTAATTATATATAATAACAAGAAGGGCGCGATAACATCATTGTTATTATTATTATTATTATTAATATTATTATTATTCCTTTGATTTCTGGTGTATACTAATTTCTTTCCGGGACCTAATCAGAGACTTAATGTCAGAAATAGCATCATGACATTTTCCACTGAGCATTTAAAAATACTAAGATCACATACATTTTACATAAGATATGAGCTGTGCTTGTGAATACATTTTTTTTTTATTTCTTTAAGGCATGAGTTACCCAGGATCTCTTTAATAAGTCTATCAGAAACTTTTCCAAACAAATCTGATTTTTAAGATCTTCAAAGATGTATTATCGTTATCAGGGTCAATGAGTACACACATTTGGTTTCTGCCATCTTTATCTGGTTAATTAGTGTAGATTGTTCCGTTTGTAATTATTGTAAAGTCCTATAAAATTAGTAAGTTCTTATGTCATACCCACGTCTGGGTGGTGTGCCTACTAATTTTCGGCAGTTTACTTCCCATAAAACTTGCAGATTTCTTAGTACAAGTTTTGGCCCACTCTGTCATGTGGAGGTTTATATTCGGTGGATGCTAATATCGTCTAACCTGATAAAAGGCGGTCAATTATTTCTGGAAATTCATAACAATCTGAATATGGGGTCAATCTACTTTTTCAATATTTTGGCTTGATATTATTATTATTATTAAAGATCAATAGTTTTTTAAACAGTCGTGGTGCATTGCGATACAAATCTTGAGAAAAAAGATGAAAGATTAATAAAAAATAATAATGGTTATCTTTATTGAAGGGCAGTCATTATGTCGAGCTATTACGCATGCACTGCACCTTATTTGACTATATTAGAAGCGAAAAGAAGAGTAAAGAAATGATAATACTTTTAGGAATCTTTCTATCTACCTTCGCAACTGTCATCACACCTGTGTTTCCATCCTTCTCTTGCCTTTCTTTGACACCCCTTGTAACTGGTCTCTCTTTCTATTCACTCTCCTCTTGTTTAAACTTTTAGTCTTATTTTAGCCCCCTGCGCTGGAGGCTGTAGCCGTCAGGAAAAGCAAGAATATGAAAGGGAGTTCCACAGGCGGGAAGCGCGAGAAAAGAAGCTAATTTTGTAGAATTGTTGGCTGCATTTGGTTGATCTAACTGTAAATGGGTGGGACCTTGTTGCCAGTCTGTTTGCACGAGTAAATTCATGTGGCAAGTACATCAGTGACAAGTTCGTCTGAGCAGAAGCCATGGAAATATTTGTAGAGTAGACACGGACAGAGGGAAGTCACATCCCGTCGGTGAGAAAGTGGCTTGAGTCGAGCTGCCAAGTCGGGGCCTATCGCATTACAGATTCTCCTTTGGAGCCTGCCTAGAACACTGAGATGAACAGCAGAGACGCCTAACCATATATGACAGCAGTATTCAGTGCACGGACGGATGATTGATTTTTAAATGTGCAAGATAGATTTAGGCGGAGGAAACTTCCTGTCCCGACACAGTAACCCAACCTTTCTAGCAGTGGATTTAGCTATTGACTCAATGTAATGATCCACTTGAGGTCGGAAGATAGAGTAAAGCCGAGGAGGCGCACTATGTTACAAGGTAACCAAAAAAAGTTCTGTCCGTTTTTTGAGGAAAAAAAGAAAACGCTTCACAGTATGTGTAACTTATATTTAGTCTTCTGCCAACGTGTCTCCAGCTGTTCAATGCCCTTGCAGTAGAACTCTGGGGGCTTCGACGCAATGAAGTCCGTGAGGGCTTTGCGCAAATCTGCTTCATTGGTGAAGGATTTCCCACGAAGATGATAATCCAGGGAGTGGAAGAGGTGTTAATCGGATGGCGCAAGGTCAGATGAATAAAGTGGATAGCACAAAGTCTACCAAGTTACTGTATGGTATCCCTGACTACACGCGCGACATGCGGCCTGGCGTTGTCATGGAGGAAAAGCTCACCTTTGCGATTCACCAGTGCTGGCCTCTTCTGGCGCAATGCCTGTTGCACACGTTTCAATTGCTGCTAGTATAGGTCTCCAGCGTCTGGCCTGCTGGTAGCTCTTTATAATGAACCACTTGACGACCTGTCCACCAGACAAAGCATAATCCTGTGTGGGTGCATAGGCGGTCTTACGGTGTGAGATACAGTATCCTGAGGAGACAACCAATGTCAGGAACGCTTGGGAGTTTCGTACAGAACCCACTTTTCATCACTGGTAAAAGCAGCGATACGCAGGCTTCCACTCGTTGTCCCTTGTGGACCTCCAACAGCGTTTGCGGAACCAACTTGCTCAGTTTGTACGTCTTACCTAGGCGGTGCAGGTGAAGTCTAACTGTTTCATCGGAAATGCTGAACTGTCTTGCAAGTTCATCACACGTTAGACTCTTGTCTTCGTCATTCAAGACCTGTGGTCGTCCACTGCGAGGCTCATTATGGAGAGACAAATCTCCCGACTTGAATTTTCGAAACCAACGCCTTGCAGTACATTCATCCACAGCACTATCCCCAAACGCTTGACATATGCGGCGACTTGATGCAGCTGCTGATAAGCCCACTGTGAAGTCGTGAAGCAAACAGCTCCGAACGAGATCTCTAGACACTTCCATCCTTCTCAAAACTGTCCGGGTTATAACTGATGGTCGGGCACGGTGCGCGTGTTTTTTATAATGTCTGATGTTCCTACTTCCGGCTGTCCGAATTTGAAAACAATTGCTACACGCTTTTCGTATATATTCCAAATTCATTCAATGACTAATCAAAAATCGGACAGAACTTTTTTGGTTACTTTGTAAAAATGAGTGAAAAATATTTTTTTAAGAAGAAAAAGGTGAAAGTAAAGTGTTGGCGAAAAGAACATACGTTTCGAATAGATACCTCCACTCATTTTCGATATCTATATTTTAAATTGAAATTTAAAAAATAAAAAAAAGTTTTCTTGAAACTTTTATTTTAGCTTTAATTGAAAGTTAAATGATTAAATTTACTATTTCCAGTAAGAAAAATACTCTGGTATATTTTAAATAGAAATTATATTGATTGAAATGTAAAATTTTTCAATTTTTATTTTAATCTTTCAATTTTGCGGCCATTTTAAAGCGATCGACACATTTGTAAACAAAAGTTAATTCTCGGTTAATTCTTCGTTTTTATTAAGTTTGGGGCCTTTTTTCTTCATACTATGCTGTTATTTTTCGCGATTTAGTTGAGGTACATAAATAGATTCTGAATACGGAAATGAAAGATCGAATTAAAAGGAAAGGAATAAAGAAAAAATAGGGTAGAAAAAGTAGAACACACACATACAAACGCACACAAAGAGACGAATACACGCAGAAACATACACCAACACACAAACACATACACACACACGCGCGCGCACACACACACACAGATAGGACGCCATTTATCAAGTAGACACATGTAATCGTTTTTTAAACGCGCAAAATCTCAAAGACATGCATTCACTCTCTCTCTCTCTCTCACACACACACAGAGTCGTTTCTTAAACACACAAAAATACCACAAGTATCTACACACATTCTCAAACTCACGCACGTACACCCTCTCTCTCATACAGCCATTCTTTAAAGCACGCATAGTATCCCAAAGATACACAATCTAATTGTCTTGTTCTTTCTCACACACGTATTATCTGAGTACGTCTGTCTGTGTGTGCAGGTAGACACAGCGTCTGTGTGTGTACCTGCACACACACACACACACACACACACACACACACACACACACACACACACACAGACGTACTCAGAAATACACACACCAACACACACAACTTTCTCTGACACACAGCTTTCTCTGGCGCACACACTCAAACATCAATGAACGCACGTTCTCAAATAAACACGCACCTTTTCTGTTTTATTCATTGTACGCATACACTCTCTTTCTCTATGGTAGGCAGAATCTCTCTCTCTCAAACACAAACGCACACACTCTAAAATACTCATGCAATCCGTTTCACTCTATTTCTCCCATGCAGAGCACACGCACGCACCAACATACACACACGCTAATATACACACGCAAAAACACACGCATACAAGCAAAGAAACACATAAACACGTTTTCATTACAAGTATGAAGCATACATTTCACATATGGACACGTAATTGACGTCTTTCTTTAGTTTTAGTTTAATTTTCGTCAATTTCTTTCTCTTTCATACTCAGTTTTTTTCTTCTTCTCTCATTCCTTGTCCCGAATCGTCATCATTGTGATAAACAAATATATCGGTAGAGATGCAATTTTCAATGAAAACATGCAACAATAAACCGTGTCCGAGATCTCCGTTGTATCAAGAGCAGGAGAGATAATTTGATAAGATTTCTGGCGGGAACTGACAGTGTTTCTCTCCCTAAGGACGGCGATGCCGTGTTAGATGTCCTCCGGGTTCTCGAGAAATCATTTGCGACTAGTGACGGACGCAGAGCACGGTCGAAAAGGCCCATAGGGTTAAAGTAGGGTGGGTTGAAGTGGGGAAGTCACCCGAGTTAATCAAATCGCCAACGACGCGCTGCACACCTGTGGTCATGCGCCGGGCCCTCAGGGGGGTCATCTGCTGGCACTGTTGGGTGCAAAACTGGATGGGTCAGGAATGACACTGCTCGTCTAATCATATTGGATACAAATAAAATCAAAGACCCTTCTGGGACACCGCCATTTGAATGCATGTCTGGTTTACAGATACATGTGGATATTTGTGTGGCTTTATATTTTTAAGGGTGTATGTATGGAAGAGAGTGAGAAAAAGAGAAATAAAGGAAGGCAAAAAGAGAGAGGGTGATTGTGAGAGTGAGGATGTGGGTGAGGCTTGCAGCAGTCGGGATCATACGTCCTACGGGTGTATCATTGCAATTTCATGATTATTTTTTGTTGTATTTTTCTTTCTCTCTATTCTTTCAGAACCTTTCTTTTTAAATCGATATTAATCTGATTGTCAATATTTATCGGTCCTCTTCTTAGTAATAAAATATACTGTTATGATTATAACAGTAGGCGTCACGCCATACCAAGAAGTGAACATGTTTAATGTTACCTTAACAACGGGATATCTAATTTGTGAGTAAGTAGATTGCCAATGGGTTGATTTTTATATCGCTTGTTTTGTAATAGCTTTCTCTGTATATATTTCATACTTTTAAAGGTTTAATGTAATAACAGTTTGAAATGAATAGATAACAAATATTAGATTACTTATATTGGATATATAAACAATGCAGTTGCACAATCATTTAAATATAGCTGCCATTTATAGTGGTACAGATAAAATAGTAAATAGATACGCTTTAATGACTTTATAGTTCTTGATAACACATCGCACCACGTGCCCTGTAACTTACTAGGGTTGTAGGGACACGTACACATAGCGACAGTCGTATGTTTAAGGGAAGAAGACTAATTGGAGGTCAACTTTCTTCAAGCTGGTTTTGAATTAATGTTCTTTTTCTTACTGTTTGTGACCTCAAAGCAAAAGAGTTCAGTCTGCCTTGATGTTTAACTCATAACTGAAGAAAAACGAATTCATACCTTTTCCGAAGGCATTAGTACAAAGACGTACGAAATATAATCGATTGAGAATTGAACTCTGATTTCATTTTCCGCGCCGGTAAACTTTACACTATCCGCACCTCATATAGAATCTTATCTTACTTTAAAACAAACACCAGAATTTATTCCACCAATTCATATTTTCATAGCGTTCCTCTTCCCAATGCTATGCTCAAGTCGACAATTTCGGAGAGACGCGTGAAAATTTACGTTTTGATCTCAAACACTGCAATTAGAATAGAACTAATTTATTTAACTCAATGACGGCCCTTGATTGCGTTTCTTATGCAACCAAATTATTCTTTTAGAGATCAGGAATAGATCTCTAAAGATAATGACTTGAATATTTTCCCTCGAGATCATCGAATATTTTGTTTACTGTTCATTTACGTGAATTTCATCGCTTTGCTCTAAATAACAGTTGTCGGTCAGTGACAACGGATAATATTGTATAATAAGATCTTATAACGTGGTGATTTCATTAGAATTCTTTAAAACTGTCTAAAAATCAAATCGAAATTAAATAAATAGAAATAGAAATGCCTAAGGCCGTTCGATCCTTATTCGTATAGCATTTTACTCTCAGTCTCTTTTGGAGCTTCTCCTTTTAAATTTTCTAAGGTTCAATTCGCTGATTTATATTATCGTCTGTAACTGTCGATTGGAGCAGAAGAGGCGAATAGCAAGATAATGTGATCTGATACTGTTCCTCTTGGTTTTTCTTTGTTTGCTTTTGTAAATAACGATATTTCGTTTATTTTGTTAAGCCGCAGACATTAGACCTCGGGGTATAGTGTTCGAAATCTGTGTTCACTGATTTGATTAAGTTGCTCACCGGTCCGAAGATGATAATTATTTTCAAGTCGGTTATTTATCTGATTGCTGTCGATATTAAACTAGCAGAAAACCCGCCCGAAATTAACGTAGAAGATCAGGCATGCATGCACATGCGTGCGTGCATGCGTGCGTGCATGTGTGTGTGTGTGTGTGTGTGTGTGTGGAGTATCTTTTCACGAGGTTAACGTTTTTAACAAATGAGACTGAAAATTTAACATCATTCGAAAGAGTGTTGATCAGCTTCCGTGACTAAATGTGGCGAGTGGATTCCATTCATTGTAAATGGTTACGGCATATCACATTGAATACACCGGTTCTCGTTTGATCACCAAAGTTAAGCAACGTGAGTCTGGTCAGTACTTAGATTGGTGACCGCTTGGGAAGTCCAGGCGCTGTAAGTGATCAGTGACAGATGTGCGTTGTGGTGCAGTGGATGTCGGCTTCGAAAGAGAAATCGGTGAGCCAAGTTCGAATTCCAGTTGAGTACCCTGCATTCACTTAAGCACTAGTACCCTTGGGAAAGGGTACTAGTGCTTAAGGGTACTAGTGCTTAAGGGTACTAGTGCTAATCCGTCACTTCCCTCCAGTTATGGAGGCCTGTGTTGGTGACAATAAAAACACCCTTAGTAGCCCTGGCATAAAGTATTCAGCTAGTTGACAAGATTATGAATTTAAACTGCGCCAGGGTTCCAAATGCACAGGGAATACTGGAGGGGTGTAGTGAATTCAATCTCGGCCAAGGCCGCAGGACGACGAAATGTCTGCTACACTCACATTTAGGAACGGCTGGAGTGGTATGCTTGCCACAGATTGACGATTAACAAGCTTGTCCCAAATATTTGTTAGTTACCTAGGAGTAGCGAAATCAACGGGCAGAGTTCAAATTCCAGTCGCATCTTTTGCGTTCACTTCGCCTTGATGAGCAATTTTTTAAATTGTTTTATTTTTATTTTAGATAACTGAATATGTCTTCTAATTTTGTATTAAAAATGTATTACTGTTAATATTTTTTCTTTCGAAAATGTAAAATGGCAAGAATTTTTTTCCTTCAAAAATGTATTGTTGATAATATTTTTTCTTCAAAGACGTATATTTTTCTATAAAATGTTTCTTTTTATACTTTCATAGTATTTTAACCGTAGTTTGGAAGTTAACTATTTGCTCATAGCTGGGACCTTAGCAAGTGCTACCCACTCCGGGTTAGGGTGGACCTGGGAACAACAGCAATTAAGAGGTGGTTCCATGCTCCTCACAACCACCCAATCAAAGGCCTGATGCAGTTTCTGTCTTACCCAGAACCTAGATACTAAAAAAAAGGTAACTGTTAAGAGTCATCATCTAATAGAATGTCTACAAGAAATCAGTTCTGAAATGATCCCACTATTTAATATTAACAAAATAAGTATCCTGTTTTTTTATTTATTCGGTCAAGCTATCTTGGACATTCATGAGTCTATCACGATGTCATTCTGTTTCATAACATAACTAATCAAAATAGGTAATTGCTGGGGGAATAACTTGCTCCATGGCTAGGTATCCAATACAATAGATCACTCGCGAGTTCTTGTTTTTCATTCAATAAGTTCCGGGTTTGACATACAGGCAGCGCCACTAATAAAAAAACAAAAAACATTTTTTTTTTAAATACGAACCTTCAAATGGCACGTGACAAAATGTCGTCCAATCGGATTATTAGTTTACAAATTGCAGTTATTTAATTGAAGCTACTGTTGGAAATTTTCAAAACGATGGAAAAATCTCAATTTCGTGTGCTGATAAAGCACTGCCTTCTGATGGGAAAAATACTGTTCAAGCAAAGCAATGGCTTGATAAATGTTATTCGGACTCCGCTCCGTTTGAAACAACAGTTAAGAGGTGGTATGCTGACTTTAAGCGAGGTCGTACAAACACAAATGATGCTGAACGATCATGTCACCCAAAATCGTCAGTTGTCCAGGAAAACACCAAAAAATCCATGAACTTTTGTCCGATCGTAAACTGAAGTTGCGTGAGAGAGTAGAGGGGTTGAACATATCAGAAGGCAGTGTATTCAACATTTTGCATGAACATTCAATGAACGTCAATGAGAAAGCTCTGTTCAAAGTGGGTGCCGCGTTTGCTCACAGTCGATCAAAAACAACAATGTGTCGACGAGTGTTGTTTGCAACTGTTTCAACGCAACAAGAAGAAATTTTTGCGTAAATACTTGACAATGGATGAAACATGGACCCACTACTTCACTCCGGAGACAAATCAGTCGTCAGCTGAGTGGAGAGCAGCAGGTTAAATCCATCCAAATCGACCAAAGACGCAAACATCAGCAGACAAGGTTTTGGCCTCCATATTTTAGGATGCGCAAAGTATTTTGTTCATCGATTACCTTGAGAAAGGAAGCACTATCAATAGCGAATATTATATAGCATTATTAGTGCGTTTGAAGAAAGAAATCGCTAAAAAAAAAAACACAAATGAAGAAGAGAGCCGTATCGAACTTAGAGGAGTTTTCATTAACTTTCTAAACATTTTAATGATAAAATATTTAGTTTCTTGTAAATAGAGGGTTGTAATGACGTTTCTTAGATGGTAAACGGAAATCAATTTTACTACATAACAAAGAATAGTCAAATAAGAAGGTAGAAGGGTAAAAAGGTAAGAGTACATCTGGAATCACTGAAATGGTGACTCCAAGTAATCACAAAATCGATCATATGTCAGGCCTTCGATCTGTATTTCATTCAGTTCATTTTATCGTTTATGAATAGTTAGAGAAACGACTTTGTTATGCTTAGATTTTAATCTTTAATCTTTACTGAATAAGAGATGCTTCAGATTGTTTCTATTTCGTGGACCACCATCACGAGGTCCAATCACTGAAGGCCACGTGCGATATCGGTATCTATGCTGGTGACACGACTATTTACTCCACTCTTAAGTGTGCGTTGTGGTCCAGTGGATATCGGCTCGGAACGAGAAATCGGGGAGCCGAGTTCGAATTCCAGTTGAATTCATTGCATTCACTTACGCGCAAATACCCTTGAGAAAGGTATTAATCCGTCTCTTCCTTCCAGTTATGGGTTAAATAACAGGACAGATTGGGTTCTATAGCCTTGGTCGGCAACCAGTCTACCGCAGAAAACAATGGCAACCTACTGCGGGATAATCTTCTACCCAGTCAGTCATGTCTCTTTCGAGACATGATCGCCCAAGTGTGTTTCACGTATGGCACTTAATTGACTGAATAGTAAATCTGGCCCCCAGAAAAGTAAATTCTCTTAAAAAATTATTTGCATGGTAATCTGTTACAGTTCTCTAGATCAGTTCCTTTCTGAGAAATATAAAATTATAAAATGTTCTGGAAGGAGAGAATAATGAAATTATCTGAAAGATGGTAGTAGATTGTGGCGCAAAACAGGATGTCAAAGAGGAATATACACAGGGACAAGATGCAATAGAAAAAAAAAAGAAGAAATATGCGAGTGTGTGTGACTAAATTTTATATGTTTTTTTCTGATTTAATTGTAATTAAATTAGCAAGCTAGAGTTGGAGGAGGGCAACAGAAATAACACTGATCAACACGATTTCTGGTACCAAGAAACAAACGTTTTTAGATAATTTGATGGTGTTGATTCCGAAAATGGCCTTAGATTTTCATGGTTAGCTACCGTTTTTTGTTGTAATGAAATTGCTCATAATTTTAAAAAAATTAAGATCTTGGCTGATCGCAGCATTTAGTTAATAAAGGTTGTAGAAACCCATCAGTTTTCACGAAGGCTGAGCAATTTATATTAGCCACCTGAAACACTATTTTATATAAAAAAGTGTTTTTGAGTCAAAAATTTAAAAATAGAAATACCGAATTTTTCCAATTTATTACCAAAATTCAAATTAGATGATAAACTTTATCAATAATTGTTGTGGATTCGGGTGAGGAACCACACAAAATAATGAACAACAAAACAGATATTTCAGATAGAAAAAATAGGTTATATTGAACGTAATATACAAACTTGAACGCAGGTTAGTAATCCAGAAATACGATTAGTAAGGAATAAATATATACAAGTTTTTGAAGTGAAGCCGTGTTGGAAATAGTATATCCGTGTAATATTATTCTAACTAAATGGAGTTCAGAGCTATTCTGACTTCTGACACGGTATTCTCTGGGTAACTTCGGTATCTCTCGGTAACTTACGGATCAGTTCTGGTACTCTCCAAAAACTCTAGCGATCTCAACGATAACTGACTTATCTCATTATGGCAAGAGTATATGTATACTCAAGTCGAATCCATTATCATAAAAAAGGGGAGGTCCCACAACGATAATACACTTAATCAGTAATACGTTAATATTGGTATTAAGGTTCATTTTTTAATTTAGTCATCTAGATAAATTTCTGTATAACTGCCGCGATGTTAGTGATGAACAAGGAGAACGATTCCATCAGAATATCAAAACAATGGAAGAACACTACCAGGGACGGTGGAACAAACGACTGATAGCTGACTACTGTTGGAATATCAAAAAGAATTTAGATAACATTGAACATAACAGAAAATCAAGAAAAATTTTTTTACAATAGTTTTATATTCACGAAGGTTTTTATTTCTGGTGTTACCTTATTAAAGATTTAATGAAAATACTTTTTGGTCTTAATATATTCAATCGTGTTATTTTTAAAGCGTTAGTGACATGCTTGAATGAAGATATGTTGCCCCCCCCCTATATATATATATATGTATATATATATATTCCAAACATATACTGTTAAATATAAGAGACAATGAATGTCTATTATGTTTAATCATGAGCCGTTCCAAGTATATTGGCTTTAATTTCAGTTGAAAATAAAGACAAAAATTCTCCAACATTTGGATAATCTTTTATTAATTTGGTTCTAAGCTTTCGGCTCACATGAGCTTTCCCAAGTTTCTTTTTGCTCGCGGACGTCAAAAAGGAATTGAAATACATGACTGGGAATTTGTTTAGTTGGTGAAAGACCATGTGGGCACCGGTTTTATGTTTAAATAATTGGTTAATTAGTTGAAATAGTTGAAATGATTTTAACGTAGGAAAATTCAGTTTTTCTTATATAAGTTTTTAATGAGTTGTTAACGTCTACTTTTTCTGTGACTTGATAAAACGAAAACGTTAATTCAAAATTTAAAAAATAAAATAGGGAAAGTTAAAAAAGATATTTGTTCTAGTCACGATATTTCTCTTTTCATAAATCATCTTTACTTTACGGGTATTTCGATTTAAGTAACTGTTCTTTAATTGACTTTTGATTACATTTTCAGTCTGATGTTGTCAACTAAATGACTATCCTTCCAACGCATACTCGCAAACATCACCAAAGGAAATGGCAGCTGTAGATCATCTAGACGAAAACGCGCAGGCGCAAGGCGTGAGCATGTGCATGCGCAGTTGAAAAGAAAAAAAAAGGAAAAAGAAAAGAAAGGAAAACAGATTCGCTTTGAACGTTGTTTAGAGATTAATTAGCGCAAATCTGTAGTTGAGGCAAAAGTCACGACATTTCGTGCTAATGTATGTAAATCGTGGAGACGTTCCTATCAATATAAAGATTTTATCTTATGCGTATATAAAGAAAAGTTTTCTAATCTTGAAAGAAGCTTCTGTGTTAGATTTAGTCACTTTAATCTTCTTTTCCAAACATATAATGCAAATGGGTTCGGAGACATAGATACAACACCAACACACACACACACACACACACACACACACACACACACACACACACACACACACACACACAATTTATTTGTTTGAACATTATTTTTAATCGATACTCGTATTTGAGCAAATATTCTGTTTTTAATCAAACAGTATATTTATATATTTATTTCTACCGAGTATCGATTAAAAATAATATTCAAAGAAATTAAATGTGTTTTCGTTAATCTTCGAGACTTACCGTAATATATATATATATATATATATATATATATATATATATATATATATATATATCCCTTTTAATTCACAATCCATCTGCATTATATATATATGTAAAGTTAGTGAATACTGCTATAATCATAGCTTTCATTTCTTCTTTGGTGTTATAAGGAGTTTTATGGGTCTCTTGCTTAACTACGTCCCACACATAATAATCAAGGTGGTTGCACTCTGAGGGTTAGGTGGCCAGTTGTAAGGAGTAATGTAACCGCAGAAATTGCCTGACATTGGATCTTCCAGCAGCCAGAGTAACACTGTCTCCTCAAGCAGGCTTGCCCGTTTAGTCCGAGGCCCTGTGGGAAGATAAATATAGGCCTGACAATGCCATCACTAGTGATCACTCTAAACATCTTCGTAATCACCATTAGACTCATCTAACGCTTTTCGAATCCTCTGCACTATGCTCAGATTGACACCCAAACACTCAGAAATATTCGTATTAGAGCTTTTGGCGCGAATGCCAAGTTGTTCCGCTTGTCGTTTACAAATTTATGTTGGATTGAATTGCGTCATGGTGCTCTTTTTCTCAGAGGTACCCAACTGACCATACTACATTGTGTAGTCGAAAAAATAAAAACAAACAATGCGCATTCGCGAAGTTAAAAATATAAAATGCAGAAAATTTTCCAGTCGCACCATATATATATATATATATATATATATATATATATATATGTCAGATTAAATAAATTGCAAACATTATGTATGCTTATTTTTAATAAAACCCGTTCATACTAACGTTATATTTGAAGCAGAAAGAAATGTACAGTAATTTTTAGCAATACAGTTTTGCGATTATTTTTTGTTACCATAACTCACACCCCTGAAGATGATCTCGAAAAGAGGTTGAAAGTACTTGGGTACCTTGAGAAATGAATGATAATAACATCTGTCAACGTTACAGATCATTTCTGACATCTTTCAATTGTAATATGCGAAAGATTATGTGAGTATGAACGGATTTTATTAAAAATAAGCAGACATAATATTTGCAATTTATTTAATCTGACATGTTTAAAACAAAATTTACTACCTAAATACACAAATTTTAATATATATATATATATATATATATATATATATATATATATATATATATATTGTAAACGAGTTATTGCGCAACCCAGATTTCTATTTTTTGGTGTCTTCAGGCAATTTACAATGCCCTTATGGAGGAACAGTTGAGAATTTGATTAAGTAATCGAAAATCTGAACTTGAATTTCAGTCAAGTTTATTATCTTCCCACGTGCTAAAAGAAAGGCAATAGAAAAGCGTAACTCTATATCTTTTCCTCCTAGCTATGGCTAAATAACAAGAACAGCCTGGATTTTAATGGCTTCTAGAGTAGCAACCGGTCTAGGAGAAGGACAATTGTGAATTCAAAACCTAAGTATGGACATATTTTTTTTTTTTATCTCTGTACACTAGTTCTTTGTATTCCACTCTTCTAAAAAGCCTTCCGCATGAGCTTTTGCCACTATAATATTTGGTTCTAAGTACTGCGTTACTAAAAACACGTATACCGAATAGGACGATAGAGTATCTTTACATATAGAGGGTTTATATAAGGCTTTTTATGGTAAGCTTAAATTCTTGTTTAATCCTTTTTTTAAATTATTTAACTCGGACATGTGGCATTCTTGTTGGCATTTGTTGGAAGACGCAAAAAAGATGTATATTGAAAGAAGAAAAGAGATAAAGAGAAGCAAGATGAGATACAAATTAAAAGATGTAGCGCGGTTGATGACTAAAAAAGTTTAGGGTGAGGAAATAGAGAGGGAAAGCAAAAGTATAAAGAAAATAGAGATTTCTGTTTTAAAAGAAGAGAATAAGAAAAGGGAAAGTACGATTTTTCTTAACATTTTCTGTTGATTTTTTGTTTGTTTGTTTATAATTTACGTTATGTGTATGTTGCAGTGCAGTGGATATCGTTTCGGAACGACAAATCGAGGAGCCGAGTTCGAATTCCAACTGAATTCCTTGCATTCACTTACGCACAAATACCTTTTGGAACGGTATTAATTCTTCTCTTCCTTCCATTTATGGGTTAAATAAAAGGACAGTTTGGGTTCTATAGCTTTGGCAGTCTACCGCAGAAAGCAATGGTAACCTACTGCAGGACAATCTTCTGCTGAGTCAGTCATGTCTCGAAAGAGACATGATCGCCCAAAGCGTGTATTACGTATATCACTTAACTGACTGACTGTATATAGCATTGTCTGGATAATTTTTTAAAAATTATTTTTTATACAGAAATGTACATTGTCAAATAAAAAGATATAAATATAAAACAATAAAAGAAAAAAAAATAAGAGAGATAGAGAGAGAGAGAGAGAGTGTATGCAAATGAGGAAAAAAAGAGAGGGAGAGAGTGTGTGTTTGTGTGTCTAAATAAGGAAAACAGAAAGAAAAAGAATGTGTGTCTTCTGTGTGTAAATGAGAAAAGACAAAGAAAGAGAGAAAGATAGTGTGCATGCGTTTGTGTATGTAAAGAAAAACAGAGACAGTGTGTTTGTGTGTGTAAATAAAGTAAAACAGAGAGAGATATGGTGGGTGGGTGTGTGTGTGTGTGTGTGTGTGTGTGCGCGTGCATGTTTTGCGTGTAAATGCGGAAAACAGGAAGATAAAGAGAGAGAGAGAGAGAGAGAGCGATAAAGAATGAGATAATGTGTGTGTGTAAAAATTAAGAAAAACAGGAGTGTGTGTGTGTGTGTGTGTGTGTGTGTGTGAGTGAGTGGGTAAATAAGGAAAACAGAGAGAGTGAGAGAGGCTATGTATGTGTGTGTGTGATTTTGTGCGTAAATGAGGTAAAAACAAAGAGAGAGAGACACAGAGAGAGAGAGAGAGAGGGGGGGTGTGGAGATGGACTGTTTATTTTCATTGAAGTGTGCTTTAGCTAATTACGTTCTTGCAAATACCGTCGACTCCTTGCTCCCATGCCTGTTGACTCAAACTCGCGAACTGCTCAGACGCACGCGTCGCTGCCTGGACAACGACAACAGCGGGTGGGCACCAGTTACCCCTTACTTCGTCCAACCACACATTTACAAAAGATTTTCCCAGTGCTCAGTCACCCTAGCTCCTCAAAACCCACTGGAAACACTTGACTGGAAACACTTGTTTTACTATTGTTTCTCTCCCTTAAGCTGGGTGGCATAGGATAATTTATAAGTCACCAAATAAGTATTTATTTTTTAGATTTTGTGAATAATGTAGAGTGTATCCACCTTAATTTTCGACATTTGGAAGTATAAAAGCGGTTTAGTAATGGGCTGTGAAATATTTTTTTACAGTAAAGTTCACTCTGCAGAAATCCCGGGGCCACTCAAGGGAGTAGGTAACGTTAAGGGGTAGTTTATACGGATAGGAGGGTAAGATAACTGTACACTTGAAGAGTTTAAGGTTGTAGTTATCAGGAAAACTTCCTCTTGGGAGTCTTTTCCACAAGGCTGTGGTTCACGGGAAGAAGCTGTTGAGTTGAACTTACTTTTCGCCAAAGGAATTCAGTGGGAACATATACGATTTACTACTTCGTACGTATGGCGGGTCATAGACCTGGCGTAACACGAGAATGAAATTTGTCTAAATACTTCCATTTCTCTCATGTGAAAATATTCGTCATTCTTTGGCGGTATTACTGTCGGTTGAAATTTAAAAATTATTCTATTAAAACAGTTTTTCAGGAAAATCAATTTCTTAAATCCAGTAACTATTACCGCTCTTTCATGTATTGGCAAAGGATTCCTTCCTAACGTTTTGCTTAAAGTGGATGTGCGTTGTGGGGCAGTGGGTATCGGCTGAATTCCTTGTATTCACTTACGCGCAAATACTCTTGGGAAAGGTATTAATCCGTCACTTCCCTCCAGTTATGGATTAAATAACAGGACAGATTCAGTTCTATAGCCTTGGTTAGCAACAAGTCTACCGCTGAAAGCAATTGCAACCTACTGCGAGATAATCTTCTGCCGAGTCAGTCATGTCATTTCGAGACATGATCGCCCAAGCGTGTATCACGTATGGCACTTAACTGACTGAATGTAGAATGGTAACATCTTGATTATGTCATTATTTTCTCTATGAGTTAAATGTGATATCCGTTTTAGTTGTTGCTGCCATTGGTAGTCTTCAAGTGATGTGGTTTCTGTTATTTGGCACAGTTCTTTGTGATTCTGTAGTGCCACTACACAAAAGTCAAAGAATCGTGATCTTTTCAAAACCTACAGGCATTTTTACCTCGAAGTCATGTTTGAACATTGATCTGGGAAAGTAGTGACAATTTAGATTAGGTACCTTCACTTCACCTTCAAGGATATGCGTTGTGGTACAGTGGATATCAACTCGGAACGAGAAACCGGGGAGCCGAGTTCGAATTCCAGTTGAATCCATTGTATTCACTTACGCGCAAATACCCTTGGGAAAGGTATTAATCCGTCTCTTCCTTCCAGTTATGGGTTAAATAGCAGGACAGATTGGGTTCTATAGCCTTGGTCGGCAACCAGTCTACCGCAGAAAGCAATGGCAACCTACTGCGGGATAACCTTCTGCCCAGTCAGTCATGTCTCTTTCGAGACATGATCGCCCAAGCGTGTATCACGTATGGCACTTAACTGACTGACTGACCTTCACTATTTCGCATAATAAAAAAGGCCACAAACTTGATAAAAATAAAGTTTTATCGTTAAAATGTCGATGCTATTATTAAGATGAAAGCCCAAAGTATTTTTTAATTATTTTTTCAAATATTTTAATCCTTTTTAATATATTTGAAATTTTGGTTAAAATTTTGTTTTGTTTACGTCATCGCCATGGCTAACTTAACATTGACGTTTTTGCGTTTGTTTTTCGTTAAAATCACATTTATTCGGAAATTCTTGTAAAAATCAAATAATTGTTCGATTTTAATGAAATTTTCAGGACTTATTCACAAATGAATAACATTTTGACATTTTTTGATTTTTGTAAAATTTTGGTAAAACATTTTTTAAATATGTTACCCCGCACTTACTTAATTTCATGAAATTTCGAACAGAACCTTATTTATTGAAATTATTTTGTTTGTTAAAAGTAAGGATCATTGGAGATTGTAAATCATCTACTTTTGTTTTTCAAATTTGTACCATTTAACGGAAAATCTGCTCTGAATTGAAAAATAATGAATCTAATAAAACTATGACATTACTTTATTAGAAAAGCTTTTCATTGTTTTTGTTTATATTTTTGTAAATAAGTAATATTAATGACATTGTCTGAAGGGATAAAATATTTTTAATAAATCATGAATTTTTACAATAATTTTTACATTTTATTTATAATAATTTATAACAGTTTAAAATCGTGTAAAATTTTGTATTAGGGCATTTATTGGGTGTGATATAGCAATTAAGTGGAAATGAAATTTACGACTCCAAAATTGCAAAGATTAATAAACGTAGTTACATTATCTAATTTTAAAATAATTTTGTATTTTGTATTTTTTTGCCTTATTTTCATGTCTGGTAGACTGAAATTGCCATTATTATGAAAAGGTTAAGTAATTTAAGAGTTTTATCCTTTCAATTAGATTTATGAAAATTGTCGTTTATGGTCATGCGTAGCATTTGTCATTGTCTCGTCAAACAACAGTCCGTCAAACGTTCGATCAGATGAACACGACCGATCGTTAATAATTTGTTGTATATTACTTTTTTTATAAGTAAGTAATATTTTTTTAAAATCAGTTTAATTTAACTTTCAAATTTCTATTTTTACTAGAATAGTGTCAGAAATGTTTTGAAATATTTTTAAAATCGATGAATTTTTGTTTGTTTAAAATTTCTTAAAATTAAGAAAATGGCCGCATTTAAGAAAATCTTAAGAAATCAAAATTAAAATGCAACATTCTAATCTATATAAGTTCTATCTGAAATACACAAGAATTTTTAACTTAATGGAAATAATAAATTTAATAATTAAGCTTTTAATTAAATCTAAAATAAAATCTTCAAAAATGTTTTTTCATTTTAAAAATTTCATTTTAAACTTAGGTATCGAAAATTTATACCGAAATAGTAAAGGTACCTATTTTAGATACTTATGAATGAGTTTGACATTTATATGGAATTCTCGATCTGATGAGACTAAGAACGTCAATCAAGTTTGTAGAAACTTGCGTTGTCGAGCAAAAGTACCTCTATGGCAGCGTATTCTATGTTCAGTTTCCTTACGTGCTATTTTTAATTAATTAACCCCAAGCAAGGTGATAATGCCGCTAAGGCGTAAGGGACCGCTGGAAGTGAAAGAGAATGAAAAGAATTTAGAAATAACCGGAAGCCAATCATAAACAGGGAACAAAGGATAAAACATTTTTTAAAATCATTTCACCCCACGCAAAGCGTTAACGCCACTGATATGTAAGGGGTTACATAAGAGAGTTGAAGTATTAGGTAGCAAGAGAGCGAAGACAAAGACGTATCCTCTACAGCGGGTGAAAGTAAAAGGGCAAGAGAAGTATGTGAACACAGGAGTGAAGACAGTTGTGAAGGTAGAAAGAAAGGAAAAGAACAAGAATACACGGGGTGATGTAGAAAAGGGCTGGAGTTAAGTGGATAAGAGATGAGAATTGACTTTGCATTCAACTTCCTGGAAGTTATAGCCGTCAGGAAAGCAAGTATATGGAAGGGAATTCCACAAGTGGGAAGCGCGAGAAAAGAAGCTGATGGAATAGAATTGTCGCCTGCATTTTGGTTGATCTAACTGTAAAAAGGTGGGATTGCTAGTCTGGTTGCCCGAGTAAATTCTTGTGGAGGGAGCACCAGTGATCCAAGTTCTTTAGAGCAGAAGCCATGAAAATATTTATAGAAGAGACA
This sequence comes from Ascarosepion bandense, assembly GCA_037127315.1. Lineage (NCBI taxonomy): Eukaryota > Metazoa > Mollusca > Cephalopoda > Sepiida > Sepiidae > Ascarosepion > Ascarosepion bandense. The sequence goes on from JBBBDQ010000512.1 coordinate 466,559, forward strand.
AAGGGAAGCCACACCCGACGATGAGAAAGTAACTGGTATCGATTTGCCAGGTTGGGACCAATTACAGATTCTCCTCTGGAGCCTGTCCTTTTCAAAAGGTAGGGGAGAAGTGTAAATTTTTTGTTTTTAATCATATCACCCCAAGCAAGGCGATAACGCCACTGATGTGCAGGGGGCTACGTAAGGGTAAAAAGAATAGAAAAGAGTAAGCCGAAACCACATCTTAAACAGGGAACAAGGGATGAGCCTCTTCACCTGTTCAATAGATCTGGGTGGAGTGTGAACCGGGCGATAGTTCATTCTATCTACTCCAATTGAAAAAAAAGAAAAAAAGAAAAGAGTGCAAAGATTGGAAAAGAGAAAGCCGGAAACCGCATCCTAACTAGGAAACAACGGATGAGCCTCTTCACCTGTTCACTGGACGATTTTCGAAATACTAAGTAGAAGAAAAAAAGTAAATAAATTTTAAAGTTCAGAGTTCACGAGCCTTCCATTGGATGAAGTTTACTATAAAATATTTGTTGTTTAAAATAAAAGCATTATTTATCTACAAAATTACTAATATACCCACGTATGCGTGTGAATATTTTTGTCAATTTCCTGTGTAATTTTCAAATTTAAAATAGTATTGACATGTTCAGAACAGTGATTTACAAACATTTAAATGTTTACAAGTAGTTTTGAGCAAGATGATAGAAAGCAGGCATGTCCCAGTTGGGAATTCAATAAACATGACGTCTTATATTTCACAGAAATTTTTAGACACATCCACAAACATTAAAAACAGATAATTATCATAGACAGATAAAAAACAAATGATTGCCTGGTAAGTTTCAACGCTTCAATTTTTCTCTGATTTATTTTACTCGAATAGAAAAAATAAATAAAAATACAATTAAAATAACCACGTTTTCACTAAAGTATCTTTCATCGTCAGAAACATATCTCTGTATGTTTGCGAAGATCTGTGTGGGTCGAGTTCTTGTGGATTAAAAAAAGCAAATTCTATAATTGTGTGAGTGATGTCTGACAAAAGCCAGTCATAAGAAAAGTAAAGATAGAGGCAGATACAGAAATTGTGTCAACAGAAGAGGGCTCGAAAGGAATATTAAGGCCATTCGTATCATATTTGATACAGTATGAAAACAAGCCTTGAAAGAAATATTTTCCTGAAAAATTTTTAAAGATAAATATTTTATAAATTTCAAATGAAAGCAGTACTGACTGCTCAGTCAATGAATACCAAATGTTTCCTTATAGGGAAATACCAAATGTTTCCTTATAGGGAAATACCAAATGTTTCCTTATAGGGAAATACTGTATCAAATATGATACGAATGGCCCTAGAGGGTTACTAGATAGATAGATAGATAGATAGATAGATAGATAGATAGATAGATAGATAGATAGACTGAGATTAACCCTCTAGGGCCATTCGTATCATATTTGATACAGTATGAAAACAAGCCTTGAAAGGAATATTTTCCTGAAAAATTTTTTAAGAGAAATATTTTATAAATTTCAAATGAAAGCAGTACTGACTGCTCAGTCAATGAATACCAAATGTTTCCTTATAGGGAAATACCAAATATTTCCTTATAGGGAAATACTGTATCAAATATGATGCGAATGGCCCTAGAGGATTAAGTAGTAATTCGTGGAGGATCTGTTTATTACTTCATAACAATATAGATCTGATCCCCCACTTTATGACAAGTAGAAGCCTTAATCATATTATATTATTAACCCTCTAGGGCCATTCGTATCATATTTGATACAGTATGAAAACAAGCCTTGAAAGGAATATTTTCCTGAAAAATTTTTGAAGAGAAATATTTTATAAATTTCAAATGAAAGCAGTACTGACTGCTCAGTCAATGAATACCAAATGTTTCCTTATAGGGAAATACCAAATGTTTCCTTATAGGGAAATACTGTATCAAATATGATACGAATGGCCATAGAGGGTTAAGACCTGATTTGACAACAATCGTACAGAACGCTTTCCTTAAACACAATCTTGTTCAAGAATCACGATCTTGTTCAGTTCGCTACTCGTTTCTAATTATGCCCGATTGTTAAATTAGATAGTTATTCAAACTTGTAGACGCCTGCTCAGACAAATATTTTTCAACATCCACAGAGCTATCTGTGCTTTATTTTACATCACATAGATGATAAAAAACAAACAAACTAGTGATGACCGGAGATTAGCAGTTGATCTCTCAATTGATTTAGCTCTAGCATCTCAAGGGGGCAAAATTGGCTGGTTACATTAAATGTCTCGAAAACGAACTAGTTACATTCTATCATCACCGATCGGGCCCTGAACTAGGTACCAGGTACGATGAATGGATGTCCCTTCCGGAAGGCCCCGTGCCTATAGCGTCTTTTTAGGCCTTAAACTCACGTACATATGATCCATCGTTAAGGTGTCTAAAAAATGTTCGGTTTGCTTTACCGCTGCAGTAAGTACTTGATTCTTTGTGCTATCCTCTTTACAAGAGACAAATAAAGCCTAAAATTGAGTACTACTGCCATATTTTGGCGGTAGCTTACCAGTCATCACTTTCCAGTCCAAAAGTATCTTCCTCGTCCACGAGATATGACAAGCCTCTCACTGCTCTATCGCTACTTCCATGGAAAGTGCTCGAACGAATTGCGTTCCTTGGTTCCGTCAGTTCAAACCTTCATGGTGAGAATCCTCCATGCCATTCACACTGTCGCAAACCACCCTCCATATTCCTTTGATGCTAACATATGATTCATCTGCACTTTAGAAACAAAATTTGTCGAATCAAATCACTCACAGTTCCTCCATATTTCATTTGTAAGAAGAAATTCCACATGGATGATTCCATTTTCTTAATAGTCGCCTTACGTAAATATAGCGTGAATCGATGATGGAAAACAAAAAATGAAATTTTATTTAAAATTTCGAACGTGTTAGAAAAGATTTAAAAAATTTTAAAAAATAATGACAACAAAATACCTCTTAATAATAGCATAAGCATTTTGATGATAAAACTTTGTTTTTATTAAGTTTGAGTCCTTTTAACATCATGATATGCTTTTTTTTGGCAATTGAGTGGAAGTACCTAAACTCGTAGTTTCTTTCTTCTGTTTGACTACAACTTCTTCTCATAGATGATAAAAAAATACCAAATCTGATTTTCTCAACAATTTTTTATAAAAAAAGTTACTTGTACAACTTTTTGGTTGAAAGAATTATGCGTATTTTTTTCTTTCTTTCAAATTTTCGTTTTTACTTTTCGTAAGCGGGAAGGAAATATAAATGTTGAGTCACGACAATATTTTTCCAAATGAGTTTCTAAAAATCTGTGATCATTTTTAATCTCGGTGACAGAGAGATTTTGGCTCCACTCTGGATGCGTTAATTAAACGAATGCTTACACTAACCGGGACGATAAAAGCGAGACAAGAGCTTGTCAGTCTAAATTTCATTTGTCAGATATGAAGTGAAGAATTAAGAGGATAAGAAGAATAGATGATGATTGACCCATGAGTTATTTTACAACATACTTATACTGGCAGATAAATAAACGTGAAACAACGCCACCCCACGAAAAGTAAGGCTGGAGGAACACCGAAAAGACGAAATGAGAGGCGAGACGATGAAGTCGGGAATGCCTGATCCTGTATGAAGGGGAAGAAGTGGTCATCAGTCCCTGTGGAATGAAGAGAAAATACTAGGCACGTAAGAACATTGAAGAGTTTCTAGTATTGTTTTTCGATTTTTTGTTTAACTGAGGTTTGTATTCTAATTTGTTTTTATGACTATTTTCATTTAAGGCTTTTTCATGTTCTTTTTTCTTTTTATTGAAAATTGTTTTGTGAGAAGAATTTTTTGATAGCCCGTGTTCTATTCCCTTAGGGATGTGTTTGATTATGCTAGTCGGATGGTTAGATCTAGTGCTTTCTTATACAGAGAGACACTGCCAGTTTGTAGATTAAGTTCTACATCTAAATATTGGATAATTCTTTTGTTTGTTTCGACTTCTATATTAAAATCGAGGTTTTTGAAGAATTTGTAAACATTGTTTTTTACTTTACTGTTTTCGATTTTTTTGTCAGGTTTTATCATTAATCCGTCTTCTCTTTATAATCTATGGTTGTTTATATGGATTATCTCATTAATGTTTATATAGAATGTGTCCTATTAATTATGAAATTTCGAACATACCGAAAGGTTGAAACCTAGGTTGCGGAAATAAATCATTTCCAAATGAAAAAATATTCAAAAACTCTACAATATAAATGTAGTGGGCAGGTTTTAATACAACTGGGTACTGGTTTAATTTAATTATGCCAAAAAACTAATTATATATATATATATATATAAGTGATATTGGTGATAGTAGTCGTGGCTCTGGGAAGCACAGTCCTATGGTTAAAAGAAGCTCAGCAGATGAGTCCCAAATATAGGACGAAACGGCCGTCCTGTGCTTTCTGCATTCTGTTGAGTTTGAATAAACTCTATGAACTACAAATTTTCTTTCAGACATGTTAGATTAAATAAATTGGAAATATTGTGTCTGCTTATTTTCAATAAAATCCTTTCATACTCACTAATAATCTTCCGCATATCATAATTGAAAGGTGTCAGAAATGAACTGTAACGTTGACAGATGTTATTATCATTCATTTCTTAAGGTACCCAAGTACTTTCAATCTTTTTCTGAGATCACCTTCAGGTGTTTGAGTTATGGTAAAAAAAAAAATAATCACAAAACTGTTAGAAACTTCTGCATAAAGCTGATTTTTTTTTAATATTTAAATTTTTTTATGGATAAGGGAATTTAACCAGGAAAAGTTATTTTACAGGGTCAGTCAGTTAAGTGCCATACGTGATACACGCTTGGGCGATCATGTCTCCAAAGAAACATGACTGACTGGGTAGATGATTATCCCGCAGTAGGTTACCATTACTTTCTGAGGTAGACTGGTTGCCAGCCAAGGTTATATAAACCAATCTGTTCTGGAGGGAAGAGACTGATTAATAACTTTCCCAAGGATATTTGCGCGTAAGTGAATGCAAAGAATTCTACTGGAATTCCAACTCGGCTCCCCGATTTCTCGTTCCAAGCTGATATTCACTTTCTTACAGCTTTTTTTAATGAGCACCTATAATTTAAAATTGTCGATATACTATATAAAATGTCGAAATATTAAAAAAAAAATGATAAAACTGTCAAAATATTAACAAAATGTAATATATATACAAAATTCGTAATTAAATCTTAATTACAATTAACGACTCTCTTTCTAGTCAATCTTAGCTTGATTTTACAATCTGGACCTCCAATTAAAAACTTAAATTTTATAGTCCCTAGCTCTTCATTATATAAGTGATGCTGATATAAGCGTGTGCATAAGTGGATCATTTTATAATAATATTACTAAGTAGGAATACCCATGAAAAATGTATCTGTTGTTCCTTCTTTCTTTCTTTCTTTCACTGAAACCAAGTGGCGTTACTAATATGTCGTGTCTGTCTTTTTGCGCTATCAAAACGGAATAGTTCATTATTTAGAAGGTAGTGGCAGAGCGTAACATATGTACGTGTGAACCAAGTAACTAAAGGAGGGACAAGCAAAATGATAAGATTATTATAGATATTAAAACATCATACCGTTATATGGTGTCCAGGACAGTTCAGTTTTTCCTTTTGTTGTTAGCAAATAAAGCGAACCTCAGGAAACAATTAAGAAAAAGAAGAAACCTTACAAATTGTTAGTATTGTATGAAACAATTGCAATGTATAAAGAATCGGTATTTTAATTTGAGTAGCATTGTGTTAAGTGGCAATTTTTGTTAAGTAGTGGACGAAATACTGCATCAAAGCCTCTCAAAATCACGAGAAAAGTAATCTTTTCATTCAATAGTCAGTGAAATGTTTTACCCTCTTATGGTCGGTTCGTTTTAGCACACATAGTGGGATTCTTTTACAGTTAAACATACACACACACACACAAACATATATATATATATATATATATATATATACCGTATTTATCTACTAAAACTGGCATCTAAGGAAATGAATCATTACAGTGCATTATGAGGAATAAAAATATCAAATAAATATTGAAGTAGAATCTAAGAAAGAATAAAACATTTTAGAAGAAAAATCTTACATAATCGTAAGGAAAGGCTTGTTTAAGAAATAATGCAATGCCTACACACACACACACACACACACACACACACACACACACACACACACATATTGTATATTTGGGCAGCAATCTCTCTTTTATGCAGGTTTCATTAAAAATGACAGGCAAGGTGTGATGGTTAAGTTTTTCATGTAATTTTTCATATGATTTCTTTTTTTTTAAGGACATAAATTATATAAAAATTGTCCAAATGTTTTATTTATGCGAACGCTTTCGGCTATACTTTTAGCCATTTTCGATTATGAATGTTATTTTACGTGTAATAGAGTGTATCTGGTGTTATGTATAATGTGAAGTAGTGGGATGTGTTATGTACCAAACACGGTAAGCATATTGATAGCGTGTTCGTAGTTGATGTTACTAGCCAGAACATATTCGTTGACAACACAAATATCATAGCATCATCCACATGCAAAAAAGACTAAAATAATTGAGGCCTTATTAACATCAACTACGAACACGCTAACAATATACTTACCGTGTTCGTTACATAAAACACAGAACTACTCCTCATTATAACAAACACCACTTACATTCAGTTACACCTAAAATAACATTCATCCTCGAAAATGGCTAAAAATATAGCCGAAAGCACTCGGATAAACAAAAGATTAGGATAATTTTTATACAATTTATCTCCTCAAAAACAAAACAAAACATGAGATCACATAAAAAATTACATAATAAACTTAACCACACACACACACACACACACACACACACACACACACACACACATATATATATATATATTCTTCATATGTAAACGAGTTATTATGTGACCTAGGTTTCTACCATGCGGTGTCTTCAGGTGATTTGCAATAACTGATTTTATCATTTACCATTTTTTTTAAAGAACGCTCAAGTAACGGTGTTTATCGAGGACCACAGATATCAACCACGCCCTGTGAAGCAAGAAAAGGTGATGGAAGGTGTTCACGGAAGTACAAAAAGTCTATGGAAATGTTGATTGCTGCTTGTAGTTCGAATGGGTCTCGTTGACAGCAAAGTCTGAATCATAATGAAATTTGAAAACATGCCATGGCAATCTCAAGAGCATGGATTTGTAATAAATACTATATTCATAAGCATTATTTAAATTAGAGCTCACGACCTTCCAGATAGCATCAGCTTTCATCTTGGCATCTATGTTGATAATACAACCATTTACCTCTGTCTCAAAAAGGTCAAATTAGTGACTGATGTCAAAGACGACCTTTAGTCTGTTGTTAACTTGGGCAAAGAATGAATTAGTAATGTTCAGTCAGTCACTCAATTAGTCAGTTAAGTGCCATACGTAATACACGTTTTAGGCGATCATGTCTCGAAAACAGTAGATTACCAGTACTTCTGCGGTAGACTGGTTGCCAGCTAAGGCTATAGAATCCAATTTGTCCTATTATTTAACCCATAACTGGAGGGAAGAGACGGATTAATACCTTTCCCAAGGGTATTTGTGCGTAAGTGAATGCAAGGGATTCAACTGGAATTCGAACTCGGCTCCCTGATTTGTCGTTCCGAGTCGACATCCTCTCCTCTAAAAATAAATTACTCTGTATTAATCATTTGAGAGATACATTTCTGACTTCCATCAGTATGGCTGATGCTAACCTCCAGGTGAGTGACACGTTGCTTCTTCTCGCACTAAGATTCTCAACTGACATTAAGTGAAAAAACTATATTAAATCCATTACTAGTAAACTGGTGTTTCAAGGGTGAAGCGCCGGTTCCCTTACGACTACTTAAGCCTTGTCAGTACCAAGATGGGTGGCCGCTGGAGAATATCAGGGGTTGTAAAATTGGATGTGCGGGTGGTGTAATAGATAATGGCACGGAATTGTTAATCGGAGAGCCGAGTTACAATTCACCTTAGATTTGTTATATTCACTCATACGCAAATTGGGAAATGTATGGATCCACCTCTTCACCTCCCACTATGGATTAATTAGTAAGATTTGTATCACTAAACCATAAAAATAAAAGAATTCTTACAATCTAATACTTTTTCTGGCTTTGAATAACTTATAAAGGGTTGATAAATCGTAAAAAACAAATAAATCAAACCATACACGTTAACAATTACCAGTGCTATCCAGCTTTGTGTCGTTTGTCCGTTTCTTCCACCGAACCACATTATTTGACTTTTCATCTCTAATAAACCTTGGAATTGATGCAAAAATTATCAAGATGACATACTGCTCCGAATAGTAAAGCATATATTGCGCCTTCTTAGACTATCGTTCTCTATACTGAATCCATTGCTAGTTAGACATTTCCCTCTAGAATTTATCTTGCATAGTTATAAGTCTACTATTCTTCAACACTTAGAATATTGCTGATATATATGGTCCAGTGCTCTTACTATATATTTATATATTCTTTATATAATTCAAAGAAGAATAAACAATATTATTGGCGTCTCGGGGTCAGTTACTTTCCCACTGCCATAAAGTTACCTTCATGTACCTTTTCTATAAATACTTTCGCGGTAATTGCTTCGTTTTGGTACTTTATTAATTTAAGCAGTGAGTTCGAATTCCATTTGAATTTCTTGCATTCACTTACGCACAAATACCCTTGGGAAAGGTATTAATCCGTCTCTTCCCTCCAGTTATGGGTTAAATAATGGAACAGATTGGGTTCTATAGCCTTGGTTGGCGATCATGTCTCGAAACAGACGTGACTGACTGGGCAGAAGATTATCCCGCAGTAGGTTACCATTGCTTTCCGCGGTAGACTGGTTGCCTACCAAGGCTATAGAACCCAATCTGTCCTGTTATTTAACCCATAACTGGAAGGAAGAAACGGATTAATACCTTTCTCAAGGGTATTTGCGCGTAAGTGAATGCAATGAATTCAACTGGAATTTGAACTCTGCTTCCCGATTTCTCGTTTCGAGCCGATATCCGCTGCACCACAACGCACATATATGTCCGAAAACTTTTTAAGTGTCACTTTCCGATTATATATTTTTTTTACTATTAACCTTAAAATATCTCGTAACTCACAGGTACCATCTATGGTATCTTCAATATTTTTTGTCTTCGATTTATCAATGAGGAAATTGTCACTGTTCTATGGGAGAATTGATATTACGCCGCAGTTCAACACTCTGTTCTTTTTTCTATGTTTTTAACGAAATTTGTCCTTGTCTATATTTCTGAGATGAGGTAGTATTTACAGAATTTACATTATTCGGACTATTGTACACATTTTTGTTGCCATTTTTACGACGTTTCGGCCTTTGTACGTTACAGCCTTCTTAATGTGCAAAGAATTTCGAACCGAACCCTTTATCCCAATCAGTGGGGTATATAATCCGCATTCCTTGCGTAAAGGCTCGATTGGAAGTCATGAGTTATCTCCGTTAAGAATACATGGCCCAGTGGATATAGACGTTGGTTAATTCCTGACTTGACTCTTAGAGTTATGAGTTCAATACCAGGCTACAGCAGTGAGGAACAAGTAACTTGCAGGGTTAGAGGGAGATAACTCATGACTTCCAATCGAGGCTTTAACAAGGAATGTGGATGATATACCCTAATGATTGTAATAAAGTGTTCAGTTCGAAATTCCTAGCACCTGAAGAAGGTCGGAGTGTACAACGGCCGAAACGTCGTACAAATGGCAACAAAGATGAGTACAATATCCGAATAATGCAAATACTGCAAATTTGTCCTGTTTTCAGTTTGTTTTGTTTAACAGCATATCAACTATTTATGAGTCATTTCATGCTGAAATTCTGTTTATTGGAAGCTTCAAAGCAATAAAAATATGATATATGTTATTCTGCTTTCACAATTGAATACATGGTAGATGATACTCAGCTTTTGTGCTTATACATGTTTGTGTGAACATAGTTACTAGAGGCGGTGATATGTGTGTTTTATGTTGAATTTATATTTGAGAATACGGTTTGAATTTTTAAGAAATACTAGGATATTATATCAATTAATGTCACCCTAGAGTTTTTCATGTTGTTTGGTTGATTTTGTTTTACGCAATAACAAACTCTATATGTAATTTAATGTCGAAATCTAAATATTTTGAACGTAATTTTATAACTTCAACTACAGATAAGATGTATTGTTAGTTATTTTGCTATAAAATGTATTGTTGATGATTCTGCTATAAAATGTATTGCCGGTCATTTTACTATAAGTATACATTGTTGGTAATTGTACTATAAATATGTATTGTTGCTAATTTTAATATGAATCTTTATTTTCTGAAATTTTTACGAAATCCATTATGAAATGTATTAATTCCGACATATTTTAATTTCTTTAAAAGAATCTGTATTGCTGGTAATTTCACTATAAAAATATAATTTTTATACTTTCATAGTTTTTTGTTTGTGTTCATTATTTATCCATAGCTGGGACCCTAAGAGGTGCTACCACTCCGTGTCAGAGTGAACCTGGAAACAGTGGGTATTAAGAGGTGGTTCCACACTCCTCGAAAGCCTCACTGTCTCGATGAAAGGCCTTTACCGGATGTAGGTTTTATCACCACATCCAGGACTATATTTTGCATTTCATCCATATAAATCTGAATAAATAGTTCAAATGCAGTTGATACTACTCATTCTTGCAAATCATAAAATAGACTTAGATTTATATGGATGAAATGCAAAATATAGTCCTGGATGTGGTGATAAAACCTACATCCGGTAAAGGCCTTGATTTTGGCTGAATGCTATAAACTAAAATAATAAAAAAATAACAACAGTTTTCACTATTATGTGACTAGGACTTCGTTACTCAACTTTCCGTCAATAAGCTTCATTGATCTTCCATACCACGATCATCTATGACGTCATATATTTCGACGTCACTATAAAGTACGTACAAAGTATTATTACTAAAAGTCACCATTTCTTTCAACTTTACTAAACAGATAAGACTTCATAGGAATTCACAAAAAATCATTTTCAAAAGAGAGAGAAGTCTTATTGTTAGGAAACTGTGGTCTGTCGAAGAAAAACGACTTATTTGAACAGCCGGTGCTTATAGCCTCAAGAGAGTCAGAGAATCGTTGCAAATATGAATTCTTGAAACCATAGTTACCTTTCAAGACAAAGGTTAAAGACACATGTATTTTCACTGAAAATTGCTAAACTCTTTGCAATGTACATAAAGTTATCTAAGTAATTAAAAAGAAGAAGAAGAAAAGAATGGCAAACGAGAGACGTCTGTCTTGGGTGAATATAATGATGAAATATTTCTGCGTTATCATCCCAGAAGAAGAATTCAATGAAGCTCCCTGTGTTGCTGAATGCGAGGAAGAAGTACTCAGTCCTAAAGTCATATACGTCACTTCCGCCACGCCGTGCAATGAGTATCTGACGGAAAATACGGCAAAGAGGAATATACCTGAAATTACAGGCGGTTGCATAGATCCTCTGAGAGAAGCCAAGAGGTTGAATTTATATAAGAATATTAATCAGAATGCCGAAGACTCTTTTGAGAAGCGTACTTCCAAAGTCAGGACAAAGGGCAGTGCATTTTACTTAATCCTCATTGTTACTTTCTATTTGTTAGGTCTGAGTTGCTTAACCATCGCTATTTTCTCTCGAACTATGGTGACAATTTTGATTTTAATTGTAACTGGTAGCGTGTGTGCTGGTTTGGCATCAATCGCACTATATCATATTAAAAAAGTTAAAGCTAAAATTGAGACGGTGTATACAATCTCTTCTAGTAGACACCACTTTCCAGCAGTTACCATTCCTATACCGGAACTTACAAATGTAAAATGATAACCGGCATATAGCATTCCTGATAGTTCGGACGATTTTATTTCATGATTTCATAATAAAATTTCCATTGCAATCGTAGAATTAAAATATATTTGTCATAGTTTTGTCGTTAAAATTTTAATCTAAAACTTGCAGTGGTTCTCGGGAACTGAAAGTTCATGTTAGACTCTACAGCAGGGTGTCAGTCCCGTTGGATCAAATATCAGTCAGTCACTTAAGTGCCATACGTGATACACGCTTGGGGGATCATGTCTCGAAACAGACATGACTGACTGGGCAGAAGATTATCCCGCAGTAGGTTGCAATTGCTTTCTGAGGTAGACTGGTTGCCAACCAAGGTTGTAGAACCCAATCTGTCTTTTTATTTCACCCATAACTGAAGGGAAGAGACGGATTAATACATTTCCCAAGGCTATTTGTGCGTAAGTGAATGCAAGAAATTCAACTGGAATTCGAACTCGGCTCCCCGATTTGTCGTTCCGAGACGATATCCACTGTACCACAACAAGCAGGTGCAATTGTATGTGATTCATCAGGATATACATACTGTGTAAGATCGTAAGTGATTCATTGTGTATCTAACAAGCCTTAGGGGTTTTTGTTAAGTCTGTTTTTTTTTCTATTACTGCTTCACTGGAAATTCAAAACGATGTGAATTCACTCATCGAAAATAATAACCAAACAACAGTGTATGATCAAAGGGAATCTACTTGGAGAAGTAGACTGAAGAACTGTTGAAGAAAAATAAGATTTCAATCATTACATCTTCGTATTCCTTCGAATATTCCGCGACTTTTCAATTTAAAAGGCAGTCTTCTACCGGTTGCTGTTACTGATAGCTGGCCCGCTAAACTCTCATATTGTTAACTTCTACCAAAAAACTCGGCTATTCCTAATGGCTCAGATCTTAACTTCATCAGCGAAGCGCTCTTCCTCTTTTTCATCCTTCTTTTTCGTTTTTTTCCTTCTTCTCGTCTTTTTTCTTCTCTTCTTCCTTATTCCTTTACTCCTTCCTCTTCTTCATTCTTTTATTCTTTCTTCTTCATTATCTTCTTTTTTATTCCTCCTCCTTGTTTTTCCTCCTTTCCCTTCTCCTTCGTCTTCACCCCCTCTTTCTTCGTCTTCTTTTTCTTCTTCTCCTCCTCCTTTTCCAACTTTTTTCCTCGACTTTTTTGCTCCTCCTCTTTCTTCAACCTAATCTTTACTCCTTCTCGCTTTATGCCTATCTCATCTTTTTCTTCTTCTCTACTCCTCTTCCTCCTCCTCCTTCTTCGTCTTCTTCTTCATCTTCTTTACCCTTCTTCTCCTACTTCTTCTCTTCATTCTCTTCTTCTTCTTCTTCTCATTTTTCTTCCTCTTTCTTTCTTTCTTTCTTTCTTTCTTTCTTTCTCATTCTATCTCATCGATTTAAACAACGTGAAACATTAATCCGATCTGCCTTCGTTTCTGTTTTTTTAGGGAGAAGCGACCCTCATTTTTAGCCGCTCAGTTGTTTCTCGGGCCGCATATTTTCTATTGTCCCAACTCCTAATTTTCGTTTTACTCCGTAAAAAATCGAGCTAGCTTTCAATACCTGTTATAGCGTTAAAAATTTAAATTATATGTAAAATCTTATTGAAAAATAGTCCGTTTTCATATAAAGTATGAATGAATCACGCACGCGTAGGGTAAAAGACAGAAGAGGGAGTGGGAATAAATAGGACAGAAAGAAAAAAGAAAAGATAAAAATAAGTAGAAGGGAACCGTAGGAAGAAAACAGGCGAGACTATAAGAAATTGACGATGATAATGATGAGGGTGATGAATCTATTGCTACTTTCACGTCTATAAACCTTGGAGTCACAACGAGTGCTAAAAGCAATAAAACGATATTGATAACCTCAACACTCTTGTGTCAATAGGCCAGAACTATGAATAATGAATTGAAAGTATACAGTAAAATCTTGAGTGGTTTGCTGCATTAAGACTGATTGCTAAATATCTGTATTTTCGGTGTTTTTATACAAATCAGTTTACCTAAACTAGACGGCTTCTCGTGGTGTTATGGCCACAAAACAAGGCTGGCAAATTATTTTTCATAAGTCTAATCATCTCTGAGTATTCTACACACACACACACACACACACACACACACACATACCCACACACCCACACACACACACACCTCTGATGAAGTGTTGACACAAAAAGATTTCTTAAGGGAAAAATGCCCTCTTGACTTCAAATCGATATCTATCTATCTATCTATCTATCTATCTATCTATCTATCTATCTATCTATCTATCTATCTAAGGCCAATTAATTATCGAAGTCTGTTCTTACTTATCTATCTATCTATCTATCTATCTATCTATCTATCTATCTATCTAAGGCCTATTCATTATCGAAGTCTGTTCATTACTATCTATCTATCTATCTATCTATCTATCTATCTAAGGCCTATTCATTATCGAAGTCTGTTCATTACTATCTATCTATCTATCTATCTATCTATCTATCTATCTAAGGCCTATTCATTATCGAAGTCTGTTCATTATCTATCTATCTATCTATCTATCTATCTATCTATCTATCTATCTATCTAAGGCCAATTTATTATCGAAGTCTGTTCATTACTATCTATCTATCTATCTATCTATCTATCTATCTAGGTCAGTTCATCATCAGTTAGCTATCATTTTTTGATAATTCATTTTTAATAATTTCACCGCAACAAGGTATTCATGCAACTAATACTCAAGGGGTTACTGACAGTGAAAGACATTGAGGAGACTTTAGTGGGGAGAAAGAACAATAAAAGAACAGGATTCACCCAAAAAGAAGATGGCTATTAGCATTGTATTTAAACTCTTGACGATTGTATGTTGCAGTGAAGCAAAAACCTCAGAAGCGAGTTTTATGAGCAAGAGGTCCGAGAAAAGAAACTATTAGAATAGAACATACAATTCTTTCTTTCCTTTCTTTCTTTCTTTCTTTCTATTAAAAGAAGTGTATCCATTGTATTTACTTACGCGCAAATACCCTTGGGAAAGGTATTAATCCGTCTCTTCCCTCCAGTTATGGATTAAATAGCAGGACAGATTGGGTTCTATAGCTTTGGTTGGCAACCAGTCTACCGCAGAAAGCAATGGCAACCTACTGCGGGATAATCTTCTGCCCAGTCAGTCATGTCTCTTTCGAGACATAATCGCCCAAGCGTGTATCACGTATGGCACCTAACTGACTGACTGAAATATTTATCTATTTTTCATTTGAAAAAGAAAAAGTGCTCTGTAGTTTCTCTTTGGCTTATCCGAATTGCCAACTTCACTACTTTTGAATGTTGGGAAAATTAAAACTTACTAATTATTTATCTCTGGGTTTGACTGCGATTAACTGAAGCTGTGAAGGAGACCACTGTATTGAGAAAAATGCGTTTACCATAGCGCAAACTACTCTTGTGTGGGCTTCTTCAGTCTTCGCAGATCTATGACAAATGAAAGTGATCTAAGTAAATATCAAGGCCTGCTTATATGAATGGGGTTATTTGCATTTTTCATTAGCGTCAGTTCTTTGTGTTTGAGACCAGACAATAACCTGGATTTTAAAGCTGATTTTTTGGACTTTTTTCTGGACAGGGCTACGTTTTGATGATATGTACATCACTAACAATGGCCTGCTAAGCTTAATTTGCTAATCGTTGTTCTACAATAATGGCAATCTATACATTTATACGCCGAAATCTATCATTCTTCCAGTCAGTGAATACTTTTGCCATAACTAGTCTGGTGCTTCTTTCGTACATCTTTCGATTATTAACAAAAGTTTTTCTACAAATATTTTTATGGTGAGTGCTCTGATGAGTTTTTTTCCCTCTGGTGCCCGACTAATTTAATCATGCTACTAGATTGGCACCTAGGTTTCACGGTTTTATTGTTGAATTAGCTAGATTCAAGCGTCACTTCTAGTCTAATAGTTTCTTTTCTCGCAGTTCCCACCTACAGAACTCCTGATTTCTTGATTCTCTGATAACTACATTCTTCAAAAATTTAAATGTAACGTCAGTCGCCGTCTTCTGTCTTACAGTATTTACATTATTTGGACTATTGTCCTCATCTTTGTTTCCATTTGTACGACGTTTCGGCCGTTGTACGCTCCGGCCTTCTTCAGGTGCTAGGAATTTTGAACCGAACCCTTTATTACAATCACTGGGGTATATGATCTTAATTCCTTGCATAGTAGTGCCTCTTTTGGAAATCATGAGTTACTTGTTCACCGCTGCTGTAGCCTGGTATTGAACTTTGGTTCAAGCCACAGGCACTAACCAACGTCTATATCTACTGGGCAATGTACCCTTAAGGACAAGAACAATTGAATTTTTGGGACTTATAAACCTAATGTTCAGTTATCTTTTTTTTTTACCAGAGTTCATATTGCAATTTTTTGATGTTAATGGTTTTCTCTAGTATTTTTGATGTTAATGGTTTTCTCCTCTATTTTTTTACCAGAGCTCATATTGTAATCTTTGACACTTATGATTTTCTCTGACACACCGTATTACTGGTTCCCATATTGAGTTAATCTCTGTGCTTAGGATATTTCTTCTGTCTTTTTGATCCCTGTTCCTTTTTTTTTGTCCTTTTCTCAATCATATATCCACACTTCTTGTTTTCTTTCACTTTCTCTCCCCCCTAGTCCCCTGCAGTCTAATGGCATTGTTGCATTGATTTTGGTGAAACAATTAAAAAAAAGTTCTTGTACTATAGATTCTATTAGTGCGTTATCCAGTTGGGAAATACTTCAATAACGTTTTGTTTTTTGACTATTACCAAATTAGTCGGATGTTTACTTTCAAGCCAGCGTGTCAGGGTGAGGCCAACCGTCCAGAACCGACACGATCCAGACAATTTAACTCTATTCATCGATCTTTTCTCTCACCTGCTGCTCCAACAGACTGGCCTTTTCAACTTTCTTTTGTACCGTGTTGCCCCGTTGCCACCTGTATTCCGCCACACCTGGTTACAACAAGTCACTGAGGGTAAGTAAATAATTAGAATGAAACTTGAAAGCCAAATTGTATTTGTTGTTCGGATGTAAGGGAAAGAAAAAGAGAAAACCTGAGGATAGAGAGAAGAACGGGTATTTTGAGAAGCAAAATGGCGTTAATATCTCAATTATGTCGGAAGAATTACGATGTGTTTTCATATGTTTTCTTTTTATATTTTGTTGTTGTTATTTTTATCATCATTTCGATTTCTGCTGTGGTCATACTACTACCAAGTCTGCGGGAAGACCTAAGGCAGTTGTTATGGCTACATTTCATGATTTATTTTTCTAAATCGCATAACATCGCTAGTGTTACACGAACAAAATTATTCTTGGTGTACTTATAAAGAAAATTTTTTGCATTTATTTTCAGCTGGGGGCTCCAGGGATTTTTTCAATGTGTTCTTGTATTCCTTTTTTTATAATTCCAAGAGCACTTACGATGACTAGTACTATTCTTGTTTTTGATTTCTACATTTTTTCTATTTCGGTTTCAAGGTCTTTGATCTTCGATAGCTTTTCAAATTCCATGGCTGCTATGTTACAGTTAGCTGGGGAAGCTATATCAATTAGGAAGCAAGTTTTTATTTTCGCTTTTTGACGATTATATCCGGCCTATTTACTTCAACCTTCCTGTCTGTAAAGATGGTGTAATCCCATAGAAATGCGACGTCTTGCATTTCTGTAACCGGTGCTGGGTGATGTTCATACCAATATTTGTTAATATCTTTTTTAAAGTGTTTGCACATTCTCAAGTGTAAATATTGTCCCTCTCTATCGTGGTGATTTTTATATTAATTTGGCGAAAGTATAGACCATCCTGGGTTTGGATTATTATTATTATTATTATTATTATTATTATTATTATTACCGTAGTACCTACGTGCGTCACGCTCTCTAGAAAGAGATATATGAACGAGTACACAGATACATAAGATTAAGCATAGGAACGTTGGATGACGCACGCAAACACGCATGATAAATGAAAGTCGGACTGGAAATATAAAACGAAAAGAGAATGATTCTAAAATAAATATTATTAAGAGAGAGAGAGAGAGAGAGAGAGAGAGAGAGAGAGAGAGAGAGAGATAGAGAGAGAGAGAGAGAGAGAGAGAGAGAGAGAGGCATTATTGTACTTTTTTGCTTTTTGTTGCTTTAAATAATAATTTAAAGTCTTTGCTTTCTTCATCTTGATACTCTTTCAACTAAGAAAAATACTTTCTCGCTGTGAACAATATACCAAGTTGTAGTCTTTATATTATAATACAGTAATACCTACCTACATGTGTCACGCTTTTTCTCTAATAAATGAAATTAAATGTATTTTTAAATGCATCATATTTACGGAGAAAATGGTAATGGAAGAAAGAATGAAGACAACAAAAAGAGGCAGCGAGAATACGGCAGAGAAGACGAGAATGATTACTAGCAGAAGAGAGACAAGCAACCCGTAAACATAATAAAGAACGAATTTAAACCTCCTTGTTTAAATGATATGAACGAAGAAGAGAGAGAATTTATATTTACGATTGTTATTGCAATATTTTGTTAATGTTGTTAAGTTCAAATATTTAACACGAGAACACTAACCATGAGTATCCAGCGCAAATGACGCCATTTTAATTACAATTTAATTTTCAGTACCTGATTTTTTTACCTAAATAATATGTTTTTTATTTCCTATTAATGTTAACTAAAAGTACAAATTTTGAAGTGCCATCATGTATAATATTCAAAATAAATATTTATATTTTTTTGATATTTTCAAAATCGGGTATGATATACTCATAGTTAGTAGTGGTGTAATTTTAATTGATGGTTAGTGCTCCAGGGTTAATGATGCAAAAGGAAAATTTCTACGGATATTTTATTGTCATAGAATTTGCCATGCGTTTATTCAATCATTAACTGAAGAATTAAGATTCATCAGAATATTAAAATAAGAAAACTGTGAAATTTTCACAGGTTAAAACTAGTTATTATTATTATTATTATTGTTGTTGTTGTTGTTGTTGCTTTTTTTCATTTTCAACTTAAATCTTTTACATCTTAAAAGTACTGAACCCTGATTTTTCAACAGTTCTCACTTTCTTACTTTTTAATGATTTCATTTAGAGGTGGGCGGTTTTATAATTAGTTACATATTTTATTCATTCTGTAGTTTGACATAAACAAAAGCTTGGATTAATATGACAAGGCCAGAAAGACACTGGTGAAGAAGGGAGGGTTTAGATGACTACAAAATCAATCTTTACGTATAGTGGGTTATCCGTTTTAGTGAAGCGTATGTGTTTAGTTGGATTTGGCCTTGTTAGTTAGATAATCCACTATAAGAAGGGCATAAAACTAGAAAATCAAATTGTGAATAGTAACAAGAAATTTATATACATTATAATTCAAGTAAGGATTTTACAATTAAAGTAATGTATTTTAGTTGATACAAGGTCGTTAAAATGTTCGTAGTAATCCTTGCAAGAATGAGTTTATGTGTACGTAGGCAGGAACGTATGTGCGTATGTATGTATGAGCGTTATAGTAGAGTAGGAATATCTTTGAAGTAATCGCTCAGTCTTAAAGGATTCCGTTCGTTTATCAAGTATAAGAAAAGGCAGACGGGTGAATCGTGAGGATAAAGAGGTGAGAGAGAAAGATTGAGATAATAATAATAACAATCGCTTGACATTTGTTGAGGGACGGGTTAACTACTTTCGTCTTCTTTTTTTTTCTGGCGACAGTCATCTTGTTCTGTCTTTTTAATTCGTTTGTGGGGATCCAAAAGGTCATTTGGGAATTCACTTCCGGATGTGATTCTAGCCTTTCTATTTTGTTTTTAGATGTTTTCTAGTTTTCTATTGGCTGAAAACATTTTGCATCGAGGTGTGAAATTTCGCGAGTTTTGTGTGTGCGAAGCACAGTTTGTAAATTCGAGAAAATTCGTTTATTTCTAACAAAACCAATGAGTCTGTGATTAGCATTTGAATTTTTAAATATAGAACTTGTTTCCTTCGCTACATACTAAGCTGAACTTAGGGCAGTGTAAGGTTACTACTGTGAGACACCTAGTGAGATTCGGACAAACTTTAGTAGTAATGGTTTGCTTTGCTGTAACGCTGTATATGTGGAGTAGTGTAGTAGATACTAGCTCAAAAGTCTGAGAACCGAGTTCGAATTCCAGTCGGGGTTTTTTAATTTATTTATACGCAAATAGCATTTGGAAAAGTCTAAATTCACCTCTATCCTCCCAGCTATGGAAGACATAGAAAAATCATTGTTTTTCTTAAAAATATTGTTAATGCAATATCTACTTACAAAATAATAATCTTACAATCCAAAATATGACTCAGTTTTAAATAATCCACAAAGAGTTGATAAACCGTAAAAAATGAAAAAAAAAATTATATTTCGTTACATTTTTATCATTCACTTCCTGAAAAACTGAACTTTAAAATAAGTTTTTCTTCGGGTATTTCTTTTTTCTTTGCATTCTTGCTTTCTTTGAATCTTTCTGTCTTTAAATATTTCTTTCTTTTGAATTTTTTCTTTGAATTCTTCTTTCTTTAAATTTTTCTTTCTTTGAATCTTTTTCTTTGAACATTTTTTTGACTCTTTCGTTTCTTCTTTGAATTCTTTGTTGAATCTTTCTTTGAATCTTTCTTTCTTTTAATAATCTTTTAAAAATCTTTCTTTCTTTGAATTTTTCTGTTTATCTTTCTTTGTTCTTGTTTATTTTTTATTTTTGTCATTCAGTTGTTTTTTTTTTAATTCATGCATTGATTAAAAGGCTCATTGACAATATTTAATGACTGTCTTCTTTCACCAACTTCGACATAAAGAACCAACAAAAAAAAACACACCAAAAACTACAAAAAAAAAGAAACATAATAATAATAATAATAATAATAATAATAATAATAATAATAATAATTATTAATATTATTATTATTATTTGCGTAAATATCTTTCCATGCAAATATATTTTTCTCTCTGATTGCATGGCACCTGATCTATTTTCATCTTCTGATATAAATTTATTATTTTTAGTTGAGACGCGGTTGCACTAAACAGACAGACTACTGTTACTACTATATATAATAATAATAATAATAATAATACAGAAAAAATAAAAAAAGCAGACTTTAGAAAACAGTGTAATTCTCCTGACGTAACCGAGATATTACCGCTATTCTTTTTCCTCCTCCTCCTCCTCCTCCTCCTCCTCTTTCTTCCTCTCCCTTATTTCCGAATAGCAAATACAAGAGCGCAACAGACAGACAGTCCTCAACTTTGACAGCCATAGAATTACTTTTTTTTCTATTATAACGGCAAGACGGACAAGAAAAGAAAAGAAAAAAAAAAGAAACTTGTAAGTCAACAGCTTTGTAGTGATTTGCACAAAGAATTTATGAAAAGAAAACACGGCTACAGGCAAATTCAAAGGCGATGTGTGTGTGTGTCCATATTACTCTTCAACTAACTTCCATTCGTCTTAAGTTTACACATCCTGGTTAATTTCATAGTGACCTTAGACACGTGCGCTTATAAATCAATGTAAACGAATCTATAATGGGGCGTGCAGCAAATCCGAGGACAGTTTTTATTTCTTACTCACCCTTTTACTCTCATTTCTGTCCGATGAAGACACCGGTTTAGGGGTACATAGACTGGTTAGCAGGTAAGGTTGACAGGTGTGTGTAGCGTTTCCTTGTTATCACAGAAAACGTATTTTCTGTACTTTTTTGTTCGCCTTTGTTTAAAAACATCGTGTTTTTTATCCTAATGTTCAATACAAGACCCATTTAGATAATGACAAGGATTGATGATGCTTCAACGTGATATGACCTTAAACCCGCACTATTGGACTTTATCCCTTAAAATCTAGAGTTCATGGATTAAGTTGTAATGTACTATTACTACTAGGATGTGCAAAGAGCTTGGGAGAAGGGTAAAACATCTCAAGTGCATGAATGTGAAATAAACAAAAACCAAATGTCCTGGTAGTTTAACGGATATCGGCACGGAAAGCTTAATTACCGAGCCGAGTTCAAA
Organism: Ascarosepion bandense; assembly: GCA_037127315.1. Taxonomy (NCBI): domain Eukaryota; kingdom Metazoa; phylum Mollusca; class Cephalopoda; order Sepiida; family Sepiidae; genus Ascarosepion; species Ascarosepion bandense. Next base: position 488,590 of record JBBBDQ010000512.1, read on the forward strand.
TTTCAGACTAGTTTGTTGAGCTAACTTTTGCAATAAATGTCTTTGAGGAAGGTATGATTCCGTATATTCTCCATCCAGCTATGGGTTAAATATAAGAAAAGACTGGATTTTTTAGCCATGTGTTGCAATATTTCTAACGTAAGAATAAATCTAAATTTCAAACCTTGGAGAAGGCAACTGGAAGCCAATTGACAGTTTTTTCCAAGAATGAATAGTAGTTCACAGATAAAAACAGAAAAAAGAAACTGTGGAGAGGCTTGATCCCTTGTGTCCTGAAAAGACGAGGTATTAAATTAAAATCCGAGTTTTTGGAATATACAATATATATATATATATATATATATATATATATATATATATATATACTAGCAGTATAGCCCGGCGTTGCTCGGGTTTAATAAAAGCTTTAAAAGTAATCCATGGTCCTGGAGGTCAGACTCAGCCTAAAGAATATTTGCGTGAAGTTTGGTGAGAATCGGATAAATATTGTGGATTTGTATAAAGGACATACAGACAGATAAACAGACACACACACAAACATCTTGCCTTTTTATATATATATATATTATCGATTTTCTGCACTATTGTAAGAGCTGCAACCTTGAAACTTCTAAATATCGTTTCTTACGTCTTTGTCTATGAGTGTATCAAATTTGATTAAAATCGGACCACTCCTTCTATAACCCAATTTTTTCGATTATCGAGTTTCAATATTTATCAGAGGTACCTAGATGTGCGTGGTGGTCCAGTGGATATCGGCCCGGAACAAGAAATCGGAGAGCCGAGTTCAAATTCCAGTTGAATTTATTGTATTCACTTACGCGCAAATACCCTTGGGAAAGGTATTAATCCGTCTCTTCCTTCCAGTTATGGGTTAAATAACAGGACAGATTGGGTTCTATAGCCTTGGTGGGCAACCAGTCTACCGCAGAAAGCAATGGCAACCTACTGCGGGATAATCTTCTGCCCAGTCAGTCATGTCTCTTTCGAGACATGATCGCCCAAAGCGTGTATCGCGCATGGCACTTAACTGACTGACCTCGACACAAAATCTAGCTAAGAACACTCGCAGACGCTTATAGTACAACTGTGTAAATTTTCAAGAAAATCAGTTCAGCCGTTTCGGAGTCTATAGGTAACGGACACAGACACTTACACACACACAGACAAAGTTCCATTTATAAATAAGTTTAGATTTTAAGTAAATAAAATAAGATTACATAAAAGAGAATATGTCCAATTGTTCTTTAATTAATTCTAAATTTTAATGAAAGTTTTAACAGAATTAACTCGATCATTGTAACGTCTTACCATTTAAAAAAAATAAAAAAATAGCATCGAACGGGAATCGAAAACACAATGTTGCATTTATTGAAACCACCCTGATAAAGATCCCTGTCGAAGCATATTAAATTGAATTTGAATTAAGTGGAATTGGTGAGTTGAGTGCAAATGCCATTGGGAAAGTCGTGAATCCATTTCAACTATGAGTTAAATAGCACAGTAAACATGACTCTTTATCCTTCGGCGGCAACCTGTCTTAGAGAAGGAACACTCTGAATTACAGACCATAAGAACAACAAGAAACTGCTTCACTATTTTGCCTAAGAATGTATGGCAATTAACATCTATGAAAAGGAAAACTCTCAGTTGCAAACAGTGAAAAACGCAATGACAAACCACGCTATCTTAACTAATAATCAACGGCCATCAAGAGATATAAAAAGAAAGTAATCTCTGCAGACCCATAATCGCCTACGTCCTGAAAGGACATGGCATTAAAAAAATGTACCCTAAATTTGAACTCCGTTCACTAAACTCCTTTCTGTTGGTAACTGTTTGTCCAACGCAGCAGCTTTCACTGAAGATCGACAGTTTTGTTAACTGGCATTAAGCAAGTTAAATTTGACAGTTTATTGCTGGTGCTGTCACAATATGAAGCAAATGAGCCGTAAAATAAGGAACATTTCGAACAATTTGTGAATGATTAATATCAACAACAACAGTCAATCTATTTATTTTTTTCCTGTCTCCTGTTAGATTTGTTCCCGGTTAAAACAGAATTCTACATTTCTCGTCCCCACCCACCGTAAATGCTTGTTTCTATTATTTCATTCTGTTCCAGGTTTCATATTCTCTGACCATTTATCGATGGTGTCCGTTGAATGTCTTTTTAAATTCATTATGGATTCCTTCCAGGGAACTGTAACTTTTTTATGACGCAATATTTTATGACTGTTCAAATGTGATAGCTTAAGGTTTAGGCAAAACATTAGGATATGGCGGTGAATTAGAAAATGCGACTGTAACCTTAGTCGTCTGCTTAGATTAACATTGAGTGCAAAAGCAGAGAGAAAGAGAATCAGGAAGAGATGGTGAGATAGTAAGGATTTAAAGTAATAAGAAAAAGGACAGTAAAGGGAGAGAAAAAACGCAATGCCAAAAAAGAGAAAGCTGTATGCGACCCCCACCCCAAAAAAAAAAAAACCAAAAACAAAAACAAAATACAGATTGAAATAAAATGATTTTCTTTTCTTTAATATTTGCAGAAAAAGAATTTGGAGACATAGAGTGAGAGAAAAGGGTCAATGTAAACAAAACAAAAAACAAAAACAAAAACAAAAAACAACAAAACAAAACAAAACAAAACAAAACGAAACAAAACAAAAGAGAGACGTGGAGAAGAGAAAGGAAAGAGAAAACTAGAGATAAGAAGACGAGGAATTTTAATGAACGAAAAAGAATGAAAGTTTGGAGGAGACGGAGGCAGACAAAAAAATATTTCAAACCCGAAAATGACGTAAGAGTCAATATATAATCAGTTGCAAAAGAGAGGGAAGAGAAAGCAAATCTTAAAAGCAAGAAAGAAAAAAAAAAAAAAAAAGGAAAGAAAGAGCGAAAGAAGAAATTACAAAAAAATTATTTTTGTTATTAATGTCTAAATACCAAGCCACCGAAGCGCATATTTAATGTACTTTTCACACATATAGTCTCCAACTCTGACTGTTAGCATTGAGATAAGAAGCTGTGTCATACAGCGGTATAATTAGCTTTTAACAGAATCATTATCACGCATTATAATTTCTCAAGCGGGGTGGATCGCCGCTATAACGGTTAATGGTATGAAAAACAGAAACAGCATGCTAAGTTCGAATTTCTGTGGCGTCTTCTTACATTGCATTTCACATTATTAGCCATTTTAATTTTTACACATCTTTAGAAAGAGTTTCAGAGGATTATTTACAAATCTATTTGGTTATGTTTCCATATATATGTATTCCTAACCTTACGCCGGTAATTTGTTCCAGGAGAGGCGACTTTAGTCAAAAATCAACATAAATTGAATTTACTTGTCTTCAAATTTATTTGTCACAAGGTAAAACAAAAATAACCATTCCCAATTTTGTATTTTATTTATAAATGCATTGTTTGGTCAATAAGAATCTATTTTTAATTTAGAAACAAATAAATTTGAGTTTTTAATATAGTACAGAAAAAAAGTAATCTCAATTTACGAATGCACGAACGTACATCCTTGTAAAAGTAGATGCTTAAAATTTGGTGATCTTTATAGTACATTGCGGACTCTTTATTTGTGAATGTAGTTTGTTTTAAGACATTATAAAATAAAATGATTTTGTAAGGTTAAATGACAAATACAGTTATTAAAATTATTTTGCGATATTAGAAAATAAAGTAATTTATATTAAATTTACCAATATTTACATTCAATTTGTTTATTTAAATCGCGGATGTTGATGGCTTTTATTTTTGTTAGTGTACAGTAACATGATTTTATGTGTTTCAACGCTTTTCTAATGATATTACAACTTCAATATTCGTGGGGGATAAACGTATTAAATGACTTAAACTTGTTTTGTTTTTCCATATATTTTTTGACATACGGCGTATAATCGATAACGACATAACTCAAAATGACGTAACCCGAGGGATACCTGTATAAATTATAGTCAACTTGACGTTATTTATAAGATGTAGCAAGCGCTTTGATGAAATTTGCTAGACTTACACGCACATCAAATTGAAACATTGGTACCTGTTCGAATACTAAAGTTAAGCAACGTCGAAACTGGTCAGTACCAAGATAGGTGACCGCCTAGGATAGCAGGTGCTGTAAGCTTGTATGTGTGGGTAGTGTAATGGATAATGGCTAAGAATAGTTAATCTGAGAAGCGAGTTCAAATTCCAGTCGGGTTCGTTATTTTCGCTTAGGCGCAAATAAAATTGGGAAAGGTATGAATTCAACTTGTATTCCCCAAGCTATAGGTTCATTAGTAAAACTTATATCAGTAAATTTTTATCTAAAAACATTCTCATAATCTGAAAATATTTTCTGGCTTTAAATAACCTGCAAAAGGTTAATAATCCGGAGAATACGAATCAATGATTTTTATATTAAAAATATGAATTTTCTCTCTTTACATTCGGACTATAGATTCTATCTTTGTCGTTGTTATGACAACGTTTCGGTCCATTGTCCTTTGGCCTTAATAATGTGTATATCCATCTCTGTTACCTACAGAAAATTCTGAGCTAAACCCTTATTTATTCTACAGGAGTAGACTATTCTTGTCTCCTTATATATGTCTAGGGATGTCTCATCTACTTCTTAATTTTAGTACTGCTTCGTTACTAGTTGCCTGTTTCCACTGAGTCCCAGCACACACACACACACACACACACACACACACACACACACACACACACACACACACACACATATATATATATATATATATAGGTAAAAAATACCAAGTGAGCCAGACAGACCTACTTAGGTTTCATCTAAACGGATCGTCATGGAAAGATGGCTCTCCTTGACGATCCGTTTAGGAGAAACATAGGTAGGCCCGTCTGGCTCGCTAGATATTCTTTACTTATTCCACTCTACCTAAGTATTGAGTGTTTTTTGTTAGTTGATTAATCGTACTGTTTTTTTTTTCTTTGGGCTACGTGCTGACTCAGTCCGAACCCTTTTGACTGATGTCCATGTACTTAGCTCTTTCTTTTTTAAAACCGTTTTTTCCTTTCGTAGATTCGTGGAAGGTTTTTCGACAAGTATAGTTATAATCTCATTTACAGTATATATATATATATATATATATATATATATATATATATATATATATGTGTGTGTGTGTGTGTGTGTGTGTGTGTGTGTGTGTGTGTGTGTGTACATAAAATGTAATATAGTTACTAATAGTAATGATAATAATCATGATAACAACTTTAACGTAACATTGGGAAGCTGTGATGGCGCAAATATGCGAACTCATAGACATATACATTATAAATAAACTAACAAATGTTATTAAGAAAAAAGACAAATGTTTATGCAGAGACGATGCCTTATTAGTTCTAAGAAACTTTAACGAAAAAACTACAGAAAAAAACAATAAAGCAAATTATAAAACTTTCAAAACCCTAGGATTTACGATAGATAAAAATAATCCCATGAAAAAGTAGTTAAAATAGTCAAGTTCCTAAATGTTCCTAAATATTTAAAAAAAATTCCCTAAAAATAGCAAAATGTAACAAATTATCATCAAAAACACACTTAAAATCAGTTACAGCTAACACGGAGAACTTAATAATTAAGCATAATAAAAAAATACCCAACAAAACCAATAATAATCGCAGCATAACAAAAATAACAACCAACAAAACAGTACCAATAAATTTAGCTGTCAAAGCAAAGAAAACAAATGTTTACTCAAGAAAATAATATACAAAGCTAACATAACAAACAACGTTTACACAGAAAACAAAACTCACATAGGCACCACAAAAATATAACAACCACAAAATGTCATTCAAAAAAGAAAAATAAAGAAACCATACAACCCTATCAAAATACATATGTACTAAAAAAAATAATGCACCCCCGCCCCACGAAAATCAAATGGGTAATGATAAAATAAGCAGCTGCACATTATATCAATAGTAAGAATTGTAAATTATCCTTAGAGGAAAACATAGCAAAATTACTTGTAAAAACCAAAATAAACATTTAAACAAGAAAAACGAAATAATGGTAAATGTAGACACATGAATAAATATTTACTTTACCATCAAGATACTAATTGAAATAAAATACATAAATAAAATAAGCATAACATAAACTTCAAATGAACAAACAATCGAAATAAATATAATATAAAACACTATTTTAGGATAAATTCAACTTTCTACAATTAACACTTTATCCCCACCAAAATCAAATGAAAAATCATAAAAAGAACAGACACACACAATATCATAAGCAAAAATTGTTAATTACACTCAGGTGAAAAAATAGTAGCAATAATCAGTTAAAAAAACAAAGCAAAATAAACTCTTTAACAAAAAAAATGAAATAATTGATAAGATTAGGCACACAAAGAAGCACATGAACAAATACTTAATTTGCCAACTAATGCACTAATTAAAATAAACATGGAAATAATATAAATATAACAAACTTTTAATTAACAAAGTAATAAATAAAAATCCATTTATAAATCTAAACAATTAACACTTATAATTATAAAAAGCATGACATGTATTTATGTATGTGCATATGCGTGTAGAGTAGCAAGCATAAAGATCAGAATGATGTTAAGAAAAAGTCTAAATATGAAATAACTTTTATTTTAATGTTTCAAAGAACATTTTATCAAGGAAAAAAGGATATAAAATGAAATTATATAATTCCAAAATAAAGTTCAATAAACTTATTTTGATAAAGTTATAAGACTAATTATGTAACAGTCGAAAAAATAGGTGATCAAAAACATCAGAACGATGAAATAAATCCATAAAATTTTATAATTGTTTCGCATTATTGAAAGTTTTTTTTAGGGTAAGAATATAAAATGGGGTATTTTACTAAATTACACCGGCTCTTTACTGGCTCTTGCATTGTAAATATGGCGAAAAAATCTATGACGTTGATACTTAGAAAACTGATAGTCAAGTTACGTAATGAAGATAAACTCTCGATATGGGATATTTCAAAGGGTTTGTGGAAATATGAAAGTGTTATTCATAGTATTTTAAGAAAACTTGAGGAAGCTGGGTCCTGTAAAGCCAAGAAACCACCTGGCGGGCCTAGGAAAACTACTGCAAGGGAAGACAGATAGATTGATAAAGAATAAAAGAAGAACTAATGCTAACCTTGGTATTAAATATCAAGGCAAACTATTTCCCGAAGACTTAATGAAATAAATATGAACAGTCGAGTAGCCTCTACGAAGCCTTACATTTCTAGAAGGAATCAAATAAGCCGATTGAAATTTGCCACTGAACACCTCATATGGACAGAAGAACAGTGAGATTGTGTTCATTTCAGCGGTGAGTCAAAGTTTAACCTGTTCGGTTGTGACGGGAGAAAGTTCGTTCGACGTTGTCCTAAGGAACGATATTTGCCTCAGTGCATTAAAAGTAGCGGTAAATTTGAAGGAGGAAGTGTGATGGTGTTTGGCATGATTTCAGCTGCTAATATGGGACCTCTTTTTAGGCTACACGGTAAAATTAACGCAACTGTATACAAAGAGATATTGAAGAAACATGCTGTATCTAATTTGAGAACTGCAATTAATCAACCAGCTGTATTTATGCATGATAATGCGTCATGTCAAACAGCGAAGTCTGTTAAGACATTTTTTTCTGAGGAGGATGTTACTGTGATGAAGAGGCCTGCTCAAAGCCCAAGCATGAATCCGATTGAGAATGTTTGGAAGTTACTAAATGAAAGCGCCAAGGAAAAGAATCCAACAAACGTCGAAGAACTATGGACTAATTTGAAAGGAGAATGGGAGAAAATATCCGTTAATGAATACAAGACATTAATTCGCTCATGTAGCAAAAGATGTCAAGCAATGAAAAGTAGATTGAAAGAAAAGTAGATTTCAAAAGATTGAAAGTAACGGTTTTCCACATCAAGTAATAATGAATTATGAACACTATTTTCATTTGGATATGATGTATCCATCAAAATAGTATGGTTTTGTTAATCGTTCTGATGTTTTTGATCATCTATTTATTTCGAATGTTATATAATTATGCTTATAATTTTATCAAAATACGTTTATTGAGATTTAAATTTTAGAATTATATAATTTGCTTTCATTTCCTTATTTTTTTCTTGATAAAATGTTCTATGAAGCTTTAAAATAAAAAAGTTATTTCACATTTAAACATTTTCTTAACATCGTTCTGATATTTATGCTCGCTACTGTATATGTGAATATGCGTACGTGAGTGCGTGCACATATGTAAATAGACGTGTGTATGTGTGTGTATACATGCATATACAAAGTATTCAAAATCCAAATATTAAAAAGACGATGACACTTCTACCAACAATAACAATAAAATCAACACAAGAAAATTTCCAAATAACACAGGAAACAAAAGGAAAATGAAAAAATGCTAAAAACGACGACATGTGACTATGGAACTCTCCACCTGATAAAACAGGAAATACGTACACAAGCGTACACTCACGCACAGGAACAAATAACCAAAATATATTCTTCTTCTTCTTCTTCTTCTTCTTCTTCTTCTTCTTCTTCTTCTTCTTCTTCTTCTATGTGTCTTGTCCTTTCAGGACGTAGGCGATTATGGCTTTCCACGTTTCCCTAGCGTTGGTGGCTCTTAGCGCGCTTTCTCCTGTATCACTACGCAACCCCGTTCTCTTATCCACCTGCTCAGGCCCTTCAAATATGTTTACTGCTACTTTCCTTTGTCTCTTGTCCCCTTTATCTGGCCTGTTATTATCAGGTTCTTCAAGCCCTCCTTCCTCATTACATGTCCCAAGAACTTTAGTTCTTTTTTCCTGATGCTCAGCATTAATTTCCTTTTCGTTTCCCTCCTTTCCAAAAACACAGCATTGCTCACATGCTCGGTCCATGATATCCGCAGCATCCTCCTGTAGAACCACATTTCAGTTGCTTAAATTTTTTCCTTTATCTTCGATGACATTGTCCAGCGTTCACTGCCACATTAAAGAACTAACATCACATAGCAATCCAGTACTCTCTTTTTTGTTTCTAGTGAACGTTTCTTGTCTCTTAATACTCTACTTAGCTTATTGAATGTGTTTTTCGCCATGCCAATTCGCCTTCGGATCTCTGTGTCGCACTTTCCGTTTTCTGTTAGAACATTTCCTAGCTATTTAAGTTTTTGTACCTGCTTGATTTTATTATCCCCCAACCTGTATTTCGCACTTTGGGCTGCTCTTTCTGATGATGACCACGTAGTCGGTATTTAGAAATATTAACAATAAATTTCTAAAAACCTCTTAAGAGTGGACAGAAAAAGAATTCGCCTTCGAAACACTGGAGTCGAGATGCTGAAGCTAACATTAATCAGATGTGATAACGTTTTACTGATATTAATTGATATATATATATATATATATATATATATATATATATATATATTAGAGCCATTAGTATCTGTTGGGTTTAATTCAGCTGACTCTGAGTAGACTCGCATTGTGCTGCTATTAACTTTGTCATGATCGGTGATATTATGTATGGTCCTGGTTTTAGATTTGTTGTAAAGAACTGTGAGATTAGCACACTCTCAATGCATTTTCTTTTTAATGAATTCTTTTCTTTCCTGCTCAGACTTGAGGCAGCCTATCGACAAAAATAAAAAGGCGTATTGGCCGACATGACGGACCAATTTCTGGATTGATGAAATGATTTGACAGCATTCACTAGTACTGAATCATCGGTATGTTTGTGCTCATGTACACACACATATACATACATAGACTTACAGAGTCGCATAGAAAGAAGTACATTGCAAGCACAGAAGTGGAAACGGAAGAGCAAACATTACGAAGATTTATGCCTTATCCAAGTTAAATAAAACAATTACTCAAGCCCAAACACATAAACCTATGATGAAACGTGAGAAGCATAAGTTGTCCGAATTTCCTAGATGAAGCATTTATATGATTAATTTTGACCGTTTTTTCTTTTATCTCAATTCAGACAACTTAAGACGCTTATATCTACTAACACTAATACAGTAAAATGTAAAGAAGCGTTATGACGCCGAATAACATCGGGTGCAGACAAAATTTAAATCTAGACTGCGAATGGGTTTCCGTTGTCAAATCTGTTAAGTACCGGACATACACTAGATGAAGTGCCAAGACGTAAACTTCAAAACTTGAAGGGTATGTATTGCTGATTATTTAAGTCAGCCACTGAGAAAACTGCGCCACGCTGGCCACACGCACTTGAATTTTGTGAACTTTCGGGAAACTAATGTTGTCAGGATTTTCAAACCATTGGCGATTTTTACTAAGAAAAAATCATACGTGCAAACATTATTTTTCATAATATCCATAATACAAATGTATAATAAAAACATAATAAGCATTGTTTTCTATTGTCATAGATTAGAGAGAAATTCTCATTTTTTTCTAGGTAACTCAAAACTTGGTCTACTGAAACTTTAAAATGGGGCCTGGCGTGTGCGTAACTAAGCTCACCTTTTAAACTAACAGTTTACGGAGGTGAGACAATAGGAGTCATGTCCGAGGCTTAAACCGTTATTGAACTATTCAAAGTCGATGTAAGAGTTAAACTGAACTGTGCTAACTAATGCGATTTCATGGACAGGATTTTCTTTGAATAGTACAACTCCCAGCTTCGCAGTTTCGAAGCAAAGCGTGCATTTATGCACGACACTTCACCTTCTTGTGTACCTCAGGTTACCAGTGAATGTTTCGAGCGTAAAAGGTTTACCAGGAAGGAATATAATGAAATGGCCAACATCTGAAATCCCGATCTGAATCCGATTGAAAATCTATGTTCAATTGTGAAGATTAAATTATTTGAAGGTGGCAAACCATCTAACAAAAAAGTAAACCTATAGGGAGCAGTTAAGACCACCATTTCGAAAAATGAACCAGTTGAAGTAAAATGTTAAACAAAGTTAATGGCTAATAGATTACTGATTGCTATTGAGAAGAAGATTGTTAAGATTGAAATGCTTCAAAGTTTTATCATATATCTTTACTATTTGTCCTATTATAGGTGTTGGTCAATTTCTAATTTTATTACCTTGTTATTGAATTAAAATGATATTTTATAGTTTTACCTCATAAATTCAAACTGCAATGATATAACAATAATAAAACTTCTACGTAATTTAATTCAAGCTTTCTTTTGACATCTCAATCGTAAAATTGTTTAAAACAAATCCGAGATATTGAGGTTTATGGGTTTTGAATAATAATTTCAGGGAGACTATATTAATGGTGTGTGTGTGCGCACACGCGTTGTGGTGCAGTGAATATTGGCACTGAACGAGAAACTGGAGTGCCGAGTTCAAATTCTAGTTAAATTCGTTGTATTTACTTACGCGCAAATGCCCTTGGGAAAGGTATAAGTCGTTTCTGTCTTCTGGGTTAAATAACAGAAAAGACTGGGTTCCATAGCCTTGGTTAGCAACCAATCTACCACAGAAACTAATAGCAATTTACTGCGGAAAAATCTTCTGCCCAGTCAGTCATGTCTCTTTGGAGACATGCACGCCCAAGCGTGTATCACGAATGGCACTTAACTGACTTATCTATCTATCTATCTATCTATCTATCTATCTATCTATCTATGTATGTATGTATGTATGTATGTATGTATATTGTATATTTGGTCAGTAATCTCTCTTTTATGCAGGTTTCATTAAAAAAGTTTTTTATGTAATTTTTCATGTGATCTTAGGATTAAAAGACTAAAAATAAAAAAAGGCTTTATTCATAAAAAATAAAAACTCAACACTCAATAATATTGACTACGAATACGCTGATAACGTACTTACTGTGTACGGTACATAACACATAAACACTATACTACGACATACATAACACAACATACATTCTGTTACATGTAAGAAAAATATCCTCGAAAATGGCTAAAAGTATAGCCGAAATTGCTCGGATAAACAAAACATTTGGACAATTTTTATATAATTTAGGTCCTCAAAGAAAAAAATCACAAGATGACATGAAAAATTAAATAAATTAAAGTTAATCATTAAAACTTGTCTGCTGTTTTTAAAGAAACCTGCATGTATATATATATATATATATATATATATGCATCGTTCATTCAGCAATGAATTAGAACACTCTCAGCTATTAGGCGTGTATAATGATAATATACACGCTAAAAAGTCTGCCTCCTTCTACCGAGCACCCGTAGCTAAGAGGTAGAATCGCCGACTGACGCCAATTCGGTCGGGTTTCAATCCTGGGTAAAAAGCAATCGGTTGTCTAACCGTACTGATAAGCTGTGATGCAGCGAAACAGATCTATATGCGGATGACTATATAAGAAAGTGAAAAACACGTAGATTAAAATCCACTGTTCAAACATTTACTTTTATAAAGAGTGATCAATACAGGGTAGAGCTTAATATTGTAATTTTGTTATTACGATGGTTTTTAAAAGCACAATATCACTACACAAAAAATTTCATGTTAAGAACAATACTGTTTTTCTTCAGGTGATATGTTAGAATATTTTAATTTTAGTATTGTTCTGAAACATGAAAATTTTTGTAAAGTGATATTATGCTTTTATAAACCATTGCAATAACAAAATTACAATATATATATATATAGATATATATATATATAAAGAGAGAGAGAGAAACAGACAGACAGACAGAAAAGAGAGAGAGAGAAAGAAAGAGAGAGAAAGAGAGAAATATAACATATAGCAGTTACAATTTTACATCAAAAACGTTACAGAAATCTTTTTGTGAAGCATGGTTCGCAAGTTAGTCTCGTAAATGAAAGTTGTAACTACATTGATGCACACTGGAATTCCATAATTGTGGCCTTGTGTCAAACTAAAATAAGGTTAGTAAATATGCACGTATATACGTATAGTCGTGTTCGTCTCGCTCACAGCGAAAAATGTGGGGGCTTTTCGTTTACTTTCAGATGCAGAAACTGGTGCCTTTCCAACAGGGACGAAAATATGGGCGTGGAAGAAAATTGATAATCCAATTGTTGGCGAACGTGATCGACAGGGTAGCGATTGTGTTAATAACAATTGAGGGACAGTTATTAAAACAGATGATCTCATTAAGCCGAGCGACCCGAGCACCGTTTCCAAACACGGTGCTTTTTACGTTGTTATTACAGTTGATATATGGCAAAAAGAAGGAGTGGGTGGAGGTCCTAAGGCGAGGAGACTATTGAATTGGTGGAGTAGTTGGGTAAAGAAAAAGAAAGAAAAAAAAAGGTAAAGTACTTAAGAAGAGAATAAAAGAAATAAAAAAGGATGAATGAAAAAGGAAGAATAAAAATAATATTAGTAGTATGGCGGGCGATACCAGTAATAAAAGTATTGCGGACGAAGAGAAGAAAGATTTTGTTAAATTACTATTTCTGTTATTGTCGGCACTATTGGCGAAGATATAATTTGTTGAGAACAAACAACGGCTATGAAGAAGGTAACAATAAATCAGAATAAAACACATGACGAAGACAGAAGCATGATTGGCTACTAAAAAGGGGTACGAACTAAAGAGGCAAAATATTATATATATATATATATATATATATATATATATATATATATTATGAGAATATTGATAAATTACTTTGATGGTTTATTTTGAAGGAGAACGAAGAAGACAGGCGCTGAAGACATGAGATGAAGTTAGACGGAGAGAAGGCAAATGTTTGGGGAAAATGGATTGACAGATAGATTGATGCATTGATGGTTTTTATAGATTATCACACATACACACACGCGTATATATATATATATATGTATATATATATATATATATATATATATATATATATATACCAGCGACTGTATGAACAGATCGTAGTTATAAAGAACGATTCATTATTACTAAATTAGTGGCTTGGTAAGACTTTTGGTATAATTCTAAAAGTAGTCTCAGATAAACAGCTTTTAAATGTTCATATATATATATATATATATATATATATATGCAAAAAATAGTTCAACATATATAGTTAAAAATAATTCGAGATAATATAGACCTGAAAACTTGTCCCAAATATGTAGTTCCGAAAAAAAGCCTAGAAAAATAGTTTCACATTTATAGTTTCAAAATATAGTCTCATATATAAGGGCCTAGAAACTAGTCTTGAAAAGTAAACCCGTATGTATAGTCTAGAAAATAGTCCCACATATAGTCCTGAAAAATAATCCAATATATACTCTCGAAAAATAGTCTCAGATATTGTCCTAAAATTAGTCCCGCATATACAGTCCTAAAAAGAAATCCTATATATAATCTTGAAAACTAGCCTAAAAAATATTACTTGATATATAATCCCCCAAAGTATTTGCATATATATACAGTTTTGAAAACTAGTTCCGCATATGCAAACCTGAAAAGGAATTTCATATGTATATATATAATGCAGAAAAATAATAACGCATATATAGTCCTGTAAATCTTTCACACACACACACACACACACACACACACACACACACACACATATATATATATATATATACATATATATATAACTCAGAAAAGTAGTCCCGCATATATAGTCCTGAAAAGTAGTCTCACATATCTGGTTCTGAAAAATATTCTCATATACATAGTCCTGAAAATAATTTCGACAAATTTAAAAATCAATGCTAAAGAAATATCCATGAACGTTTATTTTTAGGGACATTATCATATTAATTAATGGCATAAATATCAAAAACAAAGCGGGTTTCATTTGTTGTTGGTGAATTTCTAATGAAAAACACGATGGAAAGTAGAACAAATATTTTTAAAGAAAACATTGTTCTGCAAAATAGCTTATTCAAAACGTAATTTATTTTCTCACCGGTTTTATGTAAGATTCGGTAATCAAGCCGTTAAAGTTGTTAGATGCAAGGTTTCCTTGTAGAGAAGGTTAAGAATGAAAATAATTTCTTTTTATTTGAAATATCACCTAGTTAGGTTAATTCTATGCATTTACACAAAGAAAACTCTATCTATCTATCTATCTATCTATCTATCTATCTATCTATCTATCTCATTTCATTCATTATCTATCTATCTATCTATCTATCTATCTATCTATGGATGTTGGCTGTGGGAAAATGGATATCGTCTTTGAATTGGAGAGCCGAATTCGAATTCCAGTTGAATTCGTTGAATAGCAGGATTGATTAGATCTTGTAGCCTTGGTTGGCAGAAAAAATGGCAACTTACTGCGAGAAAATCTGTCTAGTAAATCATAGATCGAAAGTTTGTGTATCACGTACGGAACTTAACTGACTTGACTTAATTCTATTGCTTTTTCTTCATTATCTATCTATCTATCTATCTATCTATCTATCTATCTATCTATCTATCTATCTATCACTTGTCCTTTTTATCTATCTATCTATCTATCTATCTATCTATCTATTTATCTATCTATCTATCACCATTTTCCTTTTTATCTATCTATCTATCTATCTATCTATCTATCTATTTTCATATCTGTATGTTTATCGCTTTGTCTGTTAGCCTATCTTTTTAACTCAGTATGTTTGTAATTGTACATAGGAATATGAATAAATTCGCTTACATAACCTTATTATTCTCGGTTAAACATATTATTCTGCATTAAAAAATCTCATCAAACCTGAAGGCTTCTTGCAATGACTAAGTAAGTATGAAAGTAAAGAATATAATAATTCTCTAATCAGACTAATGTATTTAAGGCTCCATTATTGCTTTTTAGCAAAAACGCGTTTTTTTCATTCTCTTCACCCGTGCATTAAGAGTAGAGCCGTTCTCAGAATTATAATTCGAAGCATAATGCAAACTTAATGACGTTTCAAAAGGCACACAAGAGATATCGAGTCCGTCGATCGCTTAATGTGTCCGAGTTATGACGAACACTCTAATGACGATGGGATCAAGGATTATTCAAGCAGGTATATTAACCAGTTAGCTTGTGCTCTCTCCTACTCATCTCTCTCTCTCTCTCTCTCTCTCTCTATATATATATATATATATATATATATACGCCGTTTAAGACGTCTGCGGATCGCGTGAAACTCGAGCTACGACTAGAGCCATCATTCCATAGGATTGAACGTTGTTAAGCGTTTTTTGTTGAGTCTAGGCAACCTACACTTTAAGAACTTTACTAAGTAGGTAAGGTTGCCGTTAGGTCTTTTTTCTCTTTCTTTTTTCAGTATTGTCGAGTTTTATTCGGGACTGTATCTTTTAGATTTTTGTAAGTCTTGTGTTGGTTCCATCAACGGTTATTTCCTTTGATATATATATATATATATATATATATGTGTGTGTGTGCGTGTGTGTGTGTGTGTGTGTGTGTGTGTGTGTGTGTGTGAGGATACGTATAATAGATCTCAAATAGTGGAAAGGTCTGCTTCTCGAAGAAAAGAGGAGAAATATTACTAAGGGACAAAAAGAACAGCCTGTCGTCAAACATTGAAATATGCTAGTTGTATATACAAGCGCATACATTTACACTTTTATCTATTCAAATACAGTGACATTTAACTTTATCATTTACTGTGAAGACATTTTACAACTAAGATGATCACCACTTACGATTAAAAAAAAAACACTTCAGTAAACAAATGTTGTCTATGAATTCACTTTGTTGGCTTGTAGAATGCCCATCTACTAATAATAGTTAAAATAAAACATACGTTGGTTACCAAACCACTACATTATCGCATCTATTAATGTGTGATTCATCTGTTGGTAGCTCAATTAAATCACGTTACCAAACAATATAATAATATAGCTCAACAAAAAATCCGAAAAATCCTAACCTATAACAAAAAAATGCTATATCATATAAACTGTAAAAAACAAAAAACAAAAACAAAAAAAACAATTACAAATTTAAATATCTACTTGGAAACAGAGAAATGATTCTAAACAAAGCAAAACAATCGCTAACAAAGAAATTTCTTTGATTTTTTTTTACTGATTTTGTAGGAAAGTTTCTGCCTAAATTGACCAAATATATATAATAGTTGAAGTATGGCCATTGCTTGATATATCACCTTCTTACAGATTCACAATTGTGCTGTAGAAATGTAGCATTTGGGCCCAGCCAAGAGGACA
The DNA here is from genome assembly GCA_037127315.1 of Ascarosepion bandense. Taxonomy (NCBI): domain Eukaryota; kingdom Metazoa; phylum Mollusca; class Cephalopoda; order Sepiida; family Sepiidae; genus Ascarosepion; species Ascarosepion bandense. The sequence goes on from JBBBDQ010000512.1 coordinate 505,710, forward strand.
CACTCTGCTACATTATTGTTCCACTGATCTTTGTTTTTTATTCGGCTCTGTCGGAACGACAAATCGAGGTGCTGAGTTCGAAATTCAGTTGAATTCCTTGCATTCACTTACGCGCAAATATCCTTGAGAATGGTATTAATCCGTCTCTTCCCTCCAGTTATGGGTTAAATAACAGGACAGATTGGGTTCTATAGCCTTACCTGGCAACCAGTCTACTTCAGAAAGCAATGGTAACCTACTGCGCGATAAACTTCTGCCCAGTCAGTCATGTCTCTTCCGAGACATAATCGCCCAAAGCGAGTATCACGTATGGCACTTAACTGACTGTTCATCATGTTTTATTTGAAACACATAGTTTATCTAGTGATGATTTTTTAAAAGCAATGCTTGTGCACGAAGTTTTGTTCTTTTAGGCGTGGAACTGCATCATTAGATGGAATCGATCCCTATTTTTATATCTGAGGGTTTATTCGAGATGGAAGACTTCTCAAAGTCTAGAGGTCCATCTTTGTCAGCGGAATAGGTCATTGAATCAGCATTCTATAGAAAGATCTATTTCACGTATAGATGGGACAATGAAAGATTGTGGATGTGCGGCTAGTGTTACGGTTAACGGGAATGAAAAAGAAGTCAGCGATTCAAATTCGAATTCTGGCCGAGTTTGTTACAGTGACTTCCGCAAAAATATCCTCCAAAAAGTTATGATACTTTTTCCCTTTTCTTGTTGACAACCAGTCTAAGAGAAAGAAATCTCTGAATGCCGAAAACGCATATAATCGAGGAACCGGATAGAGCCACTTATATAATCATTTCAAGGCAGAACTGCCACTGATGTACAGGGGGTTACAGTGAGAGAAATAACAGGATGTCGAAGAAAGGATAAAAGATGGATGGGAATCAAGGAGATAGAAGATGGGAATTGACGTTGCATTTAAATTTTTGAAGATTCAGGGAAGCAAGCAAACGGAAGAGAGTTCCACAAACGGGAAGTGCGAGAAAAGAAACTGTTAGAGTAAAAGAGCCAAGGGGTATACTCTCCCACATTATTGTTCCATTGAGTTTTTTTTAGAGAGGAGGGGCTCTGTTCAGTTTATTTTACTTTAAACATATATTATCTAGTGATAATATATGTACTTCATGCATGAATTTTTTTTTTTCAATTAACTGCAACACTGCGTTATGAACACTACGATATCAACTCTGGTCGAATAAATTAAGGAACAAATATTACTACTCTGGAGCCATATTGGACCAGTGGTTAATGACAACTAAAAGGTGACTTCACACTCTTTAGAACACCAGAACTTCCAAGCTGGAAGACGAGACCTCACCTGAAAATATCCAGCCGTTTTGAATATAGCGTTGTCTTAACCGACTCATCAGAGGAAACCATTCTTCGCCTATAGAGCTATTCAGTCTCCACTATAGATGCCATTGAATGAGCTTGTTTATTTTGAAACCAACAATGCATCGAATTTTGACTGAAACTTGAACATTTCGGAAATGTTTTAATAAGTGAATCCCAAACGGAAATTTGATACCGATGCTTAAAAAAAAAGAAGAGAAAACAGAAAATTGTTGAAACATATTCCGAAAGTATTCATTACGAAAAACCCTTAATATATCGAACGCATGTGGGTAGCAATTAAAGGAAATAAGCTAGTGGAACGCTAGGAGTTAGAAAATCTATGGATACTTTCCAGAAAGTATATATTTTTTTGGAAGATCCTGCAGTGTAAAACCGACGACGGGGCAGGTCTCAAGGTCGTGGAACACTCTTTGCTGACTGCACTCTCGTGTTATATTTAACTCATAGGTTCTTAGTGAAATGACAAGTTGTGAATCTTAGCACGCCAGCCATAATCTAGTCCATCAATGTTGTATATAGCCACAGCACAATCTGTTCTCTGCTATGTTTACAACTCATCATTTATCCATCACACCGAATGGCGCATAGGGAAGCAACTTTTTGTTGCTGTAACAAACTGTTTTTTACGGGGCAGGGTTGTTAGCCCTGCACCCAACCCCCAAACCTGGAGGACCGGTGGACCATTCTTGGTCCTTACGTTTACAGCACCTGGTATTTCCCAAATGCTCACCCATTTAAGTACTGACCAGGCTCGATGTTGCTTAACTTCAGTGATCGGACGGGAACCGGTGCATTCAACACGATATAGCCGGAGACATGTTTGCAACTGGTGTTGTGTATTTTATTTTCGTGATAAAAATTTAGCTGAAAACGGATTTAAACCCTAACGCCCTTCTGATAAGAACAAACTATGTATTTATATTGGCAGTTCCTTCAAAATTCCGTCTTTTTTCTTCTTTTTGTTTGAGAAAAAGCTAATTTCTGCACAAAGACTCCTTTCCTTTCAGGGCTTTTTCTATGAACACTCAGTCTACCAATAGTAAAGACTTCTTTCACTTTCATTCTTTCTTTTAAGTTTCTTCCTTATTCACTCAACCCCCTTCTTCTATCTCCGGTGAAAGTCAGCTCCGTATTTTTAACGGCTAGAGGGTCAAAGCGATTGACTGGGACAGATTCTCCGACTGTCCGTGAGTATAGGTCTTTCGGTTTATAAAGTCTTCGGACAGTGAAATTGCCACCGATACCTTTTCTTCTGAGAAAAAATCTTTATCACTACAAAAGCCAAATGCCGTAAACTGGCTTAGCTGGAGCCGCTATATGAAGCCAGAGATATATTTCTTTATTTTCCGAAGTAGAGTCGAGCCATGTTAAATACATGTATTTTGATGAATAAGAAAATATTCCGATAATTTCTTGATCTCTTGCTAATTGCCTTTAATCAATTTAATCGGCCATTCGAACATTTTGTAATATTCTTTTTCTTCTTCTTCTTTGTCGTATCACTTCAGGAGTTTAGTGATCATGGTTCTCCACAATTACCTGTCCTTTGTCGCTCTTCATATATTTTGTCTTTTTGTTACCGCTCCTAAACCTTACTCTGCCATCAATTTACTCAAGCTAGGTAGATAGGTTATGCGTTATTGCCCTCTATTTATCTTGCATTCAATTTGTCATGTGAGTATCAGGATTTCCAAGCCCCCTTTCCTCATCATGTGCCCTAGAAATTCTCACTGTGTCTTCCTGATTTTAAATATAAGTATAATTTTGTTTCCATTTTCTCTAAAAATTGTTTGTTGCTCATATGTTTCATCCATTGCATTCTCAGAATTCTTCTGTAGAACCACATTTCTGTTGTTTCGAGTTACTTCTTCATCTTTGAGGAAACAGTACAAAATTCCCTGCCATATAGGAGAACAGATATTACGTAATGGTTCGTTATTTTTCTTTGTTTCTAACGAATTTTCTATTTCTTAATATTTTGCTTAGCTTTTAGAAGGCATCATTCGCTATCTAAATTCGCCTTCGGATTTTAGTTCCTGTTTAAACACTTCCGTGTTGTACACGGTTTCGACTCCAACCAATTCCAATTTCAGTGCCTTAGTCCAGAGCAGTTATACGTTTTAATTAGGTTTGTTAGGTTTGTTTTTCATTATAATTTTCTTAAACCCACCTGCTCACTTACATTTATTCATTATAACTACTTTCTTCACTCCAGCCACGAAACATTATTCATACGCAATTAAAATCTTGAGTGTGGTGGTCATTGTGTCAAACAGATCATCCCTCCTGTTTTACTGGAAAATATCGAATCACCCAAATCTGTTAGCACCCATAGAGATCGGGTTTGATGCTCGTCAGTTTCTAAGATTAAAATTGACATCAAAATATAGTGGACCTGGTTAAAGAAAAGGCAATAATGCAGCTGATGGCACTCCCTAAAGGGAGTATTGCATATGGGAGAGAAAGAATATAACTTAACCAATTAAGCTTGAAAATATTCTATGCAGTCTTTTGTTTATCAAAAGAAGTAAAGCCCATGTTCAATTTCACTGAACTAGTAGCAAAGATTTGAAGAAAAGATATTGTTCATAGAACGGATAAAATAAAATAAAATGAATTAGATTGTCAGCTTAAGAATTCAGATTCTATTCTTGGATACAATATGGAAATGTTATGGTTAATGTCATGGTCTTAAGATCTGAATATCACATTGAACTTAGAGATTAACACATCATAAATTGCCAATTCAGTTGTGATCTAACTCGACAACGAGACCGAAATATAACGGAAGGAACATTGAAAACGAACAAGGGATATTTAAAACCGTTTGCCTCCAATCAATTCAATAAAACTACATTATAACCAACAGCATTTCTAGCAAATATTAAATATTGACAGTGTAGATCAATAAGAACGAGGCCTGATAAAGAGTTACTAGCTAAATTTTGGTTTGAAAATTTCACTGTATAACGTTCGATCGATGAGATTAATATCCTCCAAGGAATTAAGTGCTTTAACAAAAAAGGAGGTTATACTGAAAAAGAAATCCTTTTATTTATTATTACACTACAGATTTATTGATGTACATATATTATCAGTCAAGTGCCATACGTGCTACACGCTTGGGCGATCATGTCTCGAAAGGGACATGACTGACTGGGCAGAAGATTATCCCGCAGTAGGTTGCCATTGCTTTCTGCGGTAGACTGGTTGCCGACCAAGGCTATAGAACCCAATCTGTCCTGCTATTTAACCCATAACTGGAAGGAAGAGACAGATTTGCCAAGCGTATTTGCGCGTAAGTGAATACAATGGATTCAACTTGAATTCGAACTCGGCTACCCGGTTTTTCGTTCCGAGCCGATAAAGTGAATTAATAATGAATGAGATTATGTCGAAATATAAATGTTTGTTGTGTAAATTAAAAGCTTTTTTTTTATTAAACTACTGATTTATTGATGTATCTATATATGTATCACTTAATCAAGTGCATTGAAAAAAGAAGGAGATCATGTTGAAAAATATTTGTTGTGTAAAGTAAATGGTTTTTGTTGTTAAATGCTCAGAAATATTGATGTATCTATATATAATTGTTCATACATTAGAGAAAACAAATAGAATTTCAAAGAATAAATTTCTATCGAAATAATTCTATTTCAGAGCAAAGAGGAAAAAGAACTGGTAATACGTGAAATGTTATTGTTGTTATTATTACAAGATCATAAGATCTTTTATTTGAATGTTTGGTCATTGAATGTGAGATAGAACCAAAAGCGAAGACCGGTAATGGAAAAAATTCCTTCGGGAAAATAAAGAGCATATACTTACCAGAAAAAAAAATCAGGAGCAAAGTTCTTCATTAACAACGATGTGATCAAAAGGGTTTATCAATTTACAAATTTGAAGGGACAAATGAAACAAAAGAAAAACGAAAACTACTCAAATGCGAGGCAGATTATGAAATATTGTTGAAAGCAGAAACCTTACTAAAAATCATGCCAAACACATTAGATACATTAAAGATCTGAAGTGTAGAAAAGAGCAAAGCAGACGAGCGATAATAACAACGATGAAGGAAAAATAAATGGAATACAAAAAACAAGAAAACAGCAACAACAAAAAAAAATTGTAATGAAAAGAAAATAGGAAATATCTAAAACCTTTTGTTTGTTGTACAACAATATTTATTCTTTTTCTCAGCTTCTTTCCTCCACCCGTCTCTGTTCATATTTGAGGAGATAATGGAACGATGTAGAATAAGGCAATAGAACGTTTTTGAAAAGGCGGGAAAAAACATTCTTTTATGGATTTGTAAGTTTTCTGGATTTCTTCTACTTTATTAAGGGAAATGCGTATTTATCTTAACCTGATTCACAGATCACAAAAAGCGCTTATATCCTCCAATATATATATATATATTGTGCGTATGATAAAATGATATACAAAAATATGTCTTAGTACAACTTCCTAAATACTTAAACAAATATATTTATGGAAATATATATATATATATATCCCTTGTTCCCTGTTTAGGATGTGGCTTCCGAATTTCTCTTTTCCAATCTTTTCACTTTCCTTATTTTCTTTTTCAATTGGAGTAGATAGACTGAACTATCGCCCGGTTCACACTCCACCCATGTCTATTGAACAGGTGTAGAGGCTCATCCCTTGTTCCCTGTTTAGGATGTGGTTTCCGGCTTTCTCTTTTCCAATCTTTTCACTTTCCTTATTTTTTTTTTCAATTGGAGTAGATTGACTGAACTATCGCCCGGTTCACACTCCACTCATGTCTATTGAACAGGTGTAGAGGCTCATCCCTTGTTCCCTGTTTAGGATGTGGTTTCCGGCTTTCTCTTTTCCAATCTTTTCACTCTTACGTAGCCCCCTGCACACTAGTGGCCTAACCGCCTTGCCCGGGGCGATATAATAAAATATATATATATATATATATATATATATATATATATATATATATTTAGGTATCAATCATTGTACACATGTTTCACGGTAAATAGCGGATGAAAGTGTTGTATCTGTTATCTTCATTAAACTATGAACGAATCTTGGTACTACATTGTATTAAATTTGAAGAATTGGTTGGATACTGACGCCGTCGTGATAGTGTTGGCGGGGGTCTTAACAGTTTTTGTCTTTAGCCCATATGTACACGTATGTGCACCACACATTAAATCGACCACGTGTTTCATGCTACCACCAGTAGAGGGTATGGCAAATGCTGACTTGAAGAGTCGGAATCACGCTTTCTGTTTTTCATTCTTTCAGTATACGTGAGTTTTCAGCACCTCGAATTCTAGAAGTTTGAGTTATAATAGATGTATACACGAGTGGATTAAAACGTGAGTTAAAATTTATTAGGTTAACCGCCAGTTTTGAGTTTAAATCTTGGATCTGGCAGTGCTGAAAATCAAATAGTTTTTAATTTAGTGGAAGAAGCGGACAATCGACACAAAGGAGGATAAAACTGTCGAGTATTAACTGATATTATTTTTTAACTACGGACAGTAGAATAAGAACAATCTACTCAGTTAAATGAATAAAGAGCTCGGCTGAAAATTCCAAGAAATATGCAAAGACAGACACTTGAAAGTAGGACGACCGAAACAGTGAGAGCATAAAATGCTAGTACGAATATTAAAGTATATAATAATGATAATTCTAAAAAAATATTTTTTAACTGAGCTCACCACAAGCAAGGTAGTAAAGTCACTAAGAATCAAGGTGTGAAAGAATTAGAACACAGAAACAACAATAAGATTTGAGAACATAAGAAGAGTAATCAGGAAGACAGCAGATACCGATTGATATTGCATTTAAATTTCTGAAGATTAAAATTAACTAGAAAGCATAGAGCCGGAAGAGAGTTCTACTAGCAAGAAGTGGAAAGTGCTCCACAAACAAGAACTAGAAAGAATTCCACAATGGAGAAGCGCGAGAAAAAAGCAACTGTTAGCATAGAATTTTAGATTATATTTAACCTAATCAAGTGTAAATTGGCGAGACTGCGCCGCCAATCTAGTCAGTACCATACGTGAAACACGCTTGGCGATCATATCTTTTTCGAGACATGACTGACTGGGCAGAAGATTATCCCGCAGTAGGTTGCCATTGCGTTTTGCGGTAGATTGGTTGCCAGCCAAGGCTATAGAACCCAATCTGTCCTGCTATTTAACCCATAAATGGAGGGGAGAGACGGATTAATACCTTTCCCAAGGGTATTTGCGCGTAAGTGAATGCAACGAATTCAACTGGAATTCGAACTCGGCTTAATGATTTCTCGTTCCGAGCTGATATCCACTGCACCACAACACACATCCACTGCACCACAACACCAGTCTAGTACTGCACTTAAATTCATAGGTACGATAGCAAAGGTGTTCATTCGAGCCATGAAAATATTTATAGAAAAGCCACAGGGAGGTAGCTTTACAGCGGTGGTAAAAGGGAACCCGAGACGTCAAATTACGATCAATAATGGTGCTTATTCTTCTTTCAATTTTTATCAAGGATACTAGGTATATAGTAGAATCACCAGACCATATAAAGTTGCAGTATTCTAAGCATTGACGAATGGTAGACATAGATATATAAGATAGTTACTAGAGAGTAAAAATGTCAAGCATGATGGAGTGAACCGACTTTCTTACCAGCTGTCCTAGCAATAGATTCAATATAGAAAATGTTAGCCTGAAAATGTTAGCACTATGATCAGCTTGATAATTTTTAAATCAATTCCAAGGTTTATAAGTGCTGAAAAATTATTTAAAGCCAGAAAATAATATTAGATTGTAAAAATTTTTTATTGAGATAGCAATGGTTTTAGTGATACATGTCTTATTAATTAACCCTTGGCTGGGGTCGAAGAAGTGAATCCATACATTACTCAAAAAATATAACGAATCCAAAGCCAATTGTAACTCGGCTCTCCGATTAAAAATTCCGAGCCATTATGCCACCCGTATAGCCAAGCTTATAGCATGCGGTATTCTCAAGTGGCCACCCGTCTTGGTACTGACCAGGTTCAACGTTGTACAGTAATCGTACGGGGAACCGGTGTTTCAACATTGAAACATTGAATGCTATTTCAAACATTGATGCATATAATAATGATAATTATTTATCTCAATAATAATATGAATTACTATTCGAACTAGTATGCTCACTTTGACAATTTTAATATTTAGTTTAATCCTAAGGTTTGGTAGAAATGAAAAGTCAAATAATCTGGTTCAGTGGAAGATACGAACAAACGATATTTTTATCTATAATTGTGGTTAGTGCAGGTGTGTATTAACTGATATGATATATCTCCGAGCTGTGGAAGGCGAAATGGGAACAATCTATACCTTGGACTGAATTAAGGATTTGTTTCGAAATTCCAAGAAGGTTGCCGGCATCTAAAATACAGCAAAATGGTAAACGTGCTGGCCAAAACACTAGATTGTATTCTAAGGATAATTCCTCAAGTCAAAAATTACAATGAAAAAATATGTTCTTTATTATAACGAAATATGCAATTGCCAGACAAGCTGTCCCGATATTATAAATATTATATTAAATGAGTTTCATATTTTCATTTAATTATCTGCAAAATAACTTTGTATTTTGTACGAAATATTTTGGGCGGCGGCAAGCATTGACATGTTATCTATTTATTACAGTAAGAAAAAATGATATTTTTTCAATTTGTACATTAAGTTAGCATATTAACTGAACAATTATTTTATAGTTCTATATTATTACTGCTTGGGCCATGACAATCATGCCGATTTGGTTTTATATTTCCTCCGACTAACCTTTAATATGGAAAGGAAGTAGTTTCTGAGTAAGAGCAGTGGGATTAAATTTATGATTAAGCCCAAAAATGTGTACTAGGGGATAGTTATAAAAATGAATGTACATCAAAAGAAATTCAAGAAGAGAATAACTACTATGCTTAACATATCAGTCATCAGAAAAAAAAGGGTTACCAACAGTTACTTAACAAATTCATTACAAACAGTGAATTTAGAAGCAGAATTAAATTATTTAAATTATATATATATATATATATATATATATATATATATATATATATATATATATATATATATTGTGTGTATTTTGGCAGCATTTTTTCATTAATACAGGTTTCATTGAATAATATAGACAAGTTCTGTCTATTTATTTTGTGTAAGATCAGTTCGTATGATCTGATTAGCTTGATAGTGTTGTCATGGAAAGACGACAAGAAATCGCAATAATTGTTGATTTTTTTATCAGGTCTGAGCTTTCGGCTTATATAAGCCATTATCAAAGGATGAACATTTAATGTTCAGTGAACATAGAACATTTAAATTATTATTAACACAGTGGAGTTATACAGAGAAAATTAGACAGGTCCATTTTTTGTGTCGCACATGGCTGTAGGCCGAGAAGGAATGGTGGTAGTGGGTTTTTTGTTCAATTGAGTGTATAGTGGCATGAGGGATTGGTCTGGGAACTGCTGCTACTATGGTGTAGGGGGTAAGTATAATAACTATGACCTCTCCCGTCGATTATAGACATTGAAGTATGTTAGTAGAGGTGTCGAAATTTATTTTATTTAGGCTAGGTTTAAACTGTTTGATGTAGATAGCTTCTAGAATTTTAAGTTTTCGTTTATTATTTTCTTGTCTAAGTATATGCGTATTTTCAACAAGTGTTTTTTTAAGAAGTGTGTGTTGATAGCCGTGGTGTTTTAAATGTCGGAATATGTTAGAATTTTTATTTAAGTGCAATGTAAGTCTCCGCGAAAGCGAGTTAGTAGTATGTCCAATGTAGGTATTATTTAGTTTGTTAGAGATACATTCTCGAAAGGGGCATTTAAATTTATACACTACATTGTTTTTTGAAAATCGCTAACGGTGGGGGAGGAGTCGTTGCGGACGATTGAGTTGGATGTTGTGGACTAAAAAACATAAAACAGACACTCACCAACAATAATTTTCCTAACTACATAGTTGATGAACATTTCCTTACAAACCTGAACACGAAAAAAACAGCACATGGTAATAGCCCAACCAACCCCAAACATATCACTCTCTTATATTGTAGCCAAATGCACACCAACTACCAACTAGATGAAAATATCCTAAAAAATCTCATAAACACTAATATCTCTAAAGTATAGAGCATCCAGTATGGATCGAACTCACTATTTAATTTTAGTGATTTAAAAGATTACACCACGTCGAGGTGCCCAAATCTTATATATATATATATATATATATATATATATATATATATAATAAACAAACTTTCCACTCTAATACGAGTATCCATTAAAAAATAGTAATGTGAAACAAATAAAAATTCAAATATGTCGGCTAATGCCAGTTACGTATAATTCCGTTATATCTATCTATCTATCTATCTATCTATCTATCTATCTATCTATCTATATATATATATATATACTAGCAGTATAGCCCAGCATAATGAAAGCTTTAAAACTAATCCAAGGTCCTGGAGCTCAGACTCTTTGCACGTTGGCATGAATGACTAAAAAGCAATAGTTGTTTCCAGTCAAAGCGAAACCATAGATTGAAAGAAAAATGAATGGATGTCAAATTTTGATTTCCGGTATCGATGTCAAATAAGTTTTCCGTCGCAAACTGAATTTTGAAGGCTAAATAGAGTCCTCTGAGTAAAGGGTAAAGAACTACAATTATATCTACTTAGAGCAAATCCCGAAGCAAAAACCAAAATAAAAGGGCTGAAAACCTGATTTTGATCACACCCGATATGATATCGGGGTACCGACTTCCAATATCGGAGTCAAATACGTCATCCAAGGATGAACTATCCTAAACTTCCATGAAAACTTATTGTACCCATCGGGAGTAAAATTGGAGAAAATGAGCCATATTGACGGCTGAATATCGTTTTTGATCAAATTCAATAGAATATCGGGGAAAATGAGTGGTCTGAGATCTACTAATGACTAAAAACTATAATTTTACAAAGTTAGAGCAAATTCTGCAGCAGGAACCACGATAAAAGGGCTGAAATCCTGATCTTGATCAGACCTGATCGGATATCGGGGTATTGATTTCCGATATCGGGAGGAAATCAGAAAAAAAATAAGTAGCCCATGACCTGACCGGAAGCCAAAAGAGTATTTGTGTTGAAGTTTGGTGAGAATCGGATAAAAATTGTGGATTTGTAGAAGGGACATACATACATACATACATACAGACAGACAGACAGACACGCACACAAACATCTTGCCTTATATATATATATATATATATATATAAGATTTACTGTATCTTTTCTTCATAAATTAAAGTTTGTATTAATTAAGCGTGAAACTTCTTGGAAAATTTAAATATTCAATTTCTTTTTTATAAAACAGGACGCTCAGTTACCGAAAATCTATTCTGAATCATAAAATAAAAATGCTGTAAAACTAAATATATTATTTAATTAGAAAAGCTTTTAATTGCTTATATGAATAAGATATATTATTGACACTATTGCCTGAAGAAAAATGATTAATGAATAATGAATGTTCACAAAAATTGTTTTCATTTTTAAAAACAAGATAATGAGAATAATTTATAAAGTTCTAGATTTTAAAAAAATCAGTTTTACTTAGCAAAGGTTAGGTGATATGCTTATTAAGCAAAAACTATATGTACGAATGATAAATGGAAAAGTTCAGTATTTTAAAGAAAATTTAAAATTTTTTGCGTGTATAAATGTGTCAATTTTTCTAAATGTTCAAACTAAGGCCTTAATACCTCAGAAAGTTCATATAGTAAACAACTGTCTTCGAATCTTTTCAGCTTCTAAAATTAACTACTTAATGACTTAGAATGGATGTGCGTTGTAGTACGGTGGATATCGACTCGGAACGAGGGATCGGGGGGTGCTGAGTTCCTTGCTTTCATTTACACACAAATACCCTTTGGAAAGATATTAATCCGTCTTTTTCCTCCAGTTATGGGTTAAATAATAGGACAAATTGGGTTCTGTAACCTTGGCTGGCAACCAATCTACCGCAGAAAGCAATGGCAACCTACTGCTTGATAATCTTCTGCCCAGTCAGTCATGTCTCTTTTGCCTAAAGCGTGTATCACGTATGGCACTTAACTGACTTAGCATTTGTGACACAAGGTCGAAAATAATGAGCACCCAGTGACAAACTCAATACTAAATCGGAATTGGTTTAGTTAACAGAGAACGGCATAGGCCAAGGATGCATTCTACATGTTGAGTATAGTATTGAGAGACTGGAAAATTTCACTGGAAAAATAATCAAACAAAAACAAAAAATAGAGTACTGGATATGATATCTGCTTTCCTATATGGCAGGAAATGGACAATCTCCTCAAAGATGAAGGAGAGACTAAAAGCGACAGATATGTTGTTCTACAAAAGGATACTGAAATTACCATGCACCGAATTTGTGAGCAACGACAAAGTTTTGGAGATGATGCAAACGAAAAAGAAACTTATACTTAGCATCAGGAAAAGACAGCTAAAGTCTCATGGACACGTAATGAGGAAGAAGGGCTTGGAGAATCTAATACTCACGGGATGGACAGAAGGAAAGAGAGACAGGGGAGAGAAGCTTGAGACGTACTTGATGGGCTTGAGCAAATGGATGGCGGAATGGTGTTTGAGATAGATACCGAGAGGAAAATGTTAAGCACAGCAAAAAGACAAGGCATATAAAGAATAAAAAACAAGCTTGCTTAACGATTACACTACATACTCCCAAATTACATGCCCCACACCCTCTCGGTCGTACCCGTAAGGCCATTAAATTTGAGACTGGAATGTTGTCAATGCTGATAGCCAACAGTTTTCGGAGTTCTCCACCGAATTTTCTGTCTGGATTTACTTTCATATCCTCTTCCGTGTTTTGGTCCTGGGTATGACGGTAAACTGCATCCAGCACCAAGGCCTTGGGAGGTTGAGGAGCATAGAACCACCTTTTAATTGCTGTTGTTCCTAGATACACCCTGACCTGAGGTGGTAGTACCTGTTAGGGTCTCAGCCATGTGCAAATAGTTAACCCTCAAACTGGGGTCAAAACACTATGAAAGTATAAAAATAAGCTTTTATTGAAATATATGCATAAAATAAATTTTTATAGAAAGATATACATTTTTGAACGAAAATATATTTATACTATAACACTTTTTTGAAGGGGAAAAATATTGCCATAATACATTTTTGAATACAACACTAGAAGACATAATCAGTTTTCTAAAATACAAAATAAATTAAAAAGTTTTTAATCAAAATCTGACTAAATAAACCTTTTCACTATAACCGAACATTAAAAAATTACCTTAAAACCCCACATTTTTGGCATTAAATAACCCACAGATGTGTTGATATGCCGTTAAACAAAACTCAGACTCAAACTGTTCCGTCTTTGGGCATGTCCTTAAGGCAGTGGAAGTTTAAAATTAGGGTTTTTCCTCCCTAGATGGACTGCTTTCCCGAGCTGGCGAGACCCATCTATATTAATGGTAGTTTCTCGACGAACTATTTTGTTCATATTTCATCGTATATATATATATATATATATATATATATATATATATATATATATAATTTTTACATTATTCAAACAATTATCCTAATTTTGTTGCCATTTCTACGACGTTTCGGCCGTCGTACACTCCAGCCTTCTTCAGGTGCCGGAAAATATGGAGCGTATAACGAACGAAATGTCATACAAATGGCAACAAAGATGAGAACAATAGTCCGAATATTTTAAATAGTGTAAATAGTACCTCATCTCAGAAATATAGACAAATATATATATAACCGTTTCACCCCAAGCAAAGCAGTTTTGCTGTCACTGGTGCGCAAGGGGTTACATAGAAGGAAAGTAATGAGAAAGAGAGACAGGTTATAGGGGGTGTCAGGAAAAGGGTTAGAAAAGGATGAGAATACTGGTGTGATGAGAGTGGAGTGGACGGAGAAAAGAGCATGAGCGAAAGGATGCGAGTCAGTGAGGAGATGACTATTGAACTTACATTTAAATACACGGGTGGATGGTAAATTTATATATGTACAAGATGGATTCAGATTGGAAAAACTTCCTGGCCCTACATAGTGAACCGACCTTCTTAGCAGCGGATTTAGCTATGGATTCAATATAGTCATTTCACTTGAAGTCTGCTGAAAGAGTTAGGCCGAGGAAGCGCAGTGTTTTGCTTTAAGGGAGGCTAGCCTGATCCATGCTAATGAGGGGTAGGAACAATTGTCTGTGATAGTTAACATATAGCAACTTAGTTTTGGAATCATTAAAATTTACGGGCCATTTCTTACTCCAGTCCAACACAGATTGGAGGTCCTTTTCAAGTTCAACAGCAAGGTTCGGTTCTTCAGCCTCAGCAGATGCAAGTTTCGTTAAGAATCACAGACAAGCTGCTATGGTTACATTTTTTGTATTATGTTTCATGTGATCATTTTTCTTTTCAGAACATAAATTATATAAAAATTGTGTAAATTTTTTATTTCTCTAAGTGTTTTCGGCTATACTTTTAGCTATTATCAAGGGTGAATTTTATTTTTCCTTTATCAGAATATATAATCTGTTTCGTGTACGCACGTAGAATCATAGGAATGTTTTATATTCCAAAAAACGGTGAGGACATTCTGGCCGTGTTTAGAGTTGATATGTTTATATTTGACTTTTTCATTTTTTTTATTAATAATACTTCCATTAGTTTAGCCCTTTTTTTACATGTTAATTGAAGAAATAAAACATTCGGACAATTCTTATATAATTTATGTTCTGAAAAGAAGAACAATTATAAGATCATATGAAAAATTATATAAAAATTTAACTATAGCGCCTTGCCTATCATTTTTAATGAAACTAGCATATAAGAAGTATTGCTGCCTGTGCACAATATATATAAACATGGTCTAGAGGTCCCATTGACGTGTGAACTGACAGTCATCATGCAGTGTTGGTTCATAAGTCAACAGTACTATCTCATATATTTTACATTATAAACCTCCACTGATTTTCGATACCTAAGGTTTAAAATGAATTTTTATAAACGAAAAAGCATTCTTGAAGCTTTCGTTTTAGCTGTAATTAAAATCTAAATGATTAAATTTACCATTTCCAACAAACAAAATACTCTGGTGCGTATATATATATATATATATATATATATATATAAAACAGGAAATAACATATTACATTGCATTTGACTACATGGTTTTGTTGTCATTTCGCGCTATCCCGCGGTGTGACGTCATAAAACCGCATCGCAAAAGAACTGCGTTTATTATTTTTGGTAACTATTGCCATTGCCAAGCGGAGTTTTATGTCAACACAAAATAAAATCGTCGGTGATGGTGGATTTTATAATATTTCAGTTTAAACAATCTCTCTGAAGATGGCTCATGTGAGCCGAAAGCTTAGAAGAAAACCAATAAATAATTATCCAAATGTTGGAGAATTTTTGTCTTTATTTTCAACTGAAATTAAAGCAAAAATACGACGTTTAGAACGGCTCATGATTAAACATAATAGACATTCATTGTCTCTTATATTTAATAGCATATGTTTAGAATATATATATATATTATATTGATTGGAATCGAAATTTTTTTATTTAATTTTACGACTAGCAGTATAGCCCGGGGTTAATCGGGTGTAATGAAAGCTTTAAAAATAATCCATGGTCCTGGAGCTCAGACCCTTTGGACGTTGACACGAAAGACTAAAAAGCAATAGATGTTTCCAGTTAAAGCGAAGCCGTAGACTGAAAGAGAAAATGAATGGATGTAAGTCAAATTTTGATTTCCTCGTATCGATATCAAACAAATTTTTTTCGTCGTAAACTGAATTTTGAAGGCTAAATAAGCCCTCTGGGTAAATAGTATCACGGCTGAGACTAAGAACTACAATTATACCTACTTAGAGCCAAACCCGAAGCAAAAACTAAAATAAAAGGGCTGAAAAAATACAGATATACAGGCAGATAAACAGACACACACACAAACACTTTGCCTTTTATATATATATGTATAATTGATTTTCTGCACTATTGTAAGACCTGCAACCTTGAAACGTTTGAATATCGTTTCTTATGTCTTTGTCTATGAGTGTATCAAATTTGATTAAAATCGGACCACTCCTTCTATAACCTGATTTTTTCGATTATCGACACAAAACCTAGCTAAGAACACTCGCAGATGCTTATAGTACAACTGTGTAAATTTTCAAGAAAATTGGTTCAGCCGTTTCGGAGTCTGTAAGTAACGGACACACACACACACACACACACACACACACACACACACACACACACACACATAAAGTTCCATTTATAAATAAGTTTAGATAGATACGGAGCAGATTGTCGAGGAATGGGTAGTAGTTGAAAAAAAAATTTATGGTTTACATTCTCCAAAGTGTCTTGCTTTTAAGTAATACAAAAAATTCGGATGAAAATTTAATTTCTCGAAATTTAAATTTAGTAGGTAAACATTTTGACATTTCTTCTTAATAATAATTTACATCTACCGGTCTATCTTTTCCGAGAGATTTAAAAAAAAAACAATATTCCTTTACTCAAACACGTGTATACACTATATATGGCGTATAAGGTAATAATTAATTTAGTATGGATTTAAAAAAATATCCTTAAATATATAAGCGTACACACAACGCATGTGCATATATCTATATATATGTTTCGTTAAAAACGACCGACAAGAAACATTTTATTAATTTTTGACTTAATTTTTCCACTATTCTTGCAAGTTCCCTTTTTGCTGGAGATAAGGAGTGTAAAAAAAGTTCCATAATTTTTAACTTTCCAAGTGCTTTCAGCCAGTTCACTTTTGGTCATTTTCAAGGATGTCATCTTTCCGGTGTTGATATTATGTCCTATAATGTAATTTTTGTGTTTTTTGTGTTTTTGAAAAGGAGAGTTCTTTAAAGCTATCACGTAATCCGCATAGCTGGGCATCATGAGAGCGTCTGTCGCTTTTTAAGAAAAACTTTCAAAAGTCCATTTCCACTGTTAAATAATGTAAGGTTGATGGTAGGAGAAAATTGTTTGATATAGAGTGTCTCTTTTATAGCGAAGTGCCTTTGATATTGGGATTTAAATAATATTTTTGTATTTGCAACCAAAATATTTCTTAAGGGTTCTTGTAAGTTATGGGCTAATAAATGTTTTTATTGTACTATTATTACTAGATAGGTGGCATGTAAGGAGTCTACTCAGAGGGGCAGTAGTATGGTCAATATAGGTAATTGGTTCATGACAAGAAACACAATCTTATACAGGGCATTGAAATTCATACACTGTATTAGTCATCGCTAGTTTTGATTCGATTGAGTTTATTATTTATTTGAAACAAGGTTTGCAGTCTTCCATTTTCTATATTATAAATTTTACATGTTTTTGAGGAATTACGACAGAAATATTGTGTTCAAGAATTTGTATAGAAAATTCATTCTGCTTAAAATTAATGTGCATTTGATTACAGTAAAATATGTTGATGTTTTTGTGTTATTTTTTATATTTTTTTGTGGTAATTTTTGTAAGCATAATTTTATTTTTATCAATGTTGTAGTTTTGAAAATTATTGTTGAGTAATGTTTGTTTTATGTATTTTAGTTTGCTTGAAAATATTCTTTGGGAAGAAGAATTTTGATGTGCTTTATTTAAGAAGTTCATTATTACTGCTATTTTATATCTTTCTGGGCATTGGCTATTATAATTAAGAAGACAGGAATTCTTAGTGGTGTTTTATTTTTATAGACAGATAAGTGATAAATTCGTTGGTTTTTAGCTGATAGTGGGTTATCCGTTCTAGTGAAGAGTAGTTGTGTGTTGAAATCAGATTAACTGAATTTGGCCTCGTTAGTAGATAGCCCATTATAAGTTATAAAAGGGCTTATAAAACAAGAAAATTAAATTGAGTATAGAAACAACACTTATATATACACAGATATGAGTTAAGGTTTTTTTTTTAAAATAAAGTAATGTCTTTTGGATGAGTTCAAAGGACGTTAAAATATTCATAGCAATAAATGCTGAAAAGATAGCTTATGCGTATGTATGTGGGAGCGTTTGTCAGTTAGGAATGTCTTTGATGTCTCCTCTCCTTTGGTCGGGTATAAAGCTCCGGGACAGCAAAGAAGAAGGTGAGAGAGAAAGAATAGGTGAGCATAGTGGATCGCTCGACGAGGTCAAGGGACGTACTAATTACGCTTGTACTTTCTCAACTGGTGATGATTCCTGTGTCGGCTTTTTATTTCGTCTTTGTGGGTCCCAGCAGGTCATTTGGGAATTCACACCAGTATTTAATTCTGGGCTTCCCATTGGATGATAAATAAAATTCTCGTAGGCTCGCGAACAGGAACTTGATATTTATTAATTTGTTTGTTTTCTGCCGGAACATATGCGTGGAGCCGGGTGCGCAAAGACCAGTTTTTGGTCATTTGCTTTCTGGTCGTCTGAGGACAAACATCTGGTCCCTCGCGTTGCTCGGTATCACCACAAGCTCTATACTGACGTCGAGAAACGAGATTTTGTAATTGTCTATGAGTTCATAGGTAAATTTCAGCGTGGTGTTATTTTAAATAATTTATTTTAGTTTTACAGTTTCGTCCATATTTTTTTTATCAAAACACAAATATCGTCAACATACTTTGAATAAATCTCCAGTTTGTCGGTTGTTGTAAACACATTGTTTTCGATGTAGAACATGTAAAAATTCGAGAAAGTAGGACCTAATTGGTTTCCCATACTGACACCGATAGTTTGCATGTAGATGTTACTATTATGATTAGAAAATAGTGTTTGTGTGGTGCACGCGGTAAGTAGTTTTTAAAGAATTGCAGGTTAGATTTTATGAGGTCAGATTTGTAGACACAGTCGCTAATTATATTTAATGTTTCTTCGACTTGGACGTTAGTAAAAAGGTTTTCTACATCTAGCGAAGCTGAATGTTACCTTTGGGATTGATTTCTTTTTAATACATGGAAGAATTTGTTGATGCGATAGTGTATAGATATTTATATAACTTAAAGTTTTAGATGGTATACTGGTGTAAGTATTTGTTATATGATAGGCTGAGAGGAAACCTAGCTTTATGGTTTTTTACATTACCATAAAGATATCCCGATTGGTAATCACCGACAATTTTCTTGATTTTTAAACTACTAACGTATGCGTTGTTCTCCGTGAGTACTTTATTTAAGTACTTTTGTTTTTAATGAACCTGTGGGATTTTTTCTTAATTTATTGAATTTTGTTGTGTCATTTAGGATAAATTGTAAGTTTTGGTTGTGATCTTGTCAATTGAGAACTATGTAGTTAACAGTTTTGTCAGCACGTCTAATGATGATATTGATGTGTTTTCGTAAATCTTTTGTTGTTGCTGCTAATTTAGTTTCTTTGTAAGCGTATTATTGTGTTTGTTGTGTAGAGGACGGTTTTTTAAACCTCCGGCTTTTAGAAGATTTCTCAGATTTAGCTGTTTTCTGTAAGGAAACAAATAAAATTATCCTTACAAAATATATATGACACTAGTATTAAATATAACACACAAATAAACAACAACATATTTTATTTCAACCAAATGCACATTAATTATAAACAGGACGAATTTTCTATCCGAAAAGTGATTAAAAACCATATTTCTGCCGTAATTCCTCAAAAACATGTAAAGTTTATAATGTGTTTTAGAAAATGGAAGATAGGCAAAAATTGTTGTTTCTTAAAATAATAAACCCCATCAAATCGAAACTAGCGGTGACTAATTTAGTGTATGAATTTCAATGCCCTGTAACAAATTTTGTTTGTTGTCATGAATCATTTACCTATATTGATCATATTACCGCCTCTCTGAGTGGACGCCTTACATGCCACCTATCAAGTAATAATAGTGCAATAAAAAAAAACTCGTTACTTACAAGAACCCTTAAGAAAAGTTTTGGTTGCAAACACAAAAATACTATTAAAATCACAATATCAAGAGGCACTATATATCAAACAACTTTCTCCTACCAACAACCTTACATTGTTTAACAGTGGATATAAAGTTTTGAAAATATTTTAAAAAATAGCAGACGCACACGTGATGCTCACCCGCTTTCATTACGTGATAGCATCAAAGAACTTCCTTTTCAAAAACACAAACGACACAAAAATTACTTTGCAGTCAAACATGAAGACATAATAACACCGGAAAAATAAATCCTTGAAATGACCAGTGAATTGACTGAAAGCGCCTAGAAAGTCGAAAATTATGGAACATTTTTACAGTCTTACCTCCAGCAATAAGAAAACATGTAAGAATACTGGAAAAGTTAAATAAAAAATCGATAAAATCTTCCTTGTCGGTCGTTTTCAGCGAAACATGTTTAAATGAAAGATTGCTGCCCGAATATACATCTATATATATATATATATATATATATATATATATGCACTCATCCTCAGACGGATCTGTTTTGCAGCTTATGAAGTACGGTTAGACATCTGATTGCATTTAGCCAGGATTGAAACCCGACCAAATTGATATCACTCGGCGATTCTACCTCTGAGCTATGGGCGCTCGGTAGAAGGAGACAGACTTTTAGTGTGTGATATACCAGCTAAACATACGACATATATATCTACATCTCTCTCTCTCTCTCTATATATATATATATATATATATATGGCGTATGTTTATATGGTATATATATATATATATATATATATATATATATATGATGGAAGTTTCTATTCTGCAAAAGCATGACTGTTTATCAAATATCTGCGTGATATTCTTTCTTTTTCTTTTCTATTTGTCCTTTCTCTTTATCGTGCACGCAAAATGTGCACACTGGCTTCTGAAGCAACAAATGCACATGCGAACATATGCTTAGACGAAC
Organism: Ascarosepion bandense; assembly: GCA_037127315.1. Lineage (NCBI taxonomy): Eukaryota > Metazoa > Mollusca > Cephalopoda > Sepiida > Sepiidae > Ascarosepion > Ascarosepion bandense. The sequence goes on from JBBBDQ010000512.1 coordinate 527,006, forward strand.
ATCACTCAATATAAAATAAAATTAGGCAAACATTTTTAAATTTAATATTTAAGCGCGTTCTAAGTCTTCTAATCAATATAATCCAGCAATTTTAATGGCAGTTAGATTAAAAATCTCAACTTTAAATAAACTTATTTTTTTCAAGTGACTAAATTGTTTGCATGTTGAGTGGTTGCTTTTGAGTCCCAGTGCGAACCACAACGAATTTGATTAGTCACGCTGAATTTCATGATTCGTGGAAAAACCTGACGCAGAAAGTATTTACCATAACACCTGAAAAAAATAAAAATAAAAGCAACAATAAGGAAAATACTGTTTAATTAGTTCAATGGATGTGCGGGTGATGTAGTGGATAGCGACTCGGAATGTGAAATCAGAGAACTATGGTCGAATTCTAGTCGCAAATACCACTGGAAAAGACATAGTGCTTACGGCCTATCACCTTGAATACACCGGTTCTTGCTCGATCATCGAAGTTAAGCAACGTTGAGCTTTGTCAGTACTTAGATGGGTGACCGCTTTGGAATAACAGGCGCTGTAAGCGTATAGTGACAGATGTACGTTGTGGTGCAGTGGATATCGGCTCGGAAAGAGAAATCGGTGAGCCGAGTTCGGATTCCATTTGAATGCTCTGCATTCACTTAAGCACTGGTACCCTTGGGGAAATTAATAATCCGTCCCTTCCCTCCAGTTATGGGTTAAATAACAAGAGTAGAACTTGGGAACCCTGCTCTTAAAAAAAGCAAATCCCAATGGATCTTGATACTCGAAAAAAAATTGTTGTAAAAATAAAATAACCTTACCCAAAAATCATTTGTTATGACCATAAATGATCCCATAAGGATTGATAGGTCATTAAACCTCGAAAAAAAAAAAAGACATAGAGCAATACTTCTTCTCCCCAAGAGAATAACTCTAGGAGAACGTTAACTCTGAATTCAAAATTCCAGGAGAGCTGTTTGGTGACTTTGTGATACACCATGTGCACCTGTTCTCATGTTCCTATTTTGACTAAAGGCTTAACAATATACAATAATAATAATTCTTACTTTGTCTAGCGATATGTTAATTTACGTTTGACGGAAAAAAATTAAAATTTTGAAATTTTAATATCAGAATATACTCCTAATTAAACGGAGGGAGATCATTAGTATGTCATCATAGAAATGTCATCATAATGAATTATAATAAATATCCTATCTTCTAATTAGTGACAATAAGTTTTTGTTTTAAATTTTGGCTAAGTAGTTAATTTATTCCACCTACCACCACTATCTAAGAATCCAGCCACATACCTCCCACTACCAAAGAAGAAATTACTACTAAAATTCTGCTAGCTTAACCCTATAAAAACCAATAGAGAAAAAGTTAAAATTTGAAATTTAAATACCATAACATACTCCTAGATAAAGGAAGGGCGATCGTTGGTATTTGTCGTCATAGAATTAAGTATAAATTGCAATAATTATCCTATTTTTCCAATTAGTCCCAATACGGTGTTTTTAAAAAGATTTTGGCGAAGCAGTTACTTCCCCACTATCTACCACTACTAACTCAAGGATGAAGCCACGTACTTCCCACTACCAAAGAAGAAATTAGTACTAAAATTCCGTTAGCTTAACCCTATAGAAACCAATATCTCTCAAGCACTTCCTTTACTAGAGTAAACCTCTGGGCATAGAATTTTTCCTCATTCTTTGTTTATATGGGGCTGGGAATGCATGGCCTAAAATTTCATCTTGAAAATGACTATTTCCTTCTAAGTTTTATTTGAACTTACAGATATATATATATATATATATATATATATATATGCTATGCTATCATTACGAAATATATATAGCTTTATATATATATATATATTTCTCTAGAGAAGAAAATTTTAAAAACAGTTTTCACTCCTGCGATATAAGCATTACTCTTCAGAAATGAATTGAGCTCTTTCGGTGGCTGACGTGTGTATACACTGCTTATATACAACAAGTTAAAATTTTCCATTTCTGGTTCCATACGCTTATGGCTTAGTGGGTAGTGACTTCGACTAACACCAAATCGGTCGAGTTTCGATCACGGCTAAAAGCGAGTGGATGTGTCTAGCCACACTGATGAGCTGTGATAGAGCGAAACAGGCTTGCATGTGAATGACTAATATATATATATATTATTTGTTTGAACGTTATTTTTAATGAATACTCATATTTGGTTATAGGCTTTGATTTTATCATTAAACAACATATTTGTGTCAACTGGCTTAAATATTCGAGAAATCTTGTTAGAAAAACGTATTTTTCGGCAGGGATTCAAACCTGTTGTCCCATAGGAGAAACTGTCATTAGATTTGATGTTCCTCAGACCGCTCGGCCATATAGAACCTCATGATCAAATAAAGACTAATTAGTGCTTTTGAACACGCATTTCTATTGATTCTAGAAGCATGAATATCTGCACTGTTTTTTAACCTGACGTAAAAAAGACAATTTTTTAGATGCTTATTTTCATGATTAAACGGTATATTTATTTATTTATTTATTTACATCTACTCGACTGGATATTATAAAAATATGGACCATTCTCCAGGACTTTAACCCGCGTCTCCTAAAGAAAAAAGTCATTAGATCTTAAGTTTCTTAGTCGCTCGACTACGTAGAACCTCCTGATCAAACAAAACACAAATGGTGCTTGTGAACACGCACTTTGATTTTTAAAGATATATTTTTAATTGTGTTCCATAGTTTTCCCTCTCAACTTCTTTCTTCATTTCTCTAAGAATTGTTTCTTGTTTTGTCATGAATAGGGCTAGCGTTTTTCTTCCATCGAAGTGTGGGCCGAAAGTCCTAAGGAAAGTACCTTCGTGCCTTTTTAAATCGTTATATATATATATATATATATATTCTGTTTCCTTTTAAGAAAAACTTTAAACACCGGTCATATTTCCGTAATAAATTTATTTCAGTCAATAATTGTTGTTGCCAACAATCACCGACTTCATCAGACGGAAGGTATATATATATATATATATATGCTAGAAGCAATCGTATGTCTAACCGTACTGTAATTCAATTACAAAGAAAAATACAATAACATTAAATCACTTTCGTTTAATAGGCCGAAAAATTACCTTAATTAACGTCCTCCATAGTTTACCTGTCCTTACTCAGTAAGTTTTTTCGAATATTTTAGAACGTGGTCTAATTCAAATTTTGAAAACTTACGTTATAAAAGTTTGAAAACTAAAGTTAAAAATTAGAAAACTTACGCTATAAAAAGCTAAAAACTTAAGTTATAGAAATTTTGTCAAATTTTTATAGCGCAAGTTTTTAACGTTATTTTCTGAAGTTATGAAATCGGTATAAAAAGTTATTTTACGTTCTTCACGTTACTTATGTGCATAAGTAAAGGTTATTAAAACAACGTATTCACACTTGCCTCGATAAAGTTCCTAAAAGAACAAAACACACACACACACACACACACACACACACATACATATATATATATATATATATATTCATGAATTTGATCACTCTCGGCTGCAGGCGTCTGTTTACATTTTATATAACACGTTAAAATCAGCCTTCCTCCACCGAGAGCACATGATTCAGATGCAGAATCGCGACTGATGTCAATTCGGTTGGGTTTCAATCCTGATTAGAAGCAATTGGATGTCTAATCGACTGTCTGCGGATGACTATTTACGCTCTCACACCCTGAGTGAGCACTATAGAGGAATGGTTGACTTAGAAAAAAACAGTACCTACTCACGCATATACGCATCGTTCATTTAGTAATGGATTTGAACACTCTCGGCTACTGGTGTGTGTTTACATAGTATATATTACGCTAAAGTCCACCTTTAGCTACCAAGTACCCATAGCTCAGAGGTAGAATCGCCGACTGATGTCAATTCGGACGAGTTTCAATCCTGGCTAGAAGCAATCGGATGTCTAACCGTACTAATGAGCTATGATACAGCGAAACAGATCTGTCTGCGGATGACTATATATATATATATGCAGCTAATATAACGATTAGCCCGTTATGTTTACTTATATTGCATATGTATATGTTATATATACATGCAGCTAGTATAACGATTAGCTCATTATGTTTACTTCCACCCAAAATTCTGTGAATTTTCTCCTCACCATCTATGGGTTAAATAATATGGCTGATTATGCTTCCTTGGAATAAGGTGACAAGAAGTCTCCTAGAAGGAAAAGGAATTCGCAACTAGTTCAAAGATTAACTAGCTTTTGCTCTTGATTTTTATTTTATTTTATCGATGTGGGCAGATAATTCTCGTTCCGTTTTCCATAACTGGGGTGTCTTTTTCGTTCTGCTAAGAATCTTACTTTACTTTTGCATTTTAATGTCATTTTATGCCGATGTCTGTGCTACAGCTAAAACAAAGATACTTCTACTAATGCGGATACATGTTGTTTGACTAATTGTATCATCCAGTCCTTTGTTGTTTCTATGTATGTTAGTAAGCCAATAGTTATCTTGTATGCCAATTCTAGCTGAATAAGACCTCTTCCACCTTCTTTACGGGGTATGTATAGACGGTCTACATCAGCCTTTAGATGATGCATCTTATGCTAAGAAAGAAGATTTCTTGTTTTAGAATCAATTTGCCTGATGTCGTTTAGAATCCAGTTTAAGATGTTGAAACTATATTGGACAACTGGGATTGCAAGGCTATTAATGGCCATAATTCTGTTCTGAGAATTCAATTCAGTTTTTAATATCATTCGTAGCCTTCTATAGTACTCTTTACGCACTATTTCTTTCATTTTTTTATGGTGAATTGTTTTATTCTCATTTAACCCTAGGTATTTATAAGCTTCTTCTGGTTTCAATTCTTTTATTGTTACAGCAGGGTCTAAGCTAATTGAGGATGTTTGTTGTAGCGATCCACGTAAAACTGTAGCTTTAGCACATTTATTCAAATTGAATTTCATTCCAATGTCTTCGATGAAGCTTTTTACAGTTTGCAGAAGAGCTTCCAGCTCATTATCATTCTTAGCATACAACTTTAAGTCATTCATGTAAAATCGATGGCTTATTTTCTTTTGGGTTATTTTATAACCACATTCTGCCTTGTTAAGTTGACTGGTTAGTACTATTAATGATATGCAGATTATTATTATTATTATTATTATTATTATTATTATTATTATTTCTTTTGATTTCTTATGTATACTCATTTCTTTCCGGTACCTAATCAGAGGACTAAAGTCAGAAATAGCATCATAGCATTTTTCACTGAGCATTTTTTAAAAGAAAAATCTACTTCCTCCCACCCAAAACCCCACTTAAGATCCCATATATGTTACGTAGATAAATATAAGGTATGGGATGTGCTTGTGAGTACATTTCTCTACGTCTTGGGCTGCCAGGGATTCCATCAATGGTTGTATTGGAGTATTTTCCAATCAATTCAAGAGCTCCAATTACAACAGGAGTTGTTAATGTCCTCCTGGGCTACATTTTTGAAATGTCCTTGTATTACGATAGTATTTGAAGATCTTCCAAAACATATTACAATCTGCAGACACTGTCATGTCATTAAGAAGGCACATTGCCATCTCTGATCACTATGTCTGAGTGACAGGTGAGTTTCATTCCAGCTTCTTCGCGAATTCCTAGTAACCTATAGACTTTTTTGTTCCAGTTCCTTAATTTTTGTGACAAAATCTAGATATATTGAGTGTGTTTCTGTAATTCTCTCTTTCTTGAATGTTTTATCCTAATTATCTAGTCCGAAATCCATACATATGTTGTCACTGAAGCATTGAGGAGATGTGTAATGAACAGAACAAGATCTAGATTTAAAATTCAAATGCTTAGCACTGACTCATTGATTTTGTTAGAAATTAAAAAAAGACTCGAATTTACAAACTTTGCTTGGCAGACACGCAAAAGCGAATCCAAAACAAAACTCGTTAAATTTCACACCTTGAGGCGAAATGTTTTTCGGCCAATAGAAAACGAGGAAACATCTAAAAACGAAATTCAAATAATCTTCAATTCTCAGAAAAAAATTCTTTTACGGGCCTTTTGGCGAGCCGACGCGAAGTTTGTTCGTCCTCCAATGGAAAGGTCGGAGTCACATCCGGGAGTAAATTCCCAAATGACTTTTTCAAGCCCCACAAACAAAATAAAAGACGGGCAAGTTCGCCTGTCACCAGAGAGAATAAAACGAGCGTATTATCAAGTCCCTTGAGACGCTTCAGTTCATTGTCGTTTTTGGCAATGGGTTTGAGATTATCGATGTAGAGTAGGTGATTAAATACTTTCATGTTTACTTTTATTCATAGCCATTATTGTTTAGTTCCTGCATAAAGTGGGACTAAAGACAGACAAAACTGAAGAGGTGACATGGAGTCTCCTTTAAAGATCCCTCTTCAGATAAAGTGCTGGGATTTAGGAGGTGGTGATATTATTATTATTATTATTATTATTATTATTATTATTATGTCATTTTCATCATAATTCGATTTCTACTATAGCCACACAACCTACCAGAAAGACCTAAGGCAGGTGGTAGTGCGTTGTTATGGCTACATTTCATGTTTTTATATCTCCCATAACATCCCTAACGTTACATAGACAAAAGCTCTCTTTAGTGTGTAAGATCTACTTCACATGACATTTTTTTTGTATATCTCTTAAGCTTGGATTTCCAGGGATTCTTTCAATGTCTTATTTTGTTCTATTTTTTATTATTCCATTATTATTATTATTATTATTATTATTATTATTATTATTATTATTATTATTATCTATTTTTTTATAAATTTCATTTTTACTTTATTAATTTAGTCGATCTTGTTCTTGTTGGTGTGATTATAATTCATACCATTTGTGTAGTAACTGATGCTAATATCAACATCATCAATTAAAAATCATTATATACCATCAGTAATGAAGTAACTTATTTTCATTAATTTATATTATCATTAATATGTAATGTTTACGTCTGTGACTTTTAACACAACACTCTCTACTTTGGAGACTTGTGTACTTGCAAAATGTTCATGTACTTCTAAAATATCTGTATGATATAAATCTCTTTTAATGTGTGAGAATTTGTATAACATTTTTAGTATTTATTTCGAATTAATAAATGTAATTTTCCCAAAGCAATTAAATAGTAATTTATTAAACGTAACTTAAGCGTGACAAAGTAAACAGTTAGAGACTAAAATTAAACGACAAATATTTATCTTTCTCTGAACCAATTAAATGTAAATATAAATGACTAATATTTACCTTTTCCAGAACCGAATAAATGTTTGCAGACTCTGATATAAACGACCAGTATTTACCAACCCGCGAACCAAGTAAATACATTAGATTAAAAAAACAAACAACCAATATTTACCTATTCCCCAGCTAAGTAAATGGTTATTGTTTCAAATATAAACGAAAAATATTTGCCTATACTTAAACTCGAATATAAATGACCAATATTTATATATCTCCGAACCAAATACATTTTTATAGACTTAAATATAATAATAAAAAACAAACAGAATTTAACATTAACTAACCTAATAAGGACTATCGGGAAATTCACTATCCTAGCACAAACTTGAGAGGGGCGTGAATTTAAAAATTCTCATCATTTTAGATACAGGTATTTGCAAATAAACTACTGTAGAATTAGCCTCTTGTGAAAACAAAGTGGATATTCATATTGAGACTGACAAGAAACAAGTTAATTTAAAAAATGTTTCAAGATGGTAAACTATTTATTTCGCTTACCGGCCTGCACACTAGAGAAAACTTATTAAAAAAACGAGTCCTCTCGTGTATGCAGGCCTGTGGATAATATAAATAATGTAAAAAATACACGGATCGTTTACTCAAATACACGTATCCACTAAATATACCATTTGAAGTAGTATATATATATATATATATAATGAACTTAATCACAGTAAGTCAACACTAATAATAACAGACTAAATATCCGAAAATAATGCTAGATGGTGGCTCAATTCTAGATTTTTGTATTGTACGCACCGCTCATTCGAGAATGAATTGGAGCACTCTAGCTATTGGGCGTGTTTATACGCGCTAAAAAGCCTGCCTTCTTCTACTGGACGCTCGTGGCCTAAGGGTAGAATCGCCAATTCGATCGGGTTTCAATCCTGGGTTAGGAAGCGACCGGAGTCTAAGACGTGCTGATGAGCTGTAATACAGTGAAAAAGATCTGTCTGCTGATGACTGTAGTAATATATATATATATGTGTGATTAATTTCAATATTATATATATATATATATATATATATATATATATATATTATATATATATATAATAATGAACTTAATCACAGTAAGTCAGCATTAATAATAACAGATTAAATATCCGAAAATAATGCTAACTAAATAGCCGAAAATAATGCTAGATGGTGGCTCAATTCTAGATTTTTGTATTGTATATATATATATATATATATATATATATATATATGTGTGTGTGTGTGTGTGTGTGTGTGTGTGTGTGCGCGTTCGAGCGTGTGTGTTTGTGCGTATCTGTCTGTCTGTCTGTCTGTCCTGGTTATGACATAAACAGCAACCGGTGGTGTGGCTTTAAATTTACTATTTCGAGTTTTGTGGAATGTAGAGTTTCGACTTAAATGCCATTACTCCTAAGGTCACTCTGGCTCGGAGTGATATTACCTATTAGGGTCACGTCTATTGGTCAAATAGTGTGCGCGTGTGCCTAAGTGTGCGTCTTTGTTGTGTGAATACACAGCATGCGTGTGCGCGCCTGTGGGACGGCTATGTAAATATCTACTGTGCGTGTGGAATATTTGCATCATGTGTGTGTGTGTGCACGTGTAGACGGCTATGTAAATATGTGAGTTGAATATTTGCATCATGTATATGTGTATGTGTACATGTGTGGGGTCTTTTCGAAGTCTGAGCAAAGTCATCCCAAGACACCAGCTCTCGTACCAGAGACGGCAAACTCTGACATCAAAACCCCTTATGTATATTGTGTAGCCCACCATGCACTAACCAATGTATTTAAGACCCGGGGAGGTCTAATTCTGTGATAATATAGCATGCGAGCATCACAAACACCTAACGCATGGCACACAGTGCACCTATATAGGCTATGTTGTTTTGATGGAGAAAGTGTGCTTTTAGCCGCACAAGCAACTGACCAGTTTAAACCAATCTCGTTCAGGTTGATCGGTAGCTGGATGGCTAATAGCTCAATACAAGTGCATGCAGGATAGAAATCACATGCATAAGTGTAAAACTAAAGGTACCATCCACTGCTGACCCTCATTTATCGTTTACGATAAGACGGTCCACCATATATATATATATATATATATATATATACATAAAGAATCATAAGATAGCCAAAACCTACCGCGGTTTCACACAACGGCTCGTCAGGGCCCTGACGAGCCGTTGTGTGAAACCGCGGTAGGTTTTGGCTATCTTGTGATTCTTTATGTGTCTTTGCTCTACTTTTGCTTTTCATTTGTACTTTTGCATTTGTTTGTATTTGTATCGAGCACTTTTTCTTCTTTTTTTGTGGTTGGTTCCGTTTGGTTTTTTTTTCTTTACTGCGGAGTATCGTATGTCTTGTCTTTATTCCGCGGATTTCTTTTTTTCCCCCCTCTTATCCAACGCCTTAGTGCGACGGATGTTAACGGAATTGGATTCTGTCGGTTATTCGTTTTTCTTGAAGTTTATCTTTGTATAAAGTTAGGATTAAGATACTTACAGAGTCTGGTTAGTTATTATTTTGAATATATATATATATATACGTGTGTGTGTGTGTGTGTGTGTAATAATGTACTTATTAAAAGAGAAACATACTCAGACGAAAATTCGCTTCTTGACAAAATATTAACTTCCGCACTAGATTTTTTTCTCAGTATACGTTAAAACGCCATTTCCCATACGAATTAAATTAAGCAACGTCGAAGAGGGATCACCGCTTAGGAATACCAATTGTTGTAAGTTTAGATGTGCGGGTGGTGTAATGAATATTATCTAGGAATTGTTGATCTGAGACGAGAGTTCCAATTCCTGTTTAATTTGCTTAGAAGCAAATACCCTTGTGAAAGGTATGAATAACACCTCTTCTTATTCAGATAAGGTTAAAACGTAAAATTACTAATTACTAAATCATTATTATCTTCAAAATAATTCTTACATGTTAATAATTTCTGGCTTTAAATAACCGTAAAAAACGAATCAATCAATCAAAAATTTTTTTCAGATATCTCTTTTCTTATTTACATTATTTAAATTGTTCGAACTAATGTACTCATCCTCATTGCCATATTCACCACGTTTCCGACGTTATACGCTCCGACCATCTTCAGCTGATTGGAATTTTGAACCTAACCTTTTATTTCGATCACTGGAGTAGATTGTTTTAATTTTATGAATCATTCCACTTCCGGGTGTCTTAGTTATCTTACTTTAACTCAACTCTCTAAGTTTTATTCACCACTGTTGAAGTCAGCTATTGAGTTCACAACTGTCTTCAAGAACACATGGCTCAGTCGATATAAACATTGTTTAGAGTCAGTGACTTATCTCAAAGCGTTGTGAGTTCAATACTTGGGGAATACAGCAGTGGTGAACGAAAACTTAGGGAATTGACTTAAAAAGGGAGATCATCTGAAGAAGTTCGGAGCCTACAACGGCCAGTAGGTCGTGAATATGACAATAAAGATGAGGACAACACTCCGAATAATATAAATAATGTACCTCATCTAAGAAATATAGACAAATCTCTTTTCTCAAAATAAATACCCCTTTCTCAACTCAGTAGACATTATGTATACAACAATAATTAGAAAAATAAAGAAAAACGGTTAACTCATGAGCATTAAAAATTAAAATAAATTAATTAAATATGTCGACAAAATAAAACAAAATAAATACAAATTCAATTACAAAGAAAAATACAATAACATTAAATCACTTTCGTTTAATAGGCCGAAAAATTACCTTAATTAACGTCCTCCATAGTTTACCTGTCCTTACACAGTAAGTTTTTTCGAATATTTTAGAACGTTGTCTAATTGAAATTTTGAGAACTTACGTTATAAAAGTTTGAAAACTTAAATTAAAAATTAGAAAACTTACGCTATAAAAAGCTAAAAACTTAAGTTATAGAAATTTTGTCAAATTTTTATAGCGTAAGTTTTTAACGTTATTTTCTGAAATTATGAAATCGGTATATTGCGCAACTTGACCCACACAAAGCGAGCGGCGGTGACGGAATACCAGTCATAGTACTGAAGAAATGTGCCCCAGAACTCTCCTCTGTCCTCTCTAAACTCTATAACCTCTGCCTATCTGCTTCCTGCTTTCTTGCCTGTTGGAAGTCCTCCTGCGTAGTACCTATATTTAAGAATTCTGGCGAACCCTCAGATCCCGCCAATTACCGTCCTATTAGTCTCCTTCCAATCTTTGGCAAAGTTTTCGAAGCCATTATCAACGCCGAGGTGATTCAGCACCTTATGACCAACGGGCTTCTCTCTGACAAACAGTATGGGTTTCGCTTCACCAGGTCTACTGCTGATATGCTAACGACCATTACCGAGTACATATACCAGGCACTCGACAAGAATGGTGAAGCCCGAGCCGTTGCCTTGGATATCTCCAAAGCATTCGACAGGGTCTGGCATGCTGGCCTCTTGTGCAAACTGCGGAGCTATGGGATAACTGGACATCTGTTTGACCTCATCCAGTCCTTCCTCTCTAACCGCACATTAAAGGTGGTATTAAATGGGCATGCCTCCCAAAACTACCAGACGAACGCGGGCGTCCCTCAAGGTTCTATCCTAGGTCCCATGCTCTTTCTGATCTACATTAATGATCTCCCCGACACCATTAGATCCCAAGTTGGCATGTATGCCGACGACACAACAATCTACTCCCGCATCGATCAGAAAACAGGTCTGGACGACAAAGTGAACCTCGCTGCCGCACTTGAAAGAGACCTCCAATCCGTAGTGACCTGGGGTAGGAAATGGTTGGTAAATTTCAATGCCTCCAAAACAAAGCTGTTATCAACTAACCACCATAGACAATCGCATCTACCTCCCATTAGCATGGGAACAGGTTAGCCTCCCAGAGAGTAAAATACTACGCCTCCTTGGCCTTACACTCTCGGCGGACCTCAAATGGAATGACTATATTGAATCCATTGCCAAATCTGCTGCTATGAAAGTGGGCTCCCTGTGCAGGGCCCGGAAATTTTTCCCACCTGAAACTATTCTGCACATATACAAATCTACCATCCGCCCGTGTATTGAATATTGCTGCCATATCTGGTCGGGTGCCCCTGCTGCTCTCCTTGGGCTTCTTGACAAAATACAAAGGAGGATCTGTAACGTGGTTGATACTGACTTGGCAGACCGGCTGCAGCCGCTCTCACACCGGCGTGATGTAGCTTCCCTGTGCCTCTTCTACAAGTACTTTCATGGCTTCTGCTCCGATGAGCTTAGATCACTGGTGCCGCCTAAGCACGAATTTACACGAGATACTAGATTAGCAACTAGGTCCCACCCATTTACAGTTAAACAAATAAGATGTAACCGTAAATTCTACTCCAACAGCTTCTTTTCTCGCGCTTCCCGCCTGTGGAACTCCCTTCCACAAGTCTGCTTTCCCAACAGTTACAATCTCCAGGTGTTTAAATGTAGGGTCAATAGACACCTCCTATCACACTAACTCCCAACTATTCTCACAACACTCTCATCTACCCAACCCTCATTCTCGGTATCCTCACCCGCCTATCACCCACCCTCTGTTATTTCCTATATTTAATCAGCCTTTCTCCACTCTACGTAGCCCCCTGCACAGTAGTGGCAGTGACATGCCTTGCTCGGGGTGAAACGCTTATAAAAAAAAAAAAAATTTTTGAGAAGAAAACTCAACATTCACAGTCAGGTTAGCCAAATGCAGACGACAATTCTACTCCTGCAGCTTCCTCTCTCACACTTCCCGCCTGTGGAACTCACTCCCGTATTCTTGCTTTCCTGACAGCTACGACCTCCAGAAATTTAAATGCAAAGTTAATACTCATCTACTAACCACTGGACTCTAGCTCTCTCCCCTCCCCTGTATAATCTTCACTTTCTCTCCGCCTATATATCTGTCATTGCACCTGCTTTCTCAGCTTTCCATTGTTCCTTTCTAACTAGCTTGTACTCCTCACTCTTTTCTAATTAATCTTTTTACATTTATGTAACCCCCTGCACATCAGTCAGTGGCGTTTCTGCCTTGCTCGGGGTGAAATGATTTAAAAAAAAAAAAATTACGTTCTCCACGTTACTTATGTGCATAAGTACAGGTTATTAAAACAATGTATTCACACTTGCCTCGATAAAGTTCCTAAAAGAACAAAACAAACACACACACACACACACACACACACACACACACACACACACACACAGATATATATATATATATATTCATGAATTTGAACACTCTCGGCTACAGGCGTCTGTTTACATTTTATATAACACGTTAAAATCAGCCTTCCTCCACCGAGAGCACATGATTCAGATGGAGAATCGCGACTGATGTCAATTCTGTCGGGTTTCACTCCTGACTAGAAGCAATCGGATGTCTAACCGAACTGATGAGCTATGATACAGCGAAACAGGACTGTCTGCGGATGACTATTTACGCTCTCACACCCTGATTGAGTACTATGGAGGAATGGTTGACTATGAAAAAACAGTAGCTACTTACGCATCTACGCATCGTTTATTTAGTAATGGATTTGAACACTCTCGGCTACTGGCGTGTGTTTACATTGTATATAATACGCTAATGTCCACTTTCCGCTATCGAGCGTCCATTGCTCAAAGGTAGAATCGCCGACTGATATCAATTCGATCGGGTTTCAATCCTGGCTCGAAGTAATCGGATGTCTAATCGTACTGATGAGCTATGATACAGTGAAATAGATCTGTGTGCGGATGACTATATTTATGTTGCTAGTATAACGATTTGCTCGTTATGCATGCTTCTAGCCAAAATGCTGTTAGTTTTCTCCTCTCCATCTATGGGTTAAGTAATATGGCTGATTAGGCTTCCTTGCAAGAAGCCTCCAAGAAAGAAAAGGAATTCATAACTAGTTCAAAGATTAACTAGTTTTTGCTCTGTGATTGTTTTTATTTAATCGTTGTGGACTGATAATTATCTTTCCGTTGTCCATAACTGGGATGTCTTTTTCGTTCTCCTGTAATATTACTTTACTTTTGCAATTTAAAAGTTATCAATCTGTGATACAGCGAAACAGGACTGTCTGCGGATGACTATATATATATATATATGAACGAGAATTTTCAGTAGGGTTTCTTTTTAATAGCACTGTGATTCGACAGCTGACATGTAAATCGTTTCTCTTTATGAGGTGGTAGTATATCCGATTTAGGTAATTGATTTGTATCTTGTCTTTTACTGGGCATTGAAATTAATGTACCAATTTCAAAGTTCCATACAAGACTTTCTTGTCACAAATCAACTACCTATAACAACACATAATATATATATATATATATATATATATATGGAAAATTTAAAATTTGTATTAATCCTATATATATATATATATACTCTTTTTAAACGGAAACAGTTCTTCCCAACCAAAATTCTAAGACCACGGTGTCTGTTCAAACGAACGATTAATGTTGCAATTCCGGGATCGACGACTGGTGACGAAAATTAAACTTCATAAATTCTGCCGCCTTCACTGGACTCTACGACGACGATACTTCTGAGAACTTCTGGAGTGGAATGGAAATTAATTCATACTTTTACCAAGTGAACGTAAAAGATTCGGCAGCGATCTGAACTCAGCTAACCGAGTTCACTTTCGACGTCGATAAGGGCTACGGCACCTGCGTATTCTTTCCGACAATATTATTTGCACACAACACAGACATACTATAAATATTAAAAAAAAAACTTTGGTGAAATTCCTTAGTGAAGCAGTTACGAATTTTCTTAAATTTATTGCTGAGTTGTTTGAATACCTTTAAATCAAATACAAAATGAATGCAGTGACCCGCTATTTTGGTAATAGCGGATGTCCGAACTTTTTTGTTTGTTGGCTGTTCACCTGACACGTTCACAGTACAATAAATGTCAGCAATGGTTATCTTGATTGCTTGTCACGACAGAATGGTGTATAAACATTTCTAAAATTGATGAGTAACAGTTAAGGGGAAAAAACTTAAAAAGGAAGAAAAACAAAATAGTTTTGCACTTTTGGATTGAGTGCATCTACAAACACGACACGCAAACACGCACATCAATTAAAGGAGCTCTTGGGTGTGCATAATTATATATTTACGTCCCTTGTTAGGCTTTGCTTATGAATATGTTCAGGAACGAATAAAAGCACAGTCAAATTCCATCTGTGAAAAGTTTTTAAAATGCCAACGATTTCAGGAAAGTAACCTTAGGAAAATCTCAATAGAAACGAAGAAAAGAGTTCTAGACTGCTACGTGATGTCAGTTCTTCAATACGGCTGTGAATGCTGGACTATATCATCGAAAATGAAGACAAAACTGGAAGCGGCCGAAATGTGGTTCTACAGAAGGATGCTACGGATATCGTGGACTGAGCATACAAGCAACGACGAAGTGTTAGAAAGAATAGCAACAAAAAGGAAATTGATGCTGAGCATCAGGAAGAGACAACTGAAGTTCCTGGGACATGCAATGAGGAAGGAGAGCCTGGAGAACCTGATACTGACTGGTCAGATAGAAGGAAGGAGAGACAGAGGAAGGCAGCGGCCTGATGACGGAACGGGGGTTGCCAGGAGCAACAGGAGCAAACATACTAAGAGCCACAAGAGATAGGGAGACGTGGAGAGCCATGATCACCTACGTTCTGAAGGGACAGGGCACATAGAAGAAGAAGAAGAAGAAGAAGAAGGAGAACCTTAACTTCACATTATGCCAAAATTATGAAATTTAGGTATTTTTTAAGCACACGACCACTATTTCTTTTATCTTTTTCAAATGAAAAAGAGGATTACTTAATAGTAATATTATTGACCTAAAGACGGTAGTCATATTCTTAAATAGCCTCATAAGAACTTGAGTACCTCGATGTGGGATCATGGTTAGTAATGATTTTTAGAATAGATTTTCTTTCTAGGGCCAGAAAGTTTTTCTGTCTGAATCCATTCTGCACATATATAAATCTGCCATCCGCCTGTGCACCGAATACTGCTGCCATATCTGGTCGGGTGTCCCCTGCTATCCACCTCGGGGTCCTTGACGAAATCCGACAGAGAATCTGTAATGTGATCGATCCCGACTTGGCAGCTCAGATACAGTCACTTTCTCACCGGCGCAATGTGGCTTCCCTGTATCTCTTCTACAAATACTTTTACGGCTTCTGCTCCGATGAACTTAGCTCTCTGAGGCCCCCTATATATGAATTTACTAGAGCAACAAGATTAGCAACTAGGTCCCACCCTTTTATTGTGAAGCCAATAAAATGTAAACGCAAATTCTACTCCAGCAGCTTCTTTTCTCACACTGCCCGCTGTGGAATTCCCTTCTGTTTACTTGCTTCCCCGACATATTATGGGCTGTTAATATCCAAGAATTTAAATGTAAAGTCAATATTCATCTCCTATCTCAGTGATTTGTATCCTCTCTCTGATGCACCTTTCTCCGCCTCACTTACCCACTTCCTGATTCCCCCTATAACCTGTCACTCTTTCTCATAACTTTCCTCCTATATAACCCCCTGCGCACCAGTAGCAGTAAAATGCCTTGGTTGGGGCGATATGATTATGAAAAAAGAAAAAAAGATTCGCATGAATAGAATATGTGTTTGTGAGAAACCAGTTTGTAGATCAGGTTTTATTGACGTCAGTCAGTTGAGTGCCATACGTGATACACGTTTTGGCGATCATGTCTTGAAAGAGACATGACTGACTGGGCAGAAGATTATCTTGTAGTGGATTTCCATTGCATTCAGCAGTAGACAGGTTACCAGCCAAGGATATAGAACCCAATCTGTCCTATTATTTAAACCCTAACTGGAGAGAAAAGACGGATTATTACTTTTCCCAAGGGTATTTGTGCGCAAGTGAATGCGAGGAATTTAATTGAAATTCGAACTCTGCTCCACGATTTCTCGTTCCGAGCCGATATCTACTGCACCACAACGCACACCCCGATTGACGTACTTTTACAAAAAAAAAAAAAAAGAAAAAAAAAGGTTTTTGTCGAGAGTCAATTGCTGGTAATATTTTTTTTATTCATAAATGTATTGTTGGTATTTTTACTATGAAAAGATCTATTTTTATACTTTCATAGTATTTTGACCTCAGTTAGGCGGTTTGAGATTTCTCTAAAGCTGGGACTCTAACAAGTGCTTCTATCTCGGGTCAGGATGAACCTCTGGGCACAATAGCAATTAATCAATTGGTTACACGCTCTTCAAAACCTTTCGACGAGAGGCCTTGTTGGCGGATGTAGTTTATCGTCATACCCAGGAATAAATTTTCACAGAGATGTCATGTATGACATTAATTCAGAAATGCTCTATGTATCATCTGCATAGAACCATTTTTCCTGACCAATTATTAAAATAGGCTTCAATCAATCAAATCTAGCATTTAAATCCAAAAGAAAACGATCTTTCATTAGTTCTCATAGATTGGCGCTACATAATCGTATGCTTTACAAACTAACGAAAACATCATTTGAACACTTCCAGCAACAGTAGAAACTAAAATGGGTAGCACATGCAACTAGAAGGGGAACTAATGATATAATCAAGATGTTAACTTTACACACTGCCAAGAAGACAAGGTCTGAAAGGAAACTCCTATCAATATCTTAACTTATTTATAAATGAAACTTTGTCTGTGTGTGTCTGTGTCTGTGTCTGTGTCTGTGTGTATCCGTTACCTATAGACTCCAAAACGGTTGAACCGATTTTCTTGAAAATTTACATAGTTATACTATGCGAGTGTTCTTAGCTAGGTTTTGTATATCGAGGTATCCCCGATAAATACAAAAAATCGATAATCGAAAAAATCGGGTTATAGAAGGAGTAGTCCGATTTTAATCAAATTTGATACACTCATAGGCAAAGACATAAGAAACGATATTCAAAAGTTTCAAGGTTGCAGGTCTAACAATAGCGCAGAAAATCGATAATATATATATATATATATATATATATATATATATATATATATATATATATATATATAAAAGGCAAGATGTTTCTGTGTGTGTCTGTTTATCTGTCTGTATGTCCTTTATCCACAATTTTTATCCGATTCTCACCAAACTTCACACAAATATTTTTTGGCTGAGTCTGAGCTCCAGGATGATGGATTAGTTTTAAAGCTTTCATCACACCCGAGCAACGCCGGGCTATACTGCTTGTTTGATAAAGTTAGGTAAACTAGAGAAGTCTAAATTATTGACCAACTATTGAAGAAAATATTTTATAAATTTCAACCGACATTAATGCTAAGTTTTTGGTCAGGAAATGCCGAATGTTTCCTGTATAGAAACTGCTAATTTCACCATTAACCTCTTAATTTCTCTTGCGTTTTGGCGCAAATGATTTGCTTTTTATCACAGATTAGTAATAATAGAAGTAGATAAGCTTACGCTTCTGTTTAAACTCCTCTCCAGTTTTTTGAACAGAAGTAGTGGCTTAAACCTTAGTTTCCTGTTTTTTCTTTAAAAAATTCGTCTCATTCTATTTTACTCCTAGTATTCTCTTGCGTCTTAGTTGCATTATCCCCTTGCATGAGGTGAATTAAAAAGAACAAACAGCACGAATAGGAAATAAATAAGCCTTTATTAAATGTTGAACTTAAAGAGGGACAAAATAAATTATGTATTTTGATAAAATTACTCTTTAAGACCTTGCTTAATTGCAATTACATTAGCGCTTATTAATTTAATTAACTATAATTAATTATATTAGTGCTTAATATTTGTCATTCAATGGAGATAAATGTGACGAACTAAGATTTGAATAAAAGTTAAGTGTAAATATTTTTTCAAATATTGTGCGTTGTGGTGCAGTGGATATCGGCTCGGAACGACAAATAGGGGGAGCCGAGTTCGAATTCCAATTGAATTCCTTGCATCCACTTATGCACAAATACCCTTGGGAAAGGTATTAACCCGCCTATTTCTTTCAGTTATAAGTTAAATAATGGGTCAGATTGGGTTCTATAGCCTTGGCTGGTAACCAGTCTACCGCAGAATGCAATGGCAACATACTGCGGGATAATCTTCTGCCCATTCAGTCATATATCTTTCATGAGATATATGAAATCGCTCAATGCATGTTTCATGTATGGCCCTTAACTGACTGAAGGTCGAATATTGGCAATCAGATACATATACATACAGCATAATCACGAACAAATGCAATGATTATGAAGCTCGTTTCGCGGGTCCCTTGGTTCGGAGATAAGTAAATATTAGTTGTTTTTTATTTGAGTGCATGAACATTTTCTTAGTTAGGGGATAGGTAAATATTGATCATTTGTGTTTGACTCTGTAATACGAAGGTTGTTAGTGAAGGCTATTACGATAAGGAGAATCAATAAGGATTGAAAATTGGTTTTTACAGGATAAGATTGTAGCGTTTAAGGAAGTATTCACACGGGGTTCTGTTCTTCGGTACTGAGCAGAACGGTCTCCTTAAATTTGGAATCTGAAGGATATTAGCTTGAGTCGACTTCATGAATAGAGAATGGCATGTTCCAGCTGTAAAGATCTGAAATGGTGGAAGTAAAGAATAGAGAGCTCATCTGAACACTTGCCATGGAAATAGTGATAGAATATCAACAGACCTAAAATATTGCATCTGTTGCAAAATAAATTGTTGCACAGCTGTTAATACAAGATGGCATAAACAATTTTGAATTATACCAAGGTGAGAACGTGAGAATGGCTATACTCTAGTCTAGATATCCGACTCTTTGGAAGAAGCATTGCGTATCCAAGTTAGTTCTTCTTTTAAGGTTTGGAACAGGCTGTACAGAATCACAAAGACAAAATTGTACCAAATAACAGAAACAACATCAGTTGAAGAATACCAAGAGCAGTAAGTAACAACTATAATGGATATCACAAAGAAGAGAAAATAATCAAGATGTTGACGTTCCGCATTACATCAACTACAAGATTAGGAAGGAAACACTCATTAAGACTGGAAAGAGTTTTAACAGCTACTGGACTTGAGAAACCTATTTTCCTGAAAATTTGTTTCAAGAGAAAATGCTATAAATTTCAACCGACATATTGAATTATGTTATTTGAGTCATGGTAGTTATAAACAAAAAATAACATTGAATTATGTTATTTGAGTCATAGAAGTTATAAACAAAAAATAATATTGAATTATGTTATTTGAGTCATGGTAGTTATAAACAAAAAATAATATTGAATTATGTTATTTGAGTCATGGTAGTTATAAACAAAAAATAATATTGAATTATGTTATTTGAGTCATGGTAGTTATAAACAAAAAATAATATTGAATTATGTTATTTGAGTCATGGTAGTTATAAACAAAAAATAATATTGAATTATGTTATTTGAGTCATGGTAGTTATAAACAAAAAATAATATTGCCCAAATGTCTGCCAAGGCTTCGGCAGCTCGTCTCTACACGATGGGCAAAATTTTTGATGACGTTTCTGCATAGTTACTTCTCGATCTCTCCAATATGTTTTATTATCTCATACTTCAGCTGTTCAATTGTTGTTGGCCTCTTGGTATAGACCTTACTTTTGAGATGTCCCTAGAGGAAGAAATCTAAAGGAGTCAGGTCACACAATCGTGGTGGTCAATTGACATCACTGTTTCGAGAGATGATGAGACCTGGGAACATTTTTTGTTTGAACGTCCATTTTCATCATAGGCTTTGATAGTTTTAACACGTTGGTCAATCGTTAATTTTTCCATGGTTGAAATGACCAAAGACTGAAGTTGTTAAATCTGAAAGAAATTGAAAAAAAATGTCATTAGACGTTTAAACTTAATTCACAAAATCAATCAAAGTTATTGGAACACCCTGTACAGTTAAACTTAGCGTTGAATATTGATTTCTCTTAGATTATTAATTTACGATTTCACAAACTCTCTCACTCCATAATTTTGATTGCATTTAATATGAATTTTGCATGACTAGAATCGAATTAGTGAGTGTTTTAGAATTTCAGACGCAGAGTTTGAAATAGAAATATAGGAAATAGTTTAGTATTCTTGAAATACGTCCTTAATCAGAAACGCCTGTCTGTTAATCGCAAAATCCATGTAATAAATCCATGTTTCATGTAATAAATCGCTTCTTTGTATCGATTAAGAACATTGCGGTTAAAGATACTGTATTTGGGTGCGTGGGCTTTTAATAAAAAAAGACGGCAGCCTAAAGAAAGACACAGTAGTTATGAATAAAAGAAACAGAAAACAATCAGACAGACAGAAGAATAAAACAAGAAAAAGAATAACGTTTTGTTTAGGGTTTATTTTATTTTACGTTATATAAACCGGAATGGATTCTTTAATGCCGACCAGATTTTTAAGATAAGTTTGAATGAATAGAATATGTATTCTTTGTAAGAAATTAATTTATAGAAAAGGTTTTATTGACGTGTTTTTGTAAAGAGGCTTTTTATCGAGAGTCAAATGTATTGCTGGTATTTTTTCTTCTTTTTTTAAAAAATCTATTACCAGTATTTTTACTATAAAAATCTAATTTATACTTTCATAGTACTTTCACCCGATTTTGTTTACTATAACTATCAATTTTTATACTTTGGATGTGGGTCGTGGTGCAATAGATATCGACTCGGAAAGACAAATCTGGTTGCCGACCAAGGCTACAGAACCCAATCTGTTCTATTATTTAACCCATAACTTGAGGGAAGAGACGGATTAATACCTTTGAACCCAATCTGTTCTATTATTTAACCCATAACTTGAGGGAAGAGACGGATTAACACCTTTGAACCCAATCTGTTCTATTATTTAACCCATAACTTGAGGGAAGAGACGGATTAATACCTTTGAACCCAATCTGTTCTATTATTTAACCCATAACTTGAGGGAAGAGACGGATTAATACCTTTGAACCCAATCTGTTCTATTATTTAACCCATAACTTGAGGGAAGAGACGGATTAATACCTTTCCCAAGAGTATTTGCGCATAAGTGAATGTAAGGAATTCAACTGGAATTCGAACTCGGCTCTCCAATTTCTCGTTCCAAGCCGATATCCACTGCACTACAACGCACATCCTGTGTAATTACTTAACTCTGTTTCTTTTATGGTTGAGTAATTGCTGCTAATTTAGTAATTGTCATTTAAAAGATATTTGCAGACAACTTTCGTCTTTCTTTCTGCCTCTCTCGGATAGCTAAACAATTCACTGACTTTGAGCGACACGGTATCGTACTTTAAAAAAAACAAAAAAACAAAAACGTCTGACGTGGGGATTGACAAAATGTGCCGTCATATTAGTCGTCAACAGTTTTCAACGGTTGTCTCACGTCTTTCTTAATTTTTTTTACTGGGAACCCTGTAGTATAATAGATACGAAGTAAATCAGCTTTAATAAAATGGTATCAATTGTCGTCAAGAGGGGCTTCTGTTTTAAATTAAAACAACTGAGTTTAATATATTTATGTCTGCACTTATATCTCCTGGTGCGCACAACGGAACAAGTTTGTCCTTCTTGTAAGGTTAGCGTGTCACGCGACCAACATACAATTCAATGTCGGACATTACGCGTAATTAACCGAACATCTGAGTTAATTTTGCCTTACCTCATTTTATTTTCTATTTTCCGTGGGTTGACCTTTTCTGGTCGAAACACACGCAAATGCTGTCACACGCAAGGCGTGGCTCGAACTGAGAAAGTTCACCGCCTATAGAGTGCATAAATAATTAAATCGCTACACGCATATCTATCTGCATAAGACACACATACACGCACACACAGATGTGTGTCTCTAAGTCGATACAAATGAGTGTAGACTGAAATGTTTGCAGCATAAGTAAAGACCTCTCCCTCAATTATTATAAGGATAAAATCTTATGAAGCAGAAAAATGCATTGATTGATTTGTTATCAACTTCTTGAAGGTTATTTAAAGCCAGAAAATAATTTTAGATTGTAAGAATATTTTGGATATAATAATGATTTCACTGATACAGGTCCGACTAATTAATCCAGGAAACATCAGATGGTCTAAGTCGAATGTAATGTCTATAAGGAATATTTGCTCCAAGTGAAGTTGAATCCAGTTATATTAGTGTCACCCCAAAGCATCAAGGGAGCAAGTTGTATCAGAGAGCTAACCTAAAAGGTGTCCTCATAGAAGCAAGGTACAGACTTGCGCTATACAAGATGTCAGTGGTTGCAGCTGGTACGTAAATTGGTGGGTGTCCTAAGTGCACTGAAGATATATACATGGAACAAGCAGGTAGCTTGAAGATATATGAATGCACTACCAGAGAGGGAAAAATAGAAAAACATCTCACATTCTCGTGAGAACATCTGTGTTTGTAGAAAGTCCTCAAAGGCATATAAACTTTCGCCGATATTAATTGGCGAAGTCAGTCAGTTAAGTGCCATACGTGATATATGCTTGGGCGATCATGTCTCGAAAGATTATCCCTCAGTAGGTCACCATTGCTTTCTACGTTAGACTGGTTGCCAGATAAGACTATAGAACCCAATCTGTCCTGTTATTTAACCCATAAGTAGAGAGAAGAGGCAGATTAATACCTTTCCCAAGGGTATTTGCGTGTAAGTGAATGCAGGTGGAATTCGAACACGGCTTCCCGATTTCTCGTTCCGAGTCGATATCCACTGCACCCCAACGCACATTCTTGGCGAATTACGGAGATGAATAAACAAATCTTTTACATAAGAGATTTGCTCTCGTTTTCTTATCAGTCTTTACGACAAAAAACGCTACAGATTCTACTCTGATATTTACTGGGTTGAAAGCTAATGATAATATCCTTTCATGTCGCGATACAGATGATTATCTAACTGTTAATCACTGATCATATCTACCTAAACATTTCCCAATGTATCACGTTTGATGATAACACAGTCTGTTTATCCCTTTTTCACCCATTTTGTGGTACAGTGGATATCGGCTCGGAACGAGAAACCGGGTAGCCGAGTTCGAATTCCAGCTGAATCCATTGTATTCACTTACGCGCAAATACCCTTGGGAAAGGTATTAATCCGTCTCTTTCTTCCGGTTATGGGTTAAATAGCAGGACAGATTGGGTTCTATAGCCTAGAACCAGTCTACTGCGGGATAATCTTCTGCCTAGTTAGTCATGTCTCGAAAGAGATGTTATGGGTTAAATAGCAGGACAGATTGGGTTCTGTAGCCTTGTTCGGCAACCAGTCTACCGAAGAAAGTAATGGCAACCTACTGCGAGATAAATCTTCTGCCCAGTCAGTCATGTCTCTTGCGAGACTTGATCGCTCAAAGCGTGTTTCATGTATGGCGCTTAACTGACTGACTGAATATAAGAGTTGGAAACATGATTAAGGCTTCTACTGGTCATAAAGTGGGGGATCGGTTTTCTATTGTTATGAAGTCATAAACTGATCCCCCATGTATTACCACGTAATAATATAATACATCGCTTCTCCCTCTAGCTATGAGTCAAATAACAGAACAGATTGGGTTCTATAGTCTTGGCTAGCAACCAGTCTACCGCAGAAAGCAATGGCAACCTACTGCGGGATAATCTTCTGCCCAGTTAGTCATGTCTCGAAAGAGATGTTATGGGTTAAATAGCAGGACAGATTGGGTTCTGTAGCCTTGTTCGGCAACCAGTCTACCGAAGAAAGTAATGGCAACCTACTGCGAGATAAATCTTCTGCCCAGTCAGTCATGTCTCTTGCGAGACTTGATCGCTCAAAGCGTGTTTCATGTATGGCGCTTAACTGACTGACTGAATATAAGAGTTGGAAACATGATTAAGGCTTCTACTGGTCATAAAGTGGGGGATCGGTTTTCTATTGTTATGAAGTCATAAACTGATCCCCCATGTATTACCACGTAATAATATAATACATCGCTTCTCCCTCTAGCTATGAGTCAAATAACAGAACAGATTGGGTTCTATAGTCTTGGCTAGCAACCAGTCTACCGCAGAAAGCAATGGCAACCTACTGCGGGATAATCTTCTGCCCAGTTAGTCATGTCTCTTTCGAGACATGATTGCCCAAGCGTGTATCACGTATGGCACTTAACTGACTGACTGATGCAAGATTTTATTCTGCATAATGTGTTTCACATTGGATGTGCGCGTAGAGAAGAGATTTTTGGCTTGGAAATTGGGATTAACGCGCAGTGTTCAATTTCCAGCCATGACCCGTGCCTTCGATTTCACACAAATACTTTTGGTAAGGTTTGAAAACTCCCTTCCCCAACCAGATAAGATTTAATAACAGGACAGATTAGGATCTCTAAACTTGGATGGCAAATAGTCTAGGAGAAGTAAAACTTTTAATTCAAGATCAGCTTGAAAACGGTTGAGCTCCAGCAAGTTATCATGTCCTTGATACACCCATTTTGCCTTTGGCTATAGTTCATGCGGTATACCTACGACCCCAATGGGTTACGGTACTCATGTCATGATGTCTTTTATTTTACTACTCGATATGAAAAGTTTTCTCAGGAGTATCATTCATTGAAGAAATATACGATATTTGTCTGAAAATTAACGTGACCAGTGTCATAAACAACTTATTTCAATTTAAAATAATAAACTAATGGTGTTCCCTTCAAAGTAATCCCTCTTCAGTCTTATGCAATTTTCCATCCTACTCTTCCACGCCTGTTTGCAGTGCTGGAATTTTTTTTTTTTTTTTATGGTCCTCAGCTCTTTTGTTGTGATGTAATGAATATGTATACATTTTGGTTCCTACTCACTGGAATGTAATTAGCAGCCATAATTACAGACGAAGGCAGGGACGTCCGATGAGAGAGAGAGAGAGAGAGAGAGAGAGAGAGATACTAGTCTTCTCACTAAAGATCTACGTCTCCTGACTACGCCTACGTCTCAAGACATTGCATATGACGAGTACCGTCTCCTTACTCGATTGTTCTAACCGATTACATTTGCTTTAACCACTCAACTACCTCTTATTGATATATATCCCTTTCCAGGACATATCACGCTGCGTCCCCTCTTTATGGCCCCCAACGCCTTGAGAACGGAGCCCCTTGAGCTTTAATATGGAGGTTGTTCCAGTACGGCTATGTTCTTCTTGGGTAGGAACTACCGGATGCCCAGGGTTTTGAAAGCGCGTGCGTCATCGTGGTGAAGCCACCACGATTTGTCCAGCTACAACTTATGCACGCGAAAAAAAAATGTAAAAGTTTCAGAAAGCTAAGATTACAGTTATATATTCCCAAGGTATCACATTAGATGATAACACAGTCCGCTTATTCCTTTTTCGCCCATAGTTCACACAGCACACCCAGACCCAGTACCTTTTCAGACGGGCCTCGTTCTTCACTGTCCTGGTACCAATCGGCTCATCGTTAATTACTCCATTACAAATAAACCCACTATTTTTTTCTATGATGTTTTAATACAGCTGATAATTTCTTGACTAGTAACTCACGAAGAATTCAACATTTCCATGTCAGATTAATGGTTGCCCACGAGCTTCAGAATTATTATTGGCGATCATCAAATGGTCGCCAATAATAATTCTGAAGTATAATCACTTCCCAAAATATAACCCGATGAACAAACATCGGATTTATGGATGTTTCACGATTGAGTTAAGAAGTTTTAAGGATTTTTCCGATGTATTTACTCTTAAAACAAATAAGGCATTTGAAAAAAAAATAAAATGAAAAATGGCAAAAAATGTTTCCTCAAATAAAATTAATTTTTTATTTAACGGACAAATGAAAGACGAGTTTGCTACTTTAAGTTGGGAAGTAATAGATAATAATAGATAATAATAGATAATAGATAATAATAGATAATAATAGACAATAGATAATAGATAATAATAGATAATAATAGATAATAGATAATAGATAATAATAGATAATAATAGATAATAGATAATAAAAGATAATAATAGATAATAATAAGTAATAAAAGATAATAATAGATAATAATAGATAATAATAAATAATAGATAATAAAAGATAATAATAGATAATAATAAATAATAGATAATAAAAGATAATAATAGATAATAATAGATAATAGATAATAAAATAATAATAATAGATAATAATAGATAATAGATAATAATAGATAATAATAGATAATAGATAATAAAAGATAATAATAGATAATAATAGATAATAATAGATAATAAAAGATAATAGATAATAAAAGATAATAATAGATAATAATAGATAATAGATAATAGATAATAATAGATAATAGATAATAATAGATAATAATAGATAATAATAGATAATAATATATAATAGATAATAAAAGATAATAAAATATAATAATAGATAATAATAGATAATAGATAATAATAGATAATAATAGATAATAGATAATAAAAGATAATAATAGATAATAATAGATAATAATAGATAATAGATAATAAAAGATAATAGATAATAAAAGATAATAATAGATAATAATAGATAATAATATATAATAGATAATAAAAGATAATAATAGATAATAATAGATAATAGATAATAATAGATAATAGATAATAAAAGATAATAATAGATAATAATAGATAATAATAGATAATAGATAATAATAGATAATAATAGATAATAGATAATAAAAGATAATAATAGATAATAATAGATAATAATAGATAATAGATAATAATAGATAATAATAGATAATAGATAATAATAGATAATAAAAGATAATAATAGATAATAATAGATAATAATAGATAATAGATAATAAAAGATAATAATAGAAAATAATAGATAATAGATAATAAAAGATAATAATAGATAATAATAGATAATAGATAATAAAAGATAATAATAGATAATAATAGATAATAATAGATAATAAACAGTGACTTCGAATTTTAAAAGTTTTGTGATTTTTTCTGCGATTTTTTAATTTTTTATTTTCGGGACATTTATAGCGACTGTACACCATGTTATTTCTCTGGAATCGAATTACAGTCCTTCGTATTCCAATTGTAAAAGAAGTACTATTTTTTGGAACAGATTTCAGTGTATGTGCTTCCTTGAACTTTAAACATCCAAGGATCAAATCAAGGATCAATCGTCATCTAGTCTTACTTCTTACCACCTCCTCTTGTATTCAGATCCTACATTACTGTATTTGAATGGCTCTAGAGTTTTGTATTTGATAAAATTTAGTATAGAACAACACTACATTGATGAGAAAATGCATTAATATATGTAAGTGTATGTGTAGTCAGGGCCGTGCTTAGGGGCCTCCGCTTAACCCGCAATTACGGAGGGGAGCGCAAGTTCCATAGGGGCCGCAAGGTCCCGGAAAGCCGCAAGGTCCCGGAAAGCCGCAAGGTCCCGGAAAGCCGCAAGGCTACTTGGATCCGCAGATCTATTTTAATGAAAAAAAAATTAACAAAATAATTATTAGGGTTAATTGGAAAATTATTATCATACTTGTATGTTGAAATAGACATCTATCAACCCGTCTCTCTCTCTCTCTCTTTATATATATATATATATATATATATATATAATCTTTGATAGAATCCTTCCGGTCTCGAAGAGGCCGCAAATCATTTGTAATTAAAAAAAAAGAACCTGAGAGAGAAATAGATTATAGATATCTGTTTCAACATACGTAAAAGTAGCTAAAAGTTTCGTAATGTATAGCTTCAAAAAGCTACCAAAACGCCAATTCCGCGGTTTCTTCCGTTTTTTAGTGATCACTGAATATCTACGCTCCGAGAGCATGTTATTTTGTTTAAAGTACCATTTATTGTGGGTTCAGTATGTTCGGGTGTGTGTGTGTGCAAGTTGCATTCTGCGGGTAGAGGGGTCGCAAGGCGCATTCTGTGTGGGTGTCGCGATGTTGCTAAGCACGGCACTGTGTATGGGTTAAGTAAGTGTTTGCATTTGTACTATTATCGAAAAGTTGTAGATAAAAAGAATATAGTTATAATTCTTTTGCTATTCCATTATCTATATTATGAGGATCATATAATAGTTCTTAAAAATTCTTAGCGATAATCACTTCCCAAAATATAACCCGATGAACAAACATCGGATTTATGAATGTTTCACGATTGAGTTAAGAAGTTTTAAGGATTTAAGGATTTTAAGGATAAAATGAAAAATTTGTGAACACCTCGCCCAGAATGTCAAACGGGAAGTACGCAACCAAGGAACCTAGGCATAACTGACGGAACAGCTATGCAATTGTAAACTGATATCATTGGAGATAATTATTGCTCCATGAGGATTTACTGAGATGTGGTGAATATCCCTCTGGAACTATGATTCTCTTCAATTTAAATAGGAGTTCAGCCCCGGAGATTCCAATCCTGCGACAGTACCTTTCTCATCGGTTGAATCGGTGTGATGGGTTACAGTGGTCGTGGGGTCTGGGCAAAAATAATGTGCATGTGTATGGCGCTTCTGACGTTAAAATGACCTATTGCAGCCTTGGTAGGGAGGCCGGGAAAATATACCTGATGCGTCCTCGTCACCGTCTAAAAAAATGCAATTAATTTTTTTTTTTTTACTCTATTGTTGTCGAATGCATCGCTTAATGTGAAAGTGTTATTTAGTAATTTTTGAAGATATGAACTATAATTAATTCCCTAAAACATGTGTTTCAAGACTCAGAAATCTTTTATTAATGGTAAATCTAGATTAACCTGTCATTATATTATAATAGGATAAATAAATCAAAAACGAAATACCAGAATATGTTCATTTTCTAAAAACATCCAAAGCCACGTACGTTAAAATTACAATGACATAATTTAGGATATTGTTTCTTCCTTTTTTTTTAAAGATTAAATTGGATCATTAAAGAATATATAAAATGGAACACAAAACTTGGTAATGATTTTTTTTTTCTTTTAAATGCAAACCACTCTTCCCTGTTGACATTTAAGCAAAAGGTAGGAGTTTAAAGAAAAACGTAATGGAATCCGAAACGGAATCCAAATAAAAAGACTAAATTGCAGATATAAAAAAAAATATTTCTATTGCAAAAAATATTGAACAAAGAAAGAGAGAAAGAAAAGAAAAGCACAAAAAGCACTTTTGAAATCAGTTTTGTTGCATTTGTGTGTATACAAAAGCCGAAAGAGAACCTGAAAAAATTGTTTTAGAAAAATGAAACAAAAAAAAAAAACAAATAACAAAATACTTAGAAATAAAAACAGAGGGGGAAAAAAAGCGAACAGCAAGGTCGAGAAAACTAACAGAAATGTACGTAATCAAGAAATGTATATATATATATATATAATCAGGTTTCTGGTTCTTTTTATATTTGTTTTTTTTTTGTTTATTTTTTTTTTTAATTGAGAAGCTCATTAGAAGGTAAAAGCCATAAGAATCGATTTTTCTGAGTGAATCTCTAACACTCAGCATTTCCATCGGCGTTATTTACTATTCTTTTTGACTTTATTGTTTACAGAAAAAAATACATTAAATATTATTTGTTTTGCTGCCTTTTAAGAAGTTTTTTTTTTTTAGCAAACAAACTTCTGATATACAAGATAGTTGTTTGCGCCTTCTCTTAGCTACCCAATTGGCAATCGATACAATGAACGCTTCTAACTCTTAAGTTGATTTTGACGGTTGGTTTAGCGGCAGGGTTACTTTCGAGTTGCATCTTTGTTTGAAAACGGGTTATTAATTAAACACAGTTCATATGAAACCAGAAACACCCGTAAAGATGTTTTCCGATTAATCTTAATTCTTAAGTTGAACGTTTGACTAAAGCTGACGGCGAGTTCTACGACGATATAATATCCATAGAAATTCCCTTTCGGGTTGTTAAATATTTGAGCTTATCAACTTTAACAAAAATATTAAAAGGACAGGCATAAGCATAATGAGGCAAGAGAGCACAAATATTTGAATAGGTTTTCATTTTACTGAGGTTTACGGCCCAATGATAAAACATCGTTTCCCATAAGATCACTGGAGTTAAGCAACAGTCAGTAAATAGATGGGTGACCGCTTGGGAATACCAGGTGCTTTAATTTTTAAGTTAATAATTGAATATGCTCATGGTTGAGTTTTGTTTAAAGGCATATCAACCTCTTTGAGCTATTTAATGCCAAAAATGTGGCGTTTTAAGGTATTTTTTAATATTTGGTTGTAGTGTAAAGGTTCATTTAGTTAGATTTTTATGAATGTTTTGTTTTTATTTTTTTTATTTTAGAAAACTGAAAATGTCTTCTAGTTTTGTATTCGAAAATGTTTAGCTGAGAATAATTTTTTTCCTTCAAAAATGTATATTTTTCAATAACAAACAAAACAGCAAGACTAAACCAGCTAGTCATAAATCGCCCAAACCTATCTGCGTTTCCTTCACAAACATACGAGGTATTCGCAGTAACTTTAATAGTGTAGAATCATTCCTTCTAACTAACTCACCCGATATCTTAGCTATATGTGAGACTAACCTTGACCCTTCTATCCCCTCTTCGGAGCTGTTCGTTCCTGGTTACCTTCCCCTCTTCAGGAAGGACTCCAATGTCCATATGCATGGGCTTGGTGTATATGTCAGCGAACAGCTCCCTCTAGCCAGGGTCATATCTCTTGAATCCCTGGATCATTCCTTCATGTGCTTCCGTCTCTCACTTTTAAGCTCGGTTAGCTATCTCTTCTTCCTCTACCGCTCCCCCTCCTCCTCTGACTGTACGCTACTTGACAGCATCTCTACTAATATCGACAGGGCCATTTCTTCTCACCCATCTGCCCATATATTTGTGTTTGGCGATTTTAACGCCCACCACACCAAGTAGCTTGAAAACTCAGCCACCAACCTTGCTGGGATCCGTACCATGTATTTTTCAATAACCCAAGCTCCAACGCAAGTGGTGGACTTTCCCACGCGTTTCTCTAATAACCCTGACGGAAGGGACTCTTTACTCGACCTTTGCTTTACCTCCATTCCAGACTCCTGCACTACCAGGCAACTCTGCCCCCTCGGAAACTCTGACCACGCCGTAGTCTCCGTCAACATCTCAATCCGCACTAACTCTACCCAAGAAAACCAGACCAGCAGAATATCATACTGCTACCAGAGAGCAGACTGGGACTCGTTCCGAGACTTCCTCTGCAACGTCCCCTGGACGTCTTCGATCTTCCTGTCGAAGACTGTGCCTCCGATGTCTCCTCTTGGGTTAAGGCTGGCATCGATGCTTTTATCCCGGCCAGGAAATTCCAACTAAAGTCAAATTCGTCCCCCTGTTTCTCACCCGCTTGCTCGGCCGCCATTGCCCACCGGAACCATTTCTTCCGGCTCTATCGAAGCTACTCGTAAAACCAAAACAGGCGCCTTTTCGCCTCAGCACGGAATAAGTGTAAAAAAGTACTGAACGAAGCTAAGAGGGCATTTGATACCAGAATGTGGCAACGCATAGCATCCTCTAAGTTTGACTCCAAAGATTACTGGCGTCTCTGCAAAAGCGTGCTCAGCAGGAACAAGACTTCAATACCCCCACTAATCAATGAATTTGAAGTTCTCACCTCCCCAGCGGACAAGGCTGAATGCTTTGCCCATATATTCTCCACCAATTCGACACTGGACTCGTTAGGAATACCTACACCCGACTTCCCACCCACATCTAAGGCTCAACTAAATAACGTCCACATTACACCCTCGCTGGTCGCCAAGATAATTGCACAACTTGACCCACACAAAGCGAGCGGCGGTGCGGAATCCCAGTCATAGTACTGAAGAAATGTGCCCCAGAACTCTCCTCTGCGAAGATAATTTTCGAAATTTTCTTAACTTTTTTGTCAGTCAGTCTGCAACTGGTAAGTTTTAGCTAGTCTGATCTTATTTTGCTGTATTTTTTGAAATTTTGTTTTTATTCTTTTTGGTTCTTATCTTTTTTTCTATAATTTTTGTTCTTGTTTTATTACTAACCTAAGTTCTATACTAGTCGCTCTTGTAATACACTGCGACTATGATTGTGTAAATTGTTTTTAATTATCAAATTATTTTTAACTTATACTAAGTTAAAACTTAGTAAACTTCAGTCATTGTTTTATTTTTTTTTTAATTGGAGTAGATAGTACCTACTATCGCACGGTCTCACACTCCACCCCCTTCTTTTGGACAGGAGTAGCGGTGATCGCCTTGTTTCTTGTTTTGGAAGGGGTTCCCGGTTCATCTCTCTCTTTTTCGGTCTTGATGTCGGTTCGGCTGGAAGCTTTTTGCAGTTGGTGAGTATGGCGGCAACGTCTCTTCATTCTGAGGGTACCGGGTTGGCAGTTTCCTGGTTGCTGCTTCCGACTGGTAGTTAGGAGCCCGAACTCTTGAGAGGCTGCTCTGATCAACAGTTGAATAATATCGGGGTTCCTGTAGTGCCATTTAGCGCATGGACGGGCGTCCCTGCATGAATTTCCGATCAACGCCGAGGTGATTCAGCATCTCACAGCCCACAGGCTTCTCTCTGACAAACAGTACGGGTTTCGCTTCACCAGGTCTACTGCTGATATGCTAACGACCATTACCGAGTACATATGCCGGGCATTGACAAGAATGGCGAAGTCCGAACCGTTGCCTTGGATATCTCCAAAGCGTTCGACAGGATCTGGCATGCTGGCCTCTTGTGCAAACTGCGGAGCTACGGGATAACTGGACATCTGTTTGACCTCATCCAGTCATTCCTCTCTAACCGCACATTGAAGGTGGTATTAAATGGGCATGCCTCCCAAAACTACCATACGAACGCGGGCGTACCTCAAGGTTCTATCCTAGGTCCCACGCTCTTTCTGATCTACATTAATGATCTCCCCGACGCCATTAGATTCCAAGTAGACATGTACGCCGATGACACAAGAATCTACTCTCGCATCGATCAAAAACCAGGTGTGGGCGACAAAGCCTGGGGTAGGAAATGGCTAGTAAATTTCAATGCTTCTAAAACGAAGCTGTTATCAACTAACCACCATAGACAATCGCATCTACCTCCCATTAGCATGGGACAGGCTAACCTCCCAGAGTGTAAAATACTACGCCTCCTTGGCCTTACACTTTCGGCGGACCTCAAATGGAATGACTATATTGAATCCATTGCCAAATCTGACGCTATGAATGTCGGCTCTCTGTGCCGGCCCGAAAGTTTTTCCCACCTGAATCTATTCTGCACACATACAAAGCTACCATCCGCCTGTGTATTGAATATTGCTGCCATATCTGGTTGGGTGCCCCTGCTGCTCTCCTTGGGCTTCTTGACAAAATACAAAGGATGATCTGTAACGTGGTTGATACTGATTTGGCAGACCGGCTACAACCACTCTCTCACCGGCGTGATGTGGCTTCCCTATGCCTCTTCTACAAGTACTTTCATGGCTTCTGCTCCGATGAACTTAGAGCACTGGTGCCGCCTAAGCACGAATTTACACTAGATACTAGATTAGCAACTAGGTCCCATCCTTTTACAGTTAAACAGATAAGATGTAACCGTAAATTCTACTCCAACAGCTTCTTTTCTCGCGCTTCCCGCCTGTGGAACTCCCTTCCACAAGTCTGCTTTCCCGACAGCTACAATCTCCAGGTGTTTAAATGTAGGGTCAATAGACACCTCCTATCACACTAACTTCCAGTTATTCTCCCAACACTTTCATCTACCCAACCCTCATTCTCGGTATTCCTACCCGCCTATCACCCACCCTCTGACATTTCCTTTATTTCATCATCCTTTCTCCACTCTATGTAGCCCCCTGCGCAGTAGTGTCAGTGACATGCCTTGCTCGGGGTGAAACGCTTATATAAAAAAAAGAAGCTTTATGTATATATTTCTATAAAAGTGTTTTCTTATACTTTTCTAGAGTTTTGACCCCAGTTTGGGAGTTAATTATTTGCCCATAGCTGGGACTCTAACAGGTGCTACCACTCCGGGTCAGGGTGAATCTGAGAACAAGGAATTACGAGGTAGTTCTATGCTCCTCACACCCTCCCAATCAGAGGCCTTGCTGACGGATGCAGGAATATGCTCAAAGCAAGTTCAACGATGATGAAATATCCGTAGAAATTCCTCTATCGCATCGTTAAATATTTCCACTTTAACAAAATAGTGCAATAACAATTATACATATGACTGCTGGTAGTTATTTAAAGAAGTAAGAGGGTACAAATAAAACAGATTTGGAATTGAAAGCCTGAAATACTCATTGAACACATGAAGAGCTATGATCATTCACGAACTGAATGAACGCAGCAAATAAATGATGATAACTTAACAAAACAGCTAAATGTGTTAAATTTTGATTATACATAGTGTATGTATCTCCTTCATACCAAGAATCTCGTTTGGGATCCTATCGTTTTTCTTTCTAAGTTCATTTTCCTTTGGAATGATGTTGTTTGCTGGCGTCACTAAAGTACTTAGTGCGTCCCATTTCGAGTTTCCGAGTTTCGGAAAGCGCGACACTGAAATCCAAAGACGTACTGCCATAGCCAAGGACACATTCCAGAAGCTGAGTAGAGTATTGAGAAACAGAAAAATATAACTGGAAAAAAAAAAAGAAGAATACTGGACTCTTCTGTGATGTCTGTTCTCCTATATGACAGCGAATGCTGAACAATATATATATTTTTGTAATTTTTTTTCACCTGAAATTAAAGTCAAAATACGATGTTTAGAACGGCTCATGATTAAACATAATAGAAATTCATTGAGTGCTATATTTAACGATATATGTTTAGAATATATATATATATATATATATATAGAATAAAAAGTGTGAGTGGCCGTGAACGTTTTTTTAAGTGTATATTTATTGTTGTTGTTATTATACATGTTATGATACATTAAGTGTCCATAATGGTATTTGTGACGTTACATGTGTTTCGAGTCTAAAGTTGACTCTCTTCAGGCGAATAAATTTGTGGATTTACGGATCGAGTTCCTTTTGTTTCTGATGGTCAAGTTGTTGTTTTATAAATAAGTAAGTAGAAAAAAATAAGAAAATAAATAAAATCAGTAAAATAAAATAAAATAAAATAAGATAAAATAAAATAAATCAAATGTTGGCTCGTTGAATGGTCTGTGTTTTTATAAATAAATAAACAGATGAATGAATCAAGTGCTTACCCCAATTTGAAATGATTTTGGTCTGGGGTTACCTTTTTAGTATGTTAAAATTATCTTCTAGTCGCCTTTGCTTATCTATAATCCTTTTCATTGGTCAGCTGGTTGTTTTTAATGCTTTGACGGTGTTTTGAATTTGGTGTGTGTGTGTGTGTGTGTGTGTGTGTGTGTGTGTGTGTGTGTGTGTGAGCGTTTTTTATTTCGTCTTTATGTTTCAGAATTGTTTTTTATGGGTCATCTGGTTCTTTTTTATTGTTTGGGGGTCTTTTGAATTTGGTGTGTGTGTGTATGTATGTGTGAGTGTATGTATATGTGTGTCTGTATGTTTTTTAGTGTGTATGTTTGTCATATTGTTTTGTTTAGCGAAGGCTTGTATTTTTTTTATGAATCTTTCTTCCTGCATTATTAATATTTCGTAATCTGTGTTTTGATAAATAGGTATAATTTTGAATTTGCCATCACTACATTCATGCAAATGTTGGGAAACGTATAATTGCCTGTTATGTGATAATCTTATATTCCTTTTATGAAAGGAAATTCTATTATTCAAGCATTGTGTCTCTCTCACGTATATCTTTGCGCATTAGTCGAATTTTATAGCGTAAACTACATTTTTTGAGTTGCAGCTCAGATCCGATTTTATTTCGAATGTAGTTGCGTTTTCGAACTGGAAATATTTTCCTTCTATTATTATGTTGCATACTCCACATCGTTTTTTGTTACATTTTGTGGCCCCTGTGTTGTGTGTTGTTGTTCGAATTTCGATGAGGTTAGGATGTCTTTTAAATTTTGAGGCTGGCATTTGCTATTAATTATTTTGGTTGTTTTTAAGATTTCTTTTATTTTTTTTTTATTATTGTTGAGTAATTCCATGTGGGCTTTGATCTTTGTGAATAATTCTGGATTGTTTTTGTTGTGAGTGGAAACGTATGCTAGAATGTTTTCTGCTTTTTCATGTTTTTCATGTTGTTTTTTTTTTTTATTCCGGAGGGATTCTAATGGTATTTTTTCTGCTAGTTGGAAACCATTGTCTATTAGTGAGGTGGGGTATCCTCTTGTTTGTAATGTTTTTCGTAGTTCTTCTAGACGTAATTTACGGAGGGTTTTGTCACTTGTCGTGCTAGGGAATAGGGGATGGATTTTAAACAGCTTTTCGGATGGTGACTCTTGAAGTGGAGGTATTGTTGGGTGTCTGTAGGTTTGTGGTGAATGTCTGTGAGGATGTGATTGTTTTCGTTTTTTATGAGTATGTCTAGGAACGGTAATTCTTTATAACTATATTCTAGCGTGAACTTGATTTTGGGGTGCAGATGTTGTAGTATATTGTGTAGTTTGTTTATGTCCCCCCCCATGTTGATTTCCAAAAGCTAAAACATGGGGGACATAAACAAACTGCACAATATACTACACTGTAAGGATTACTATCACTATAACTCCCTAGGCACTAGGGATGGCACCGTTCTGCTTGGAGTGA
The DNA here is from genome assembly GCA_037127315.1 of Ascarosepion bandense. Taxonomy (NCBI): domain Eukaryota; kingdom Metazoa; phylum Mollusca; class Cephalopoda; order Sepiida; family Sepiidae; genus Ascarosepion; species Ascarosepion bandense. The sequence goes on from JBBBDQ010000512.1 coordinate 564,794, forward strand.
AATGATAAAAACAAACAAACAAACATTATATGATACTTTACTCTAAATGCTTATACCTGGTTATATAGGGAAGTATCATCAAAGATGAAGGAAAAAATTGAAACAACTGAAATGTGGTTCTACAGAAGGATGCTGCGAATATCATGGATCGAGCATGTGAGCAATGATGAGGTCCTAGAAATGAAGGAAACAAAAATGAAATTAATACTGAGAATCAGGAAGAGACAGCTGAGGTTCCTGGGACATGCAATGAGGAAAGAGGGCTTGGAGAACCCGATACTGACAGGCAAGATAGAGGAAAAAAGAGACAGGAGAAAACAACGGATAACATAATTGAAGGACCTAATCAGGTGATGATGGAACGAGGGTTGCATGGTGTAACAGGAGAAGGCGTGCTAAGAGCCACCAGGGATAGGGAGACGTGGAAAGCCATGATCGCCTACGTCCTGAAGGGACGGGGCACATAGAAGGAGAAGATTCCCAAAGTGGCAGTAGAATGATCCACTGCTGCAGTGAGTAAAAAGTAGTCAGGCAGAGGATGGCAGTGACATATGTGAACCATAGCATGCACCAAACGCACAACGTATCTAAAGTGTAACTTTCTTTTACTTTACAGTGTATCCCATAACGTTTCTTGTGGGAAATACAAATTTGCCATATAGCACCAAAATAATTCAATCAAAGGTTGATTACACATTCAGTGGGCGTTAATTTTGTGTTTTGGTCCTGGAAAGGGATATATATCAATACGAAGTAGTTGAGTGGTTTAGGCAAATGTAACCGGGTAGGTCAACCTAGTACGTAGACATAATCGTCGTACGCAGTATCCTGAGACGTAGGCGTAGTCAGTAATCGTAATCCAATAGCTGTAGACCAATAGGCCTCTAGTAGAAAACGTCTCTCTCTCTCACTCTCTGGACGTCCTCGCCTTAGACTCTATTTATGGTTGATACCAGCCAATCACATTCCAGTGAGGAGAACCAAGGTATATACATATTCATTACCTATTCATTACATCAGGTAAGTAAAGGTGTGGCAAACCAAAACGAACTACTATGGTATCTGTGGAACCATGTACAGCAGGTCGTATAACAGTCATTACAGTTGTGCAATTTATGATTTTCACTGGATGCTGACAACTTTGCGACATTGTATCAAATTATGTTATGCGTATTAATTTAACCAGATTTGTTATAATAATTTAGAACAATTTATATTCATCATCCTATATTTTAACCAACGAAGCATTTTATATAATTCTTCACTCTAAATGATTACACCAGACAGTGATTCCCAACATAACCTCACAGATCGAGTTAATCCTTAATAGGAGCATAACAGCTGTCTATTTGCAAAAAAGTTTAGCAAGTAGGTTCCTTTAAGCGTTACGAAAAATACTTGGATTCTTCTGTTATGCTCTACATATAAAAGAAGTAGATAATATCAAAAAAAGTGCTGCATCCACATCATAGGTAGAAAGAACTACTTGATCCTCACTTTCCGGGCTTGATATGCATTTTCACGATATTGTGTGGGATGAATTGTTCTGCGCTGTATAAGCCTTTGCCGACGGACGAAACGTTGCTCGCCCTTCGCAACTCAGTATGTCCAGACCTTTGCAGTTATTGCCCGCCATGCCACGTACACAGAGCCGACCTATGATAATTTGCTACATATTTTATTGGTAAAGAGGATATTCCACACAGAACTGCTGCATTATGGAACAGATACCCTATAGGATGTGCGTCGTGGTTAGATGTGCGTTATGGCGCAGTGGATATCGACTCGGACCGACAAATCGGAGAGCCGAGTTCGAATTCAAATTGAATTCCTTGCATTCATTTACGCACAAATACCTTTGGGAAACGTATTAATCTGTTTCTTCCTTCTAGTTATGGGTTAAATAATAGGGTAGATTGGGTTCTATAGCATTGGCGGGCAACGCAGAAAGCAATGGCAACCTACTGCAGGGTAATCATCTGCTCAGTCAGTCATGTCTCTTTCAAGACATGATCGCCTAAAGCCTGTATCACGTATGGCATTTAACTGACTGAGCCTATAGGATTTTTAACCGATAAATCTTAACCGATATAGCTTTATACATATCATCATAATATGCACCACTTACACCTTCCATGTACGAACCTATTTAATAACCGTCTAGCTTGAGTAGCTCTTGGGCCTTGTATTGGGTGAACAATAGCAGAAAAAAGAAAAAATGTTTACGATACAGAATAAATATCGCGGTTATCAGTTGCAACAGTATAGTGTAACGGTTAACAGCTCCGAAATGAAAATCGTCAAGCAGATTTTGATTTCTTGCTGAGGTTCTTCCATTCAATTTAGCACAAATTCTCTTGGGAAAGGTATGAACCCATCTGTTGTCCACCCTAGCAATAATAGGTTAAAAAGCAGGGCGAACTCGGATCGTGGTTGTTAATTAGGCTAGGTGAAGGATAATTCTGAATTTAAAATCTTGAAACAATTATTATACTGAATCATATACTATAGAAAATTTGAGCAAATTATGGAGTTTATATTTAACTGTGGCGCGGGATTGTGAACTCATCGCCATGAATGCGTAGAGAAATATTCAGAACATTATTTCTAGCCGAGATTAAAACATCAGTTCTAACCCAGATGAAAGCATTAGTTTGAATCCAGATTAAAACATCAGTTCTAACCCAGATGAAAGCATTAGTTTGAATCCAGATTAAAACTTCAGTTCTAAAACAGATGAAAGCATTAGTTTGAATCCAGATTAAAACATCAGTTCTAACCCAGATGAAAGCATTAGTTTGAATCCAGATTAAAACATCAGTTCTAACCCAGATGAAAGCATTAGTTTGAATCCAGATTAAAACATCAGTTCAAAACCAGATCATAACATTAGTTTGACATCAGATCAAAATATCAGTTCAGACCCTGATAACACTTCCCAGGTATTTGAATTTTTGTATCTGCTTGATTTTATCATTCCATCGAACCCAGCTCAAAAACATGAGTTCGAACACAGATCAAAATATCGGTTCGAACCCCGATCAAAATATTAAATAAAATCCAGATCAAGACGTTACTACGAACTTGGACCAAAATATTAGTTCGAATTCAGTTCACAACATCAGTTCTAACCCAGATCACATTAACACGAAACTAGAAAAAAACAAAAATATTTTTGTTCGAATCCAGAACAAAACAATGATGAAATTGATAAGCTAGTCTATTGAATTTTAAAGAATCTTTTTTTAATTTAACGACATTTTCTATACCCAGATGAACTGATTCACACTCCATGTCCAAAGAGTAATGACATGTATCCTTAAAGTCTAAGAGAGCGAGCATAACCTGAACTCCTATGTTTTTTGAGAAGGACCATTAATTGAATCTTTTGCTATATATTTTAAGCGTTTGTTTAACCTGGCGCTTTTGCCTCATCCTGCGGTTATTGTTTGCTTCTCACGGCAACTGTGCTTGATGCCGGTGATGATCAGATAATGATGATATCGATCTTTCACCATAAAACTTTGAACTTGATGCTTCCGTGTCGATAAAGAATCGATAAAAGTATCGTTGATGCAACAAGAAAGGTTAACAGCAATGAATAGATAAGAGCAAAGAAAGAAGGTGCTTGATGTAGAAGAAAGAGAGGATAAGAAAAAAAAGGCCGAGAAAGTGAGTGAATGTGTGTGTGTGTGTGTGTGTGTGTGAGAGAGAGAGAGAGAGAGAGAGAGAGAGAGAAAGAGAAATAAAAAGAGAACAAAAGTGTGGGTAGTGAAATGAGAAATAGAGAAGGAGGTTATAGATAGAAACAATAGATGAAGATGATAAAACGAATAGAAAGTTGGTAGGTTGAACGTGCGAACACGAGTGAGATAGAGAGAGAGAGAGCGAGAGAAAGAGAGAGAGAGAGAAGGGGGATAAAGAAGGAAAGAAAGAAAGAGAAGGAAAGTGTTAATAGCGGAAGGAAAAAGCGAGAAAGGTAATGAAAGAGACGATAAGCAAAGGAAATATGCAGAGAGAGAGAGAGAGAGAGAGAGAGAGAGAGAGGTGGAAGTCAGAGAGAGATAGAAAGTAAGAGACAGAATGAAAAAGACAAGAATGAACAGTGGATGGAGAAAGAGGGAAGAGAAACTCGAAAGACTGAGGAGAGCGAAAGAATGAGAAACGGAAAAATACTGGGTAGGAGTGACAGAGAGAGAGTGAGAGATAGAGAAAGAGATAAAGAAAGAGAACGAAAGTGTGAGTTGTGGAAGAAAAGTAAGGAATGAGCTGTGAGAAAGAAATAAGAGATGAAAGAGACAGAAAGAATAATAAGTGATTAGGGTGAGAAAAAAAGAAAAAAGAAAGAAAGAAAGACAAGGATAGTGTAAACAGTGGAAGGAGAAAGCAAATCGAGAAAGAAGTGCGAGTAAAAAGACAAGGAAATATACAGAGAGAGAGAGAGAGAGAGAGAGAGAGAGAGAGAGAGAGAGAAAGAGAGAGAATGAAAGAAAAGGGAAAATAAACAGTGCTAGGAGAAAGAGGGAACAGAAACTCAAGAGTAGAGAGAAAGAATAAGAAACATAAAATATAGATAGATAGATAGATAGATAGCTAGATAGATAGATAGAAAGAAAGAGAATGAGAGAGGGAATGTATGAATAGTGAGTGAAAGAAGAAAACGAGAGATGGAGAAGAATGGATAATATTATTATTATTCTTCTATGTGCCCTGTTCTTTCAGGACGTAGGCGATCATGGCTTTTCACGTCTCCCTATCCCTGATGGCTCTTAGCACGCCTTCTCCTGTTACACCATGCAACCCTCGTTCCATCATTCACCTGATTAAGTCTATCAAATATGTTATCCGCCGCTTTCCATTGTCTCGTTTTTTCTCTATCTGGCCTGTTAGTATCAGGTTCTCCAAGCCCTCCTTCCTCATTGCATGTCCCAGGAACTTCAGCTGTTTCTTCCTGATGCTCAGTATTAATTTCCTTTTCGTTTCCATCATTTCTAAAACCTCATCATTGCTCATATGCCGATCAATGATATTCGCAGCATCTGTCTGTAGAACCATATTTCAGTTGCTTCAATTTTTTCCTTCATCTTTGATGATATTGTCCAGCATTCACTGCCATATTGAAGAACTGACATCACATAGCAATCCAGTACTCTCTTCTTTGTTTCTAGCAAAACTGTCCTGTTTGACGAGTGTTTATTGTTGGTAAAATATTTATCAGGATTACTTCTAAGTCTTTTTTACGTAATAAATTGTTTTTTTTTTCTTATTAAGGTGACATTTATTCAGTCGATATTTTGTTTCTGTGTTGTTACGAGTGATTCTGAGGCCGCTTAAATAAAAAGCGAAACATTAAATTTATAAACGTTTCGAATTGGGTTTTTATCTTATCATTCTCTCGTATTCTAATCCATATTTGATACAATTCATATGTGTGTGCGTGTGCACAAGATATAAAATTTAATTTCAAGAATAGCTCTACGAAAAAGGTCATCTGGTTACTATTGGTTGATATTTATTTCAAAGTTATCACATTGTAAAGCTATGCATTTAATGAGACGATAATGCTATTGCTGGAAACATTCTTGGAACTTGCTTCCTGAAATAGCTTTTAGTGATGCAGTCAGGTGTTACTGGATGTTAGGGATACCAGCAAGTCATTGTCCTTTCAGGGTCTCCTTAAATTAGGCAAAAAGCACATGAGTGCTAAGTCTCGGTAATAAGGTCGATGGCGTATTTTTCTAGTAGGTTTCCTTATCAGGAAATTGTGAACTCGTAAAGGTAATGTTGGAGGATTCACTTTTGTCAGGGCAGATTTTTGGCGTTTTTCTTGTAACCCTGACTTGCATTTCCAAATCAATATTTACATCTGTTCTTTGGTTTTTCGACTGCTCACTTTTTTGCGCATCTTGCTCTTTCTTGAATCATCTGTTCCACTCAAAACAATGAATAGCATGTTCATAAACTTGTTGCTAAATAAAATCCTTACATTTACCTTGAAAAAGCCCTCCAGAGTACACAACGTGTCGGCTAAGTTTTCCTTTTGAAATAATCATAACAGATTCAGATGGAAAATCTTACATAAGTATGTAAAGGAAAGCGAGACAAAAAAAACAAAAAAACAATTAACCTTGAGAAGACAAAACGTATAGTTGTCAGAAAAAAAAAAAAAAAAAAACACCCCAAGACATTGTGGATGGCAAAACTAAGCAGGTTTAACTACATAGTGTAGTAAAGATAACAGAAAATGTGACAGATAAACCTGAAAAAACATAGAAATAAAGTAAGTGATTGAAAAATATTTTTTATAAATATTGAAAATAATAATAAAATAACATCAGGTTATTGTCAGAATCCTGATGAATAGAGCGAGAAGCAGAATCAGGCCAGAGATAGGGCAGGAACAGTGCGTGTTCGTCAAAGACACTGGAACAAGGAACGCCATATTCATGATTAGGATGCTCTCTGAAAGGGCATTACAAATGAAGAAAGACTTGTACCTATGCTTCATTGATTACGCGAAAGCATTCGACAAAATACGACACAAAGAATTGATGGAAATGATAGGCAACCTCGACATTTTCGGCAAAGATATAAGAATAATCAAGAATCTCTACTGGCAGCAAACGGCCTGCATACGGACAGGTAACGACCTCAGTAAATACACAAAGATAGAAAAAGGCGTAAGACAAGGATGTGTCTTTTCACCGGACTTGTTCAACCTATACAGCGAGAATATTTTGAGGACCCTAGATGACACACCAGGATTTATTATTGGAGGCCACAACCTGAACAACATAAGATACGCGGACGATACAGTACTGATTGCGGACACGGAAAGGAAACTGCAAGATCTCATACAGAAAGTAGCAGTGGAGAGTGACAAAAAGGGACTACAAATAAACTTTAAGAAAACTGAGTGCATGGTCATCAGCAAAAGATACAACCCAAAATGCCAAATACAGGTGGGGGATATCAGAATCAAACAAGTCCAAGAATTTAAGTACCTAGGAAGTGTTCTAACAGGAGATGGAAAGTGCGACACGGAGATCCGAAGGCGAATTGGCATGGCAAAGGACGCGTTCCAGAAGATGAGCAAAATACTAACACACAGGAAGATCTCAATAGAAACGAAGAAAAGAGTGCTAGACTGCTACGTGATGTCAGTGCTTCAGTACGGCTGTGAATGCTGGACAATATCATCGAAAATGAGGAAAAAACTGGAAGCGGCCGAAATGTGGTTCTACAGAAGGATGCTACGGATATCGTGGACTGAGCATACAAGCAACGACGAAGTGTTAGAAAGAATGGCAACAAAAGGAAATTGATGCTGAGCATCAGGAAGAGACAACTGAAGTTCCTGGGACATACAATGAGGAAGGAGAGCCTGGAGAACCTGATACTGACTGGTCAGATAGAAGGAAGGAGAGACAGAGGAAGGCAGCGGATAACATATCTGCAGAGTTTGATCAGGTGGATGACGGAACGGGGGTTGCCAGGAGCAACAGGAGCAAACATACTAAGAGCCACAAGGGATAGGGAGACGTGGAGATTCATGATCGCCTACGTCCTGAAGGGACAGGGCACATAGAAGAAGAAGAACTATCTACACTATTCACATTTTTCGGACTGTTCTCCTCATTTTTATTGACAAGAAAAAATCATGGTGATAAGGTAAGTTAATTATTTACCGAGTCTATGTGAAATAATGGCCAGACAAGGACAAAAAAAAAGGATGGTAAAAATGCAAGAATAATTAAAAGCAGTAAAAGCCATGAAGTTGTGAAGAGCCGTGATTGCTCCCATCCTGAAGAACAATTCATCTAAACTTATTTATAAATGGAACTTTGTCTGTGTGTGTGTGTCTCTCTCTCTGTGTGTGTATCCGTTACCTATAGACTCCGAAACAGCTGAACCGTTTTTCTTGAAAATTTACACAGTTGTACTATCAGCGTTTGCGAGTGTTCTGAGCTAGGTTTTGTGTCGAGGTACCCCCGATAAATATCAAAAATCGATAATCGAAAAAATCGGGTTATAGAAGGAGTGGTCCGATTTTAATCAAATTTGATACACTCATAGACAAAGACATAAGAAACGATATTCAGAAGGTTGCAGTTCTTACAATAGTGCAGAAAATTTGATATCGATACCAGGAAATCAAAATTTGACTTACATCCATTCATTTTTCTTTCAATCTACGGTTTCGCTTTAACTGGAAACAACTATTGCTTTTTAGTCTTTCGTGCCAAGGACCATAGATTAGTTTTAAAGCTTTCATTATACCCGAGCAACGCCGGAATATACTGCTAGTATATATAAAAAACAGACTGACCAAATATAACACATCACTCAATAAATCCCGGGCCCAACTAATAAAACAATAGCTTTTGGGTAAAATTCGACTTTATTCATCACAAGGTCTTATTTTAGGGTGATACACTGATTCCAACGCTTCTCAACCAATTCGATGCTTTTTTGTAGAACGATTTGTCTTTGGCTTCAAAATACGCATCAGTTTCCGATATCACTTCTTCATTGAAGCCAGATGAACATTTCCAGGTAATCGATGAACATTTTGTTGCGGATACCAAAATACGGAGGCCAAACCTTGCAAAAATACGGCACCCATTTTGAACACAGCCTTCTCATTGACAAATGTTCATATAAAATGGTGAATACACGGCCTTCTGATATGTTCAACTCCTCTGCTATCTCATGCAGCTTCAATTTACGATTGGCCAAAACGAGTTTGTTGATTTGTTTGTTTTTCGGGACAACTGCCGGTTTTGAGCGACTTGTGTGTTCAGCATCATTTGTGTTTGTACGACTGCGTTTAAAGTCAGCATACCACCTCTTAACCGTTTAAAGTCAGCATACCACCTCTTAACCGTTTAAAGTCAGCATACCACCTCTTAACCGTTTAAAGTCAGCATACCACCTCTTAACCGTTTAAAGTCAGCATACCACCTCTTAACCGTTTAAAGTCAGCATACCACCTCTTAACCGTTTAAAGTCTGCATACCACCTCTTAACCGTTTAAAGTCTGCATACCACCTCTTAACCGTTTAAAGTCAGCATACCACCTCTTAACCGTTTAAAGTCAGCATGCCACCTCATAACCGTTGTTTCCGACGGAGCAGAGTCCGAATAACACTTATCAAGCCATTGCTTTTGCTTGAACAGTATTTGTCTCATTAGAATGCAATGCTTGATCAACACATGAAATTCAAATTTTTCCATTGTCTTGAAAATATTCAACGGTAGCTTCACTTAAATAACTGTAATTTGTAAACTAATAATCCAATTAGACCCAAATTTGTCACGTGCCATTTGAAAGTTAGTACTTCATAAATATAGTATGAACTTTTTTTTTTTATTAGTGACGCCATCTCTATCTCAGGCCCAGGACTTATTGACAAACAGACTAATACATATTTTGGGTGTATTGAGGCATCAATTTCTCAATTAACGTTTTATTAAAAAGGAAGAAAAATTCTGTGTTGTTTTTTTTATTTACTTTTTTAATATTTCTACATTTTAAAAGATTTTACCTGGTATAGGTAAATAGAATTTCCCACCTCTACGTATTTGATATTCGGTTATAGGCAATTTTATTTACTAGTACGAACTGGAAACAAAAAAGTTAATAAAACTATAGAAAAACAGACTAAAATATTCAATAACAAAACATACGCTGGTTTTTAATTAAGCGTGCGTACCCCCACACACACGCAGATAGATAGATAGATAGATAGATAGATAGATAGATAGATAGATAGATAGATAGATATTAAAATAGATAGATAGATAGATAGATATTAAAAGAGATAGATAGATAGATAGATAGATAGATAGATAGATAGAGATTAAAAGAGATAGATAGATAGATAGATAGATAGATAGATAGATAGATAGATAGATATTAAAAGACATAGATAGATAGATAGATAGATAGATAGATAGATAGATAGATAGATAGATAGATAGATATGAATAAAAACAAAAGGAAAACTTATCTGACGTGTTTTGTACTCTGGTGGACTTTATCTAGGTGAATGTATGGATTTTATTTTGCAACAAGTATTTATCAACAAGAAGTAAAATTTTGTTCGTTTTTCAGAATTTTTAATTCTATGAAAGCTAATAAATATACATCAGGCAAGCTGAAAGTTAAAATAAATTATGGAAGATGCTAAGTGATGTAATTTAATGTCTAGTAAACGAAAGTGAGTAAATGACGTTGAATTATTTTGACTGTAATTATTATTTATCTTATTTTTTTTTAGATTAATTTATCTATTATATACTTTAAATAATAGACAGTTTTCAATTTAACTGTTTTCCTTTAATTATTTTTTAAATTGTTTAATGACTGTGGACACGCTGTATAACGGAATTGGAGTGATATATCCATAAGATATAAATTTCAGAAAACATTAAAAGAATATAAAAGTGATATCGAAGAGCAAGAAAACCAGATAAAGAGAAGGAAACCAAAAGTGAGAGTGTTAAATAGATAGATATTTAAATCGTTTCGCCCGAAACAAAGTAACAATTTCACTGAGACACAAGGGGTTAATGTGAGTGAAAGATAATGAGAAAAAATTAAAAGAAGGAACCGGAAACACAATCTTAAACAGGAAACGAGGTCGCCTTTTACTCCTGTTCAAAAAATGAATAAAGATCGCGTGCATTTTTGCGTGAGAGAGAGAGAGAGAGAGAGAGAGAGAGAGAGAGAGGTGGAAGGAGAAATAATGTGGGCCGAATGAAAATAGAAAAAAGTATTGAAAGAGACTGAAAAATGATGAGAATAGGAAGAAGACGTTTTTGTGAGATGATCGACAGGGTAGCGACATTAAAAATAAAATAGAAGCAAATAAAGAAGTAAAAAAAGGAGAAAGAGGACGGAAGAGAGAGGTGTGGAGAGAAAGAGAGAGAGGAAGAGAGAAAACATAGAGGGATGCTCTTCCATAATCCTATCTCTCTTTCTTTTTCTTTCTCTCTGTCTCTCTTTCACTTTTCTCTTTTTCTTTCTTTCCCTCGCTTTCTCTCTATCTCTTTCTTTTTCTCTCTTTTCGCTTCCCCTCTCGCTTTCTTTCTCAATGCATAAAAAATAAAGATGAACAAAGATAAAACCCGTGAAAGATTATGCCAATCAAAAAGAAAGCGAAGATGAGCTTTTGTGTTCGACGTTGTGTTTTCCAATCATTTTATAACAAATCAGAACGATAAACATTGGCAATTTTTTCCTCGTTGTCCCATGATTAATGGCCGACCCTGTCATCAGCGCTGGTCCAGCGCACGCGTCCAGATTCTGGCTGTGTGATGATGTTGAACCGTAAACCCAGGTTTTGTCTGGCGGCTTCCGCTGTCACTGACGCGTGCCGGAACGGGGCAGGCTATCCTAACTTGTCTGCTAAGCCCCTCGGTACCTACGCGCGCAAACCAGTCACCCGACAATCTGCAACCTCACCCAAACGATGCATCCAATCCAAGCCTGTTTTATTATACGCTGAGCACTCACTCGATATCACCGTTTGCTGGTGCTCAGTATTCTTTTTATTTCTCTTGTTCGCCTGGAATACATCCATTCACGCATCCCCCCCTAAACAAATCACGCCCATATTCTATTCATCCCTTACCGCGCTCTATGTATTCATCAAGTCGTATGCTTCCATTATATACTTCACTGATTCACTCATTCACATAAACTTACATGATTTTCTTTTTCTTTCTTTCTTTCTTTCTTTCTTTACTTTCTTTCTTTCTTTCTTTCTTTCTTTCTTTCTTGTCAGTGTCTCTTCATTTATCTTTCTTTTATTTGTTCATTTCTTTTACACTTCCCAGTTAATGTCTTTCTTTCTTTCTTTCTTTCTTTCTTTCTTTCTTTCTTGTCAGTGTCTCTTCATTTATCTTTCTTTTATTTGTTCATTTCTTTTACACTTCCCAGTTAATATCTTTCTTTCTTTCTTTCTTTCTTTCTTTCTTTCTTTCTTTCTTTACTTTCTTTCTTGTCAGTGTCTCTTCATTTATTTTTCTTTTATTTGTTCATTTCTTTTACACTTCCCAGTTAATGCTTTCTTTCTTTCTTTCTTTCTTTCTTTCTTTCTTTCTTTACTTTCTTTCTTTCTTGTCAGTGTCTCTTCATTTATCTTTCTTTTATTTGTTCATTTCTTTTACACTTCCCAGTTAATGTTTCTTTCTTTCTTTCTTTCTTTCTTTCTTTCTTTCTTTACTTTCTTTCTTGTCAGTGTCTCTTCATTTATCTTTCTTTTATTTGTTCATTTCTTTTAACACTTCCCAGTTAATGTCTTTCTTTCTTTCTTTTTTTCTTTCTTTCTTTCTTAACTTCTTCATCCATTTCTTTTGATTTTTACTATTTTTCTTTTTACAGCCCACTTTCCATTTGGAATTTTTAATATTTTCTTAATTTCTTTGTTTCTTTTATGTTTTTTTTTTGTTTTGTTGTTTCTTTCTTTTTCAGTGTCCATTCTTTTATTTTTCTTTTATTCATTCTTTTCTTCTACACTTCCTCTTCAGTTTCTTTCTTTCTTTCTTTCTTTCTTTCTTTCTTTTCAGTATTTCTTTTATATTTGTTTTTTTTTTGTTCTTTGCTTTTACACTTCCTATTCTATTTCTTTCTTTCTTTTTTCTTTTTTTCTTTTTTTCAGTGCTCCTTTTATCTTTGTTTTATTTGTTCTTTTCTTTTG